>CM076580.1:1821663431-1822163654 GCA_034641835.2 Pinus albicaulis
TAGCTTTTGTCATCAATATCATATAACACTTGGACATGTTAGAGTCGGTCCTTACAGCCCTCCGTCAGAGATCTTTTCACTTTTTACATATCATTCTTAGGTGTCTCGCTCGTTCCACTTCGTTGCATTTCGCTAGGGGCATGCCATTGACTGACGAGGGGGTCTGGTTGTCTTGTGTTTCCTCATGCTTGTACCTGCAGGGCTAATTAAAATTCCTCAAAAATCACTGAAGTTCATAGTCATTGCATTCATTGTCATAAATTATTAGTTTCGTTAAAAAGTGTCTTTAGTCCTAGAGTCTAGGGTTTTCAGTCCTTTGCATACATGTCATAAAAGCCCGCAGGCCATGAGGTTGGTTTCAAAAGATTTATATTTCACGTTTTTATTATCAAAAACATTTGAAGACATTTATAGTCCAAAACTCTGTTTTGGAACTAGAAATTGTCAATTTTCATTGTTGTAATAATTTTGTATTTGTTTCATTGTAAGAAAGTTTCAGAGCAAGCCTCTGATCTTTTCCAAAGCCAAATGCCGGATCCCTGCAAAACCAACCAAGTATTATCAGTCCAAAACTCATAAAATCCAAAAGAAAAGCATTGTATTAAATGATCGAATGTCAAAGTGCCAACATTATAAAAGTGGGTCATGGAGTAAATTTAAAAATCAAATCTGATTTGATGAGATATTTTCTTCACATATAAATCATGGTAAACAATTTCATTTGCACGAAATCTCAAGGCAGAAATTGAGCTTGTGTTTTTGAAGCCCGAAGTCGTGTTTTTCATAGCCGTGGACAGTCATTGGAGGTGCGCGCTACCCATACAGGAGGCGCACTACCCATATAAGGGGCGCTACGCATATAGCTTCCCCAGCCTTTGCAAAAGAACACGGGTGCTACGCGTATGGTGCGCGCTACGCGTTGGGTAGGTGCGCTACGCACACAGTCACAGAACCAATTTTTTTTTGCTCATGCGTCCGGTTTCATACCAAATCGGCTCCATCAACTTGCAAGTAGGTTTTTAATCATTGCTCAGTGATTTTTAAACGGGATTGTGGTGTTTTGAAGTGGGGAAATTAGTGTATTTGAATGGAGAGGTGAAACCCTATGTTCCATAGCAGATTTATTCCTTAGGGTTTTGAGTACATGTTGATGGCCATGTGAAGATTTTTCCAGCTTGTATTGTTGATATATATGTACCTACGCATCTATTGTCAAAGTGTCACTGCCCTCACGCTCTTAGTTTATCGTTTTACCACTGTTGTCATCATCATTATTTTACCACTGTCATGGCCATTTGTTTCATTGTGGTCATTGTCACATTGTGTCCCATTTCCCATTGTCAAACACAGTCTCATACTCATTTTCCCCTTTGACAAAACTCTAGCCAGCATTACAAAGGCTGCACACTACATTTGCACTTGGTACTTATTTTTCAAATTCACTTGTGATCCAAAACAGAGACTGTTTTTATCCCTATCCACTAAAACAGAGCTATTACCATTGTGACTTATTTTCTTATGATGTTTTGGTACATATGCAACATATTTGGGTTTTGAGAATACATTAAAACTTTGACTTCACTACACCTATATCAGCATCCATATTGCAGACATCTTGTTTTCAAAGACATGTCAGAGACAGATTCAGTTTATGAGCAGGAGTCTGACAGTGATTCCACAGCAGAGGGTAATGTGCCACGGAGCCCTCACAAAGGTGGCAAAGGTGGTAAGCATCTCAGGGAGGAGCCTACTTCTTTGGCTCAATTGCAGGCTTGCCCGTTGGCAATGGATTGTTTTCAGCGTCAGTCATGTTTCCAATACTGTGAGATGATCTCACAAACCCAGCATCATCGTGAACTAGCTCGTCTATTTGTTCTACATTTACATGATGGCCGTGTAAACCTCGCCGGAGTAGATTTCATTCTGTCACCAGTGACTATTGCTCAGGCCACCGGCATACCAAATATAGGAGAGGAATGGAACAAATGTCAGCAGTTAGAGAAATTCCACTATGAGCCATACATCAAACCTGGGTATATGAGGCACCTGAGCAGGGTTTTTCCTTTCAGATTCCTGAAGGATGAGTTTGCACCACTGATGAAACTCATCATTTGGTATTTCAGTTGCGAGGGCAGATTCTTGCGTCTCTATGCGTACCATGTCCGTTTGTTGATGCATTTCACAAGGGTACGTATGATGAACATTCTGTACTTCATGTATCGCAACATAGAGAGGATGATGATTTTTGTACAGAAGAAGACCCCAGCACAGCAGCATAGAAGTATATATCATTACGCGCTGATCAAGATCGTAGTGGTACATCAGTTGACACAGCAGGGCATCACTTGGGAGGATTTCATCTCTCGTGACTTATTTACAGCGCCACAACCGCTTCCCGAGGTAGTTCAGGATGAGGGAGAGCCTTCACACCAGCCTGACATTCCTGAGATCGAGCATATCAGTGCTCCATTGTATGTGACATACCAGCGAGGCCACGGGGCCTTATTTGCAGCTACACGACGAGTACTATCTCCACCCGGGGTGGAAGGGGTCTCGTTGACTCCATCAGCAGAGCGAGTATTATCTCCACATGATGTGGAAGGGGTCTCGCCTTCTTCTTCAGCACAGGTACAGTTTCAGGACAGGGGCAAGAGGCCCATGCATGGTGAGGGCCCATCAGGAGGCCGGGACACTGATTTCACGATCATTGATGTTGATGCGAGCTCTCCTAGCTCGAAACTGAAAGAGATCATCTAGGAGCAAAAGGCCGAGAATGACACGCTGAAAGAGAAATTGCAGAGGGCTCAGTGGGTGATAAACTACCTGGAGCAGCGTAACAAACAGCTAGAGGATGAGCACACACTTTATGAGTTGCGGCGAATCCGTGAGGATCGACAATTGGCCCGGAAGAGACCTGGTGATATGACACCGGCTGATCGAGATTCTTGCCTCACGCATGTTAACATTCATCTGGAGAAATTTTTGGCAAAGGCCAATAGAGACAAAGACATGCTTCGTCACATGAAAGGTCATTATTGGGCCCGCATGCATGTCTACAAAGCAAAAATGAAGATTCTGAAGAGGAGGTTGAGCAGAGCACTAAAACGGCGGAAAAGGCATGATCCACTCCGGATTTTGGCCGAGGCTTTGTTGGCTGGACATGATACACGATGGAGGGTCTTCGCTCCGAATTTGAGAAAATTCGGAGAAATTTTTGTCATTTTGAAATATTTTGGTCCAAAAACAGATTTTTCAGCTATACGAGTAGCGCGTCGACGTGCTCACTTTTGTTTGGGACACTTGCTGAAGGAAAATTTTATATTTTTGGGTTTTTCATGGTAATTTATGCATGCTCAAGTATTTCTGAAGCATTTCATCAGGTTCTGAATGATCAAAAGGCTCAAAAACACCATGAAAACCACCTTGCTGCCACCTTTTGCACCAGAAGGAAGTACTTCTGGGAGAATGAATTTTTGGAGGGGAAAATGAGCTCCAAATTTGGAAATTCCACTTGATTTGGATAGCCAACATCCAGGGCTTTCCAACGAGCTATCATGAGCTCGATTTGGATGCAGGGAAGTGCCTCAAAATCAGGCTGAAAGGCGTGCTACGCGTATGGCTCAGGGGCGCTACGCATATGGATTTTTGGTCAAATTTTCACCTTCCAGCTCAGAATTTCGGCCAGTTGAACCAGTTTTGCTTGTGGATGAAATTTTTGAGTTATTATAATGTAAATTGATGGTTGGCATGTAACTTTGACTCACTTTTACCTATTCTAGATGATTCATTCCTAAAAAAGTAAAAATCAGATGTAAGAATCAGTTTCCTCCCTTTTAGAGGCAAGTTGTTTAGATGCCTATATTCTAGTTCTTTGTTTAGAATTAGTTGGAACTGCTCCTAGAAGGAGGAATTCGACCCCTAGAGGTGTGGGAAGGGGTTAGGAGGTCTATATGATGTAATTTTTGAGGCATTAGACTGGTTGGACTCTTGGGAAAGATTTTGGCACACTATTGTACATATTTTTCATATTTTGGATAAGGAAAGATCAGAGGTTTTGCAGCACCTGTTGGGATTCTTGTGGCTTTCAGTTCTTGATGGTGTTTTCTCTCAGTTTATTGTAAGTTATTTCATGTTTAATGTATGCCATTCCCTTCTTATGCTTCTGAAACTAAATGAATGAGTAAACGAGGTTGAATCCATTGATTTCAGTGCTCTGCCTTTGAATTTGTTTGGTTTTACATGTTTTCGCCTGTTTGGAGAGGATCCATGTTCTCCCTTGCCCTCTTCAGCTCCTTTTCATTCTGATCTATCCATACACTTAATCAAAAAGCATCAAGACTATTGCCTACCTCGCCCCAACTCGAATTCTGCAAAGATCTGGCCTTATCCCCGGACCCAAAATTGTTCTTCCCTTTTCTCCAGCAAAAACTCAAAAAATCAAAATCAAACATTCCTATCTCTTTACTAGCCTAAAATCAGTATTCATTGTTTCGTTATAAGTCATCTCAGCCCCTTTGAAGACCTTTTGCCGAGATAGACCCGGAGAGAGCCCTCTCCTGTCCTCGTAGGGCTAGCTACGAGGCTGAGCGTGGTTTGATGTAGCCTTGAGTTTTACCTTATTTCAGCCTAAGGTATATTTGAGCGCTAACAGGACACTCAACAACCTATTACCCACAAGGTAATGGCCTTGCAGAATCCTCTAATAAAAGCATTGTGAGAATTATCAAAAAGTTATTGCAGGAAAACAAGCGATCATAGGATCTAAAATTGAAGTATTCTCTTTGGGTTGAAAGGGTGTGTACAAAGCGATCCATTGGTACTTCACCTTATGAATTAGTGTATGGAGCTAAAGCAATTTTTCCCACCTCCTTGGGAGTTCTTGTAATGAAACTGCTGAAAATACTTGAAGAGGAGCCTAATGCCATTCAGAGGAGGATAAACCAGCTCATAGATCTGCAAGAAAAAGGGAGGAGGTATACAATAGCCATCAAAAGTCACATAACAGAGTGAAGAAAACATTTTTTAGAAAGGTCAAAGAAGAAAATTTCCAGATTCAAGATGTAATTTTAAAGTGGGAAGCCAAAATTGAGGAAAAGGGGAAACATGGAAAGTTTGAAAACATCTAGAAGGGCCATTTATAATAGCTACATATCATTAAAACAATACTTATCTACTCAAGGAGATGGATGGACAACTTTTTACTGGAGGACCTGTCAATGGAAGGTTTCTAAAGCACTACGCCTCTTAAATTTTACTGAATTTTCACTCGATTGTATATATTTCGTTTTATTATGTTGTTCTACTAATAAAGGCAGGTTGATCATCAAACTTGAGCCCGAGGAGAAGGCCATAAGAGTTTAAAGAAGGCTTGGCGAATTTTAGAAGTTTATTTTCAAGATGGATGGAATTATAACTACAGGTTCTTTGTTGTACCACAGGGGCACACCATCCCTAGTGGAGCCACTGTTATCACTCATTAAGTTTTAAAACTTTCATTGATAGGGTCATGCACGTCATTCACCAAAATTGATGTGGCCTCATAAGTCATTTTTATGAAATATCTGAAATTTTTTGCATTTGATGATGTCTACCTTAAGTTTGAAGCTCGCCTCTAGCCATGTCATTTAATTCAAATCAACCTCACATCATATAGTTGTCACTCTCATGCATTTAAATCACAAAATTTTACACCTGTTAGGTTTTCATAATTTCGTAGCGAATTACAAACAAAATCAGCAGATTTCGCTACGAAACTGCCTAACAATTTTATAGTGAATCTATCAGTAGCCAAATTGTTTTCGCTACGAAACTGGGTTTTTCAGCAAAAGGTGTCAGAGCGATGTGAGGTGTCAGATTTTTATAAGGCAAGTAAAGGGTAAGGTCACTTTAGTTTGTTATGATGATTTTCAAACATTCATAGCCGTATTTGTTGTAATTATTATATTTTATGGTTGTATGTGCTATTACCAAAATCTGAGTTGTTAGATAACCTTTTAAACTTTACCCCAATTTGCTCTTTGTCATATTAATGTGTAATCCTTGCATGTGAAGTATCCCACTGTCAATTCTTGAAGAGTTGCTACATCAGACCAAGCAGGTTGTTGTTCGAATTCAGTTCTGTAGGTGTCACCAACAAGCGAGGTAGAAAAAATTATAAAGCATCCATGGATTTGAAAAAGAAAATAAACAAGGGTGGTCATTTTCTCATGTATGAACCCATGTATTTGAAACTGCTGAATGAAGACCCCACTGCTATGGAATTTTTCAAGAGGATGGGCTGCCTACAATTCTGTCAAAAATTGCAGGGTTTCCATGCACAGATTTCAAAAGACTTTGCCACCAATTTTACAGAGACAACATCAAAGGTTGGGATTTTGAATCACACAGTATCACTAGAGAGCATATCACAAGCTACAAAAGTCCCTAGAGGTGGTGCAGAATGGTTTAAAGAAACAAAGTTTACAATTCAGGGCTGTGAGGAGTTTCTCAAAGAGGGGCACAAAGGAGTTGATATGACCAATGGCATCCTCAGGAGTTATATGAAGGAAAATTATGCAAAGTTGTTGTTGGTGATCAAAAAATACTTCACCTGTGAGGGAAGATTCAACATGGTTTACTCTTACCAAATCAGACTCCTTCTGCATTTTGTTGGTAATAAATCACTTGACCTACCTTTCTTTTTATACAAGATTTTGGGAAAGATGTGAGATAGATTTTAGGTCAAGTTAGAAGGTAATGAGACATCATTGTTTCAGCATGGTCTGATAAAAATTTTAGTGTTGGAAGAGTTGAAAAGGATAAACAGAGATCAGACTTCTTTTCTGTTTATGAGTGGGTATGAAAGAGATGTAGTGACACCAAAGAAAATCTTAAAACCTAAAACTACTACATCTCCAGCTGTAATAACAGAGGATGAAGAATAAGGAAGACAGTCTCCTATAGAACCAATGGAAATTGAAGAAGAATCTCTGCAAGAAATTGATATTCCTCAGCCAACATCTGCAAAACAAAAACAAAAGACTAGCAAACAAAGCAGTAAGACGATAACAAGCAGCCATACATTGGCCAAAGGAAATCTGGAAGATGTCCTTCATGCAATAGATATTGAGGAGTCTCCAACAGTGCAAGTAGAAGACATTGAAGGTGATGAAAAGAAACTGAAGAAAGGTAAGACTGTCAAGAAATTGGATTTTGCAGGAGAAGATTTTGGTTTCATATTTCAGCCAAGGAAGCCAATGACCAGGTTTGCAAAGAAGGCCATGGAGTTTAAAAGGACAGAGAAAGTTAGTGAAGCTATGCAGCTAGAAAGCATCATAGATTTATCTCCAACAACAGAAGAAGAAGTTGTCATCAGGCAAAGAAAGGAAAAGGAGAAGATAATTCAAAAATCAGAAACAGAACTCCTCAAATAACAGCTGAAAGAATCAAGTGAAGAAATACTTTATTTGAAGTTGGAGGCAAAGAAGCATAAGTCTAAAAAGGCTGAATTTGACCAGATTATGAAAAAATGGGACAGTAAACTCTCAAGTGTTTCGGTATCTATGCATAATGCCAAAAGACTGATGAAAAGAACTCAACCTCTAAGACTTGTGGTCAAACATACTAGGAAGATGAAATTACACTTGCAAGCTGAAAACAAATCATTGAAGAATCAAGTGGAAGACCTTCAAGAGCAACTGGACATGATTCAAGATGAGCTGGAGAAGAAAGGGCTGAGAATGAAAGTAATTGAAGAACTTGTAGGTCAACATATTGATAATGAAGATGAAACTCCTAAATATTGAAGAGTTGAGTTGAAACCTTTTTTATAAGTTTCATAGCTTGCAAAGGACTTAAATTTTGACTCAAAAGATCAAATTTTGAAGAAAATCACAAAATTTTCAAATTCTGCCTTTTTAAACAGTTTCGTAGCGTGCTTCAGGCTTGAAGGCCAAAAAACACTACGAAATTTCTGAAGGTTCCTTTTTGCCTTTAAAATCAATTTTGTGAAGAATCAAGGAGGGAGGTCAAATGTATTCAGATATTTTTTCATAACAAATTTTTTTTTTCCAGCAAAGGTGGCAAAAGGATGGGTGAAAAGAGAAAAACAGTTCGCTACTAAACTACGCTACGAAACTACCTAAACTGCTATGTTTTGTAGCGAGAGGATTTTTAAGGATTTTTGGAGGTTTAAACAACACATGGAAGATCAGTCAGCCATCTGGAGACATCCAACCTGTCAGTGGGCCATCCCAGCATAGACTCACTACTCAACATGAGTATCACTCATCTAGCTTAGGATGAAGACCAAGATTAAAGTGGAGTTTATCTTTTCCTTAAAATTAGGACCGTGTTTCCTAAAACTAGGAGGTACTTTAAATGTTTCAGTGATGGTGAATGCTTCTCAAGCATTTGATCCTTATCATGTAACTATCCCATCATTGAAAAAACTAAATGTAATAAATATGAAGTAGAATCTTATTAGGAATGAAATTCTTTACAAACTATCTGTCTTTTCTATTCCAAGAATGTAGTTTTCAATTATGTTAAGTGTCAAAGTTATAGCTCGATGATCTAGCCAACTGGGCATATCCTATGCAATGTAAAAGAGTCTATTTATAGACAGAACATTGAATATAAATAGGTTGGAGAATATTGTACCAAATTGCTACTTTGTAATGTTTTTTCAGCTTCAGTAATATACAATGATATTTTACTTCTAAACCTGGGATTCGAATGAGGTGTTCAATGTTTTGATGCTCTATATATTTCATGTTTAATCATCTGCAGTTTGTTTTATCTCTAATTACTCAGAACTCATGGCAACATGCTTTGACTTCCTTTAGAGGTTAAACTATTGTGTTCTTCCTGTGTTTTTTGTATGTACCATATTTTATGGAAACCTCTATTTGTCTCAATTTCCATAAGACGAATTATTATCATTGAGTTTACTGATGTTGACCCCATAGCCCAATGGGAGCAATTCTTTCATTTTTCAACATGCAATCAATCAAAATCAAGTCACAGTGCATAGAGTTAGCCATCTAATAGAATTTCTATTGAAAATCATAAGTTCCCCTTTGAGAGAGCCCTCTAAAACTCAAGAGGCCAATCTTCAATTAAAAGTGGTTTGAAAGAGTTACATTAAGTTGATTGATGAACAACCTATCAAAATCAATTTGGTGATAACATTTTGGTGCATCTTCCAGGAGTTGAACACATATTTACTGAAGTTTTTGAGCAAACAATGAAGTTGAACTCTTGGAGGTAGCAGGAGCTCAGAATTTTTCGAGGCTACATAAACTACCTTGGTGACTCCAATACAAATTTTCATGCTTAAATGTGGCTTCTATAAGAAGATATAAAAGGAGAAATCCAAATCCTGACCCACCTACCATTGTGGATAATCCAGAGAGGATTCTTAGAGGCACTGAAAGCAGCTCTTCAAAATCAGGAATTCCATCACACTAAAGAGCTTTGTCCTCTGAAATTGTTCGAAGTCCTGAAGATAGGAAATTTGATGATAAAATTCAAGAGGTTTTATTTATTTCTAAGAGTGAAAATGAATTGACTGAGATAATTCTATACCTGCAAAGATTAGGTATTTATACCTCATCCCTAGTATCAAAAAAATAAAAAGAAGAATTATGGGAAACAGTTACATCACAACTGTTGTTAGAGAGGGAGTCTTTTGAAAAGTTAAAAGAGTTAGATCCATTTGAATTCTTGTTGAAAAGAAAATTTAGTTTACCTTTTCCTGAGTGGAGCTCATTTGTATCTGGACTATAAAGGCCAACTACACCACCTCCCAATAGCTCATCTTCTCCTACTATTTTTCCAAGAAATACCACAGTCCCTGTCATTATGGCTGGAGTTGTTCCACCTCCACCTCCTCCTATTGCACCTACAATATATGCTCCACTTGTCCACCCAGTTGTTCTTAATGCCCTCCCAAGTAAATACTCAACTAGAATTAAAACCTGAGGGAGTGAAGAAGAAATAACAGCTGAGGAACATGTAGATCAATTCAATGATTTCATTGACAAAGAGGAAGTAGACCATGAATATGTTAAAATGAGACTATTTTCTCAAAGTTTCAATGGTGAGGTCAAAAAATGGTTTAAAGCCCTAGCTCTAGCAAGCTTGCAGAATTAGAATCAGTTTGAAGATAGTTTTTTGAGAAAATGGGGGAATATAACAAACCCAGTGCAGGCCCTGATGGAATAAAACAGTTTAAAAATAGCCTTAGATGAAACTATCTAAGATTTCTCTAAGATTTTTAACAAATTATACAATTATATACCTGCTCATCTTAAACCTCCCCAAGGGGTTGCTCAATTACGCTATGCAGAGGCATTTGATTATGATTTCTCCATTCTGCTTAGGGAAAGAGAATATGCTTCTCTAGCATAAATGCATAATGATGCTGTGAAAGTAGAAGTGAACATGGTAGCAGCTAAGAATTATAAGATGGGTAAAACAAAACTAAAATAAGAAGAGAAACCTTCCTCCTCAAATGATAAGTTTGACTATATGTTGAAGACTATGGAGAAATTCATGGATAGACTTGCCCTTGGAACCAATTCTTCACCTCCTACACAACATGATCCACAAATCACAAATCCACAGTTTAGAAGGCCTCAAAATCAACAAACACAAAGAGAAAACAGAAATCAGCCTGACCCTCAAGTGAGGCCTCCCTTTCAGTAGAATTTGATTGATGAAGAAGAAACTCAGCCTGAGATTCAAGAAGATACTATCCATTGTCTAGATGAAAACATGTCTGGGATGTTTCTAATCAAAGAGGAGCATGATGATTCTGATCTTGATTTGCATAAGGATGAGGGACAATCTGATTATCTTAAGGGTTATCAACATGCTATATTTGAGATGCAGAAAAAATACAATCTTACAAACAGAAATTTTCCCATCATTACAAATAAAACACAGCCAAATAAAAATGCTCCTAAAGCAGTTGACCCTAAAAAGGACCCACCACTTCCTCCCCCTGCCAAAGAAAATGAAAATATTACTTATGTTTTCAGTTTGGAGTTTGAGATATCTAAAATTAATATTCTTATTCCCTTTGGAGAAATTCTCAAGTGAGTATAAAAGAAAATTTGTGAAAATGTTGACATCTCAACCAAGAGCTTCAGATATCCTTAATATACAAGAAGACCATCCTACCATCTACTTAGGACAAAGATTGGAAGATGAGCAGAATGAAGAACTCCTTTCTATGTCAACCTTAGTATCCATGACATGACCTTACACAATGCCATGTTGGATTCGGGGGCTTCTCATAACCTCATGCCTAAGGTGATTATGGAGAGGATGGATTTGGAGATCACTAGGCCATATAAGGATCTATTTTCTTTTTACTCTAAAAGAGTCCAATGCATAGGACTGATCAAAGATGTTGTTGTTGGCCTGACACAAATGCCTACCAAGACAGTGGTAATGGATATTGTGGTGGCAGATATTTCCCCCAATTTTGGCATGCTCTTATTCAGATCTTGGGCAGCAAAAATCAAAGGCACCATGCAGATGCACTTGACATATGCCACCATTCCTGTTTTTGGTGGGCATAGAAGGTTGTAGAGGGAGAGTGGGATGGCCTACATGGTAAGTAGCAAGGATAAACCTCAAAATTTTCCCATTATGTTGTTGAAGATGAATTAGGATCAATAATTATTTTCAATGAGCTATTACTGATGAAGTATAAAGTGAAGGGAAAGCATAAATTCAACAAATAGAAAATCAACAAGTTGAAAATCGGGAAATTGTAGAAGAGAAGGGAGAGGGCTGGTAGCTTCTACACTTTGATGGATCTGCTAGAAGAGAGGGAGATGGAGCAGGCATATGGATCACCACTCCTCGTGATGAAATTAAGTTTTATTCCTTTAAACTTAACTTTGACTGTACCATTAATATGGTTGAATATGAGTCTCTGTTTTTTGGGTTTGGAAATTTTGAAAAGATTGGGTGCCAAAAAGATATCAGTGCGTGGAGATTCTGAGATGGTAATCAAACAATTTGAAGGATTATATCAAACTAATGATGTGAGGATGAGAGCTTACAGAAATATGATTATGGAAATGCTTGAAATGTTTCGAGAATATGCATTTATTGTGAAAACTAGAGATCAAAACTCAGTGGCTAATTCTCTAGTTGTTTCTGCAAGTTTGTTTTTCATCCCTACACATTCTATTGAGAAGTATGAAATTGAATTCTGGCATAGGCCTGCTATTCCAGATAATATCATCCATTGGCAAGTGTTTGAAGATGACCAACAAGTCAGAAATTTCATAGAGTTAAAAGAGGAATTTGAAAGCACACAAGTGGATCAGTAAAACATGTTTGCTAAAACTAAGGTCAATTCTGAAGTTTTGCAGCTGAAAAATAATTGTATACCCAAGGGTCTTATTCCACTTGAAAAAAAATTTGTAGAAATTATATACAAGATGCATGTATATATCCAGATTCTCCTGATCTAACAATATTTATCTTCTTGCTAAATACACAATCCTCCCACTGTTAATCTTTTGCGGAAATTTTAAAACTCAATTGCAAACACATGAAGCAATAAAAAAAATCGCACATAACACAGTTGTTTAACGGGAAAACCTGAAGCTGAAAACCCCAACTATCATATATTATGTATCATGGATATCATGTAACAATCTCATACAAATATTAGTACATCAAGCTCTCAATATAATACAATCGTCACACACTAATAAGAAGAAATCTGCAAATCCATGCACTGATTTCTTGCCACCTGAGAGCTTGCCTCGACTGTGTAATCCCTGCTGAAGAAGACCCCTGAATGAATTCAAATTGGCCTTGCTTGCACTGCGCAATCCTCATTGGAAACTCCAATGTGTGTTTGGTGTAATCAATGTATCACTATAGTCACAACGGATAGTCCATCTTGCCCTTTCACCTATCTCTCCACTAAGTCTCCACTGGAACTGACATGCATTGTAGTTAACTGTTGTATTTGTTCAGTTGATTAATGAGTTATTATTTGTGAATTAATTAACTAATTAATTCACTCCACTTTCACTAGTGTATCATTCAGTTAGACCAGATACAACTAGCTCCACTGAGTTTAACTCCATTAATTGAGTTAAACTGAATAACAACTCCATGAACTACTCTTCCAACTCTATCATAACTTTTCCACTTCAGTTCTAACTGATTCCTCCATGCATGAACCACCAATAAACCCTAGGAATTGTGTAATTCCTTCATCCCACTGATTTGACAAATCTGTATACTGAAATTAAGTGCTCCAAGAGAATAAGTTGATGTTTAGAGTCTGATTATTATTAAGATCTAATAATAATCGACACTTCTATTTTTAGATCGACGATCTATAAATAGACTTCGCCCAATATTCTAAAAACATAATTTCATCTATTTTTCCAACTTGACCAACCATCCACAAATAGCATCCTGCAACTTCTGAAATATGATCACCATGTCTAAAAATATACATAGTCTAAAAAAGACTTACACCTAAAAATAGCCTACGGGCCCACTTAGTGAAGGTGACGGATTTTCACTAAGCTTATCGTATTCTTGAATCTCAACACTCCCTCTTAACAAGATAGGGATTATCCTTCACCCTGATCCTACCTTTATGGTATTCAAATTTTCTCCTGGCGAGCGCCTTCGTCAAAATATTTGCATCTTGATCTTCCGTAGGAATGTACTGAAGCAACATGATCTTTCGTTGCACACAATCTCTTATATGATGATACCGAATATCAATATGTTGATATATATCATAAAACACAGGATTAATAGAGAGTTTAATGCAACTTTGATTATCACAATGTATCATTGTAGGATCTAACTTTGAACTGAAAGAACCAACCAGGATCTTCCTCATACAGATAGCCTCACATGCAACTTGACTCGCTGCCATGTATTTTGCTTCCGCTGAACTGAGTGCCATGGATCTTTTTTTCCTTCTATAGATCTGATACTGAAAACCCCTCCTGATGTGCTTTTTCTGTCTGTTGGGATGCCTACCCAATCTGCATCCATGAAGCCATGCAACTTCACCTCATCCGTCTATTTGTACCATAAGCCATACTCAGATGTGCCCTTGAGATATCTCAGGACATGTTTGCTTCCTTCCAAAAGAGCTTGGTAGGCTTAACCATCGCTTGTGAAAGCTGGTTCACTGCATAGCATATGTCTGGTCTTGTATTAACTAAATACATGAGCGAACCCACCAACTGTCGATAAACAATGGCATCCTCTTTCCTCCAATTTCCTGGAAGAGGAGTGTCGATAGGCTTGCAGCCTTGCATGTGAAACTTCTCAAGTATCTCCCGAGCATACTTGCCTTGAGACACAAATATTTCACCTTCCCGCTGCCATATTTCCAATCCAAAGAAATAATGAAGGAGGCCCAAATCCTTCATCTCAAACTCCTTTGCAAGATCTTCCTTACATGAGTGTATCAACTGCTCATCACCCATTAGTATTAAATCATCAACATAAAGAACAGTGATTAAAATCTTACCCTCCACCACAATTTGGTACAGGTTTGCATCCGCCTCACTCTTGGTGAAGCCAAGTCTAGTGAAATAGTTGCCGATCCGTGTGTACCAAGCACGAGGTGCTTACTTCAGCCCATACAACGCTCTTTTGAGTCTGCACACATGCGACTCATTGATGAGGATCTAAAATCCTTCAAGATGCATAATGTGCACCTCTTCCTCAATGATCCCATTAGGGAACACAGTCTTCACATCCATCTGATGAATGTGCCAACCCATCTGTGCTGAGAGAGCAAGGATGGTCCTTATGGAAGAATACTGTGTGACAGGTGCAAAGGTTTCTTCATAATCAATCTGCTTAATCTGTGAGAAGCCCCGGGCAACAAATCTTTCCTTATACTTCTCGACGCTCCCATCAGGCTTGCTTTACCTTATAGATCCATCTTGATCCTAAAACTGATTTACCCACCAGCCTTGGAACAATCTCCCAAGCACTATTTCTAACAATGGAGTCATACTCGTCCACCATGGCATCTACCCATGTGGGCTCCTACACTGCTTCTTCAAAAGAATATGGCTTTGTCACGATACACTTACTCATAAGAGCCATGTATCCAGTAAATCGGTCAGGTGATTGTCTCAATCTACGATGTGATTTAGGGACTCCTACATTTTGTGTCGCATCAAGCTTCAGTCTCTCAGCTTCTGTGGTATGCTTTCTGCCTTGTCTGATGTTTGGTTCTGCATGAGTGGACTCCTCCACTCCATGAATCTCCTCCTGTGGCTGATCCACATCTAGAGGCACATCTTTGGTAATAAGAAGTTCCTCCTCTACATGCAAGTGTAGCTCCCTCTCAAGCGACAAATTCATGGCTTTCACCTCATTGAATTTTATATCCCGTCGCACCACAGTCATCTGACTGTCTGGAAAATACACAAGATAATTATGGGTTTTTTTTGTGTTCCCCACAAATATCCCAACTTCTGCAGTCAGCTCCAGCTTCTTCATGGCATCCTTTGTCACATGAATGTAAACAGATGAGCTAAAAATATTCAAATGGGAAATATCAGGCTTCTTACCAGTAAAAGTTTCTTCAGGTGTACTCATGCCAAGTACTCTATGAGGACAATAGTTTTGCACATAAACCATAGTGTTGCATGCCTCCACCCACAAGTGCATTGGTAGGCCCTGGTCATGCAGCATCACTCGTGCAGCACCCACGATCGTTCTGTTTTTCATCTCCGCAACCCCATTCTGCTGTGGGTTATGAGGAGCTATGAGTTCTCTTCAAATTCCTTCTTTTCTACAGAAGTCTTTGAATTCGCCCAAGATGTATTCACCACCATTATCACTCTATAGAGCTTTCACTTGCTTCCCTGACTCCTTCTCCACCAATTCCTTAAACTCACAGAACTTTGATAATGTTTCGCTCTTCTTATGCATGAAGAAGATCCAGCATCTACGAGAATAGTCATCAACAAATATAACATAATACATGTGTTTTGTTGTTGAAGAAACTGAGAAAGGTCCACACACGTCTGTGTGAATTCTCTCCAGGATAACCGAAGCACGGTTCTCCTTCTCATGAAAGGTGGTCTTCACAAACTTACCCATAGTACATCCATTGCACTGATCTGACTGCACAAGAGTACCCTTGAGAATTCCTGTAGAAATCTGATGCAAAATCTTCAAAGCGCCATGGTGAAGATGGCCCAATATCATGTGCCATAATTCGCCCTCATCATGGCTCACCACTTCTTATGCTTTGCGCATCATTGCAGCGCAGCCATATACCTCCAGCTTGTAGAGATTCTTAACTCGAACCCCTATCCTCTTGGTTTGACCTGTTGTTTTATGTCATGGGAAAGCTTTTCTATCACTAAAAACAACGTCATAACCTTTGTCTTCCAACATTACGACCGAGACCAAGATCTTCTTCAGACTTGGAACATGCATAACATCTTTCAACGGAAATGGTTTTTCTGACTCCCTCTCAAAGTTAATGGTCCCAATGTCGGTCGCACTCTATCGACCATCGTCGCCCATCTCTATATGCATTTGAAGGTCCTTCTCCTCCAAGTCACTAAACAACTCCTTGTCTCCTGTCATATGGAAAGACGAACCACTATCAAGATACCAAACCGATACCATATAGCTTGAAACCAAGCATGTGATCAAAGAGAAATCAAGTTCAAATTGTGAGGCTAAGGCCTCTCCAGCTGCAACTCCAGCAGCCTTCTTTTTCTTCTTCTTTTGTGGGCAGTTAGTGGCGAAATGCGCATGTTCGTGACAGTGAAAACACTTCACCTTGGACAAATCCTACTTCTTGCCTTTAGCTTCGGATTTTGAAGGAAATTTATTCCCCTTCCCTTTCCTTGCTTTGGCAGCCAAAGTGCAATTCTCTTCATCTTTATTCTTCGATGAAGAGCCATCCCTGGTACTTCGCCTTATCTCATCCTGCACAAGATCCGACCAAAGTCGCTCCCATCCCGGTAGTTTCTCCCATCCATTGACAGAGTCTTCATAGCTATGCCAACTCTTCGAAAGCCCAAGGAGAGCCAAGCTCACCAAGTCTTCATCATCAACAGTAATCCCCACACTCCCCAATTCATTTCTATAGTGGACAAACTTCGTGAGATGTTTTGGAATATTGTCGCCCTTCTCTATTTTTATTTTTCTGAGCTTATCTTTCAGCGCCAACTTCCTCTGGTCGCTGCTGCTTTGGAACAAATCTTTCAAAGCCTTCCACATTGCAAATGGAGTGGCTTTTCCGTGAAGGTTGGACACAATATGGTCCTTCACACCTTCCAACAGAATTCTTCTTGTCTTTTCTGCCTTCTTTTGTCATGCGTCAAGTAATGCAACATCTCTAGATCCCAACTTAGGAACATCACTACCGATGAACTCCTTTAGTCCATTATCTTCCAGCACCGCCTCCATCCTATCCTTTTAGGCTATGTAATTCGAGCTGCCATCAAGGGAATTCTCCAATCGCAACCCATTGAAAGACATTTCAATGTATACTCAACTGTCGCACCAAGAATTTTATGAAGCAAATTCGAATTGTCCACTAGCACAAACTCAGCAATTCTTCACAATTGCAATCTTCAAGAATTAACACTGCTCCGACACCATGTAGAAATTATATACAAGATGCATGTATATATCCAGATTCTCTTGATCTAACAATATTTATCTTCTTTATAAATACAGAATTCTTCCACTGTTAATCTTTTGCGGAAATTTAAAAACTCAATTGCAAACACATGAAGCAATAAAAACAATCGCACATAACACAGTTGTTTAACGGGAAAGCCTGAAGATGAAAACCCCAACTATCATATATTATGTATCATGGAGATCATGTAACAATCTCATACAAATCTTAGTACATCAAGCTCTCAGTATAATACAATCGTCACACACTAATTAGAAGAAATTTGCAAATCCATGCACTGATTTCTTGCCACCTGATAGCCTGCCTCCATTGCGTAATCCCTACTGAAGAAGACCCTTGAATGAATTCAAATTTGCCTTGCTTGCACTGCGCAATCCTCATTGGAAACTCCAATGTGTGTGTGGTGCAATCAATGCATCACTATAATCACAACAGATAGTCCATCTTGCCCTTTCACCTATCTCTCCACTGGATCTCCACTGGAACTGACATGCATTGTAGTTAACTGTTGTATTTGTTCAGTTGCTTAACGAGTTATTATTTTGATGTTGGGATTCTAGGTTAAATCAGATCCCAGCATATAAAACAATGAACACTTCCTTTATTTCAAAAATACTTAAGAAAACACATTAAAATTCCATTAGCTTTAAACATACATAACAAAAAGAGAGCTATACATACAAAAAAAATACTGATATATAATAACATAAGAATCCTCGGCCGAATATTACAATGAAAAGCCTCTCTCGGGTCTTGGCCCTTTACAAAAACTCTCAAACCATTTCTCACGTTCTCCTCACTTCTCACCCTCTCACTCTCTCTGAATTACTCCACACAAATCTCCTATTTATACATAAATATGAATTTACTCCATTCCATAAATTCCTCCACACAAATCTCAACTAAATTTAAATTAGATTTATTCTAGTTTTGGACTCAACAAAGTCCCTGTATATGGAATTCCTACTCCCTATATTATCTACCTAATCCATTCCACTCATATCCTTAATTATTAAAAGAACATATACAATAATCCTCACCTTTACATTTTTCTCTCTTAATTTAGCAAAATAATTAATAAAATAATTAAAAAATCTCACCCCCTATTTCACACGAATGAATAATAAAATTTGAGCTTGATGCTCCTGCATCAGACTCCCAAGGTTGAAATTAACCATGATCGCATGATCATGTGTTTCGGATCTTTGTCTTCCTAGATCCCATATCTTGTGCTGCAATTCTCCATTTGTTGTTGCTTTTGTTTGATGTTTTTCTCCAGGTCTCCACACTTTATGTTGCATTGCCCCACTGGCTATGATTTCATAGTCTTATGTTGTCTTCCTCTTGCTGCTTCTTCTTTGTTTTACTATTGTTGTCTTCTTCTAGGATACTTTCATCATTATCCTCCTTATCAGTCTAATTTCTCCGTCCAATAGATCTTCTCTAGCATCTGCAATAAAACCTGTACTCACAAAACAATTACTATAATAAAAAACATAAGGCCTCAGTGCCTCCTTCTTCTATGGCAACATTTCAGCATGCTGCTCTGAAATTTCCTCTTCCATCAGCATATCATTATGCTGATTTAAATCCTCCATGAGACTGTCAGCTAGTCCCTCCTCCATATCATCTGTTTCAAGAATGTCTCCCTATTCTGGTTCACAAAAATGAACTTCTTCAATTTGCTGAATCATTCCTACATCCTTATCCTTTGCTTCCTGATTATTATTCAGGACAATTTCTTTGTCTTTCTCTTTCAGAAACTCACCCTGCGTATAGATCCTCTACTTTTCCAACTTCCTTCTTTGAATATCTAACTTTCTATATAGCTCAACAATCTCAATTGGGGTAGAACTTGGACACTTTACATAGCTTTCCATACCTTCACTTGATGTTGACCAATCATCAGATGATCCTTCTTCCTCTCCTTCAGTATTCTGTTGAATATTTCCATGAGACCCCTCTGTCCTAATTTCTTTCTGAGATTTTTCTATCTCAGCATCATTCTTAACAAATTCCAGATTCAACTTCTCCTCCTCAACAAACTTCAAATTTTGTTCAACATCCTGTGATGTACCTGCAATCACACACAAATCATTAGTCTTAAAAACATAAGACCTTGTGGACCCACTTGATGTTTCAGTTATCATATTCCCTTGTTGCTCTGAATCCTTCATTTGATTTATTTCCTCTACAGATTTCTCTTCTGTCATATCATTACTTTCAGAAAGTAATGGACCATATTCTGGCTCACATATCAAATCTCCCTTTAAACTGAGTAACTCTTCCTTCAATTGAACATTCACTCTATGCTCCCACTTCACTTGCAATCTCTGCCATTTGAATTTCCTCTTCATACTCCATCCATATCTCTGGTCTACTTTACTTCTCCGCAACATTTCCATCGGCAACTCAAAACGAAAATTTATCTCAGCTCTTTCTCTGTCAATCTGCTCTTGACTCATTCTCATGCCATTTGACTTGGCATCTTCTTTTTCCTTTCTTCTGCTATGGTATTCTTCAGAACCTATGCAATGACCTTCAGTATTCATCTTTGTCTCTATCTTCATGAGTTCCTCACTCACCCACCATGATATGTACTTAAAGCCTATGCAAGAGCAAGTCCTCCCTACTACCACTAACTCACCAATCCCCTCTCTAGACTTGGTCTTTTGGCAAGCAATAGTTCTCTGTTCCCTGGAACCTCTTGAGCATCTTCTCTGCTCCTCCTAGGCTTCAACTCACCTGCACTTTTTAAGAACACAACTATCCTTTTTATCCAATCTCTGTTGGAATTCTTCAAGGTTCTGCTCCACACTTTTGCTTTCATTAAGAAACTATTACTAGTCTCTTTCATTATTACCTTTTAAAACTGTGATCTTCTTTTGCTGAGATCTTTAACTGTCTGCAACCTGTATTATGCAAATATCATCATCAAACCAGAGTTAAAATAAAACATATCAGCTCACCTTCAAGATCTCTTTGTGATCTTGTTCCATCTCTCACATTATTTTCATGCACCATACAACTGCACATTACAAGCTATTCATGTTTTCAATTTTTGTGATGAATAATATACAACTCGTACATCGTGTCCATCCTGAATGCCATCACATGATGGTAAAATAAAGATTCTACAACATCAAGCAATTATGTCTTACAATTTCAAAACACAAACCAAAAGAATTCTCCCACTGCCAACTACAAGCTTTGGTCCAAAAATGACTTAACCAAAACTGCGAGAACCCACATTATGCATAATAAACCCATTCACATAAAAATGCATGTTTCTCTTTATATCACCCAGGGTTAGCGCATTCTCCCTTTCCATTCATTTAAGCGAACCTTAAATTTCTTTAAAACTACTGTGGTGATAAAACCTTATACCTCCGCATTTGCAACATTTTCACTTTAATTTTGAACAACATGTTGACATCATCTCCGCAAAAATACTTTTCTATAAATTTGATTTTGGTTAAGAAAACCCAAAAAATGTCAACATATGATATGTTCACCCCATAATTTTACTTAACATACATTTCCAAAAAAAAATCGCCCTTCTAATTTGTCCGAGTGAATCCACTCTCAGCCTATTGACTGGTCTCTTCACAAGTAAGATCTCCAAATGTACTTCCAACATTTATGTCTGTGCGAATTGTAAATTTGAAATTTCAGTTTTATCAGTTCCACAGTACGAACACCAGCTTGAGAGGGATGCCTCTCAATTCTATCTACTCGTCAACAATGTTGCAGGCTCCCACAATGATGTAGATCCACAACAGTTCTTTACACAAATTTTTTTGCTTCTATTAAGGCCCAGGCTTATCAACATACAACATGAAGTTGATTAATTTGTCAATTTAGCATTTAATCCCATCATATAACATGGCCTTACACAAGCAAACTCCATTTCCATGTCCGTTGGATCCGCAAGGGATCGTTGTGACTATACATCACCACAAGCATTGCGTTAAAAACCACATCCTTACTTGGAAAATAGAAGTTTTCATATTACACAACACAAATCAAATGTTGATTCGTACCGTTGACAAACAATTAACCATCCAACACTTACGCAACCCTTCAACAATGTTGCGTTATAATTGCACTGATGTGATATCTTGCAATCATTTCAATGGGCTCCAACGCTGCTATATTTGATATGGGTATGATACAACGCAATCTCTGCGTTGGCTTCCATGCTGTTATAATTGCTCACATCCTGAACACAACCCTTTTTTAACTCATCAAACAGCCATCGTTGCCATTCGTTACCCATGCGAATACTTCAACAGTCCGATGGTATGTTTGTGGGCATCGGCATGCTATCCTTTAATTGGATTTAGTGTCGTGTGATACATTACAATTAATGTATCATGATTCAACATTTTGCATGTTCAACCAATGTAGCAAGACTATTATTTAAGATTCGACCTCACCCACTATGTCTCTGCAGCGTCCCTCGGCTACTCTAACTGTACGTCCTCACCGTTGTAACATCCCTTGATTACTTCTTCACGGTGTTTATTGTCTACAGCATTTCTTAACCACGGTGCTTCAAACCATCGTGCTTCAAGCCACCGTTTGCAATGTCCTTCGATTTCTTCTCCACGATGATTCGAGCCTTTTTCTACAGCGTCCTTCAACTACGCTCTCAAACATCACAGCAATCAGTAGCGCATTTATCATTCTACAGGAAATATTAACGCAGAAAAGATGAAGCAACTCTGCTACAGCTGCTAACTGAATTTCTAAACCCACGTTTCTGCGTGCAAATTGATCACGGCTCTGTGTGCGTTGCTTCACATACCTCCATAGCATACAACCCGACCTTTCGCATTTCGTTGTGTGTTTTCTTGTAAAGCCACACCACCGCTTTTTCCCGCGTGGTTTGCATAACACCACAGAACGCTTTATCGCGTGCTCATCCAAAAGCTCCACGGCTCCACTTTACTGCATGCATTCCTTCATACCCAGCTACATTCATACCACAGTTGCATTCACTCTGTGCTCCTGCGTTCAAACTCTTTAACACATACAGCATATGTATAAACATACATATAAATTGCAAAATTAAACGAAACGAAAAGTATAATATATCAATCAACTCTCTCCCAGGCTCTGATACCAAAATGATGGAGGGATTCTGGGTTAAATCAGATCCCAGTATATGAAACAATGAACACTTCCTTTATTTCGAAAATACTTAAGAAAACGCATTAAAATTCCATTAGCTTTAAACATACATAACGGAAAGAGAGCTATACATACAAAAAAATAGCGATATATAATAACCTAAGAATCCTCGACCAAATATAACAATGAAAATCCTCTCTTGGCTCTTAGCCCTTTACAAAATCTCTCAAACCATTTCTCACATTCTCCTCACTTCTCACCCTTTCACTGTCTCTGAATTATTCCTTACACAACTCTCCTATTTATACATAAATATGAATTTACTCCATTCCGTAAATTCCTCCACACAAATCTCAACTAAATCTAAATTAGATTTATTCTAGTTTTGGACTCAACAAAGTCCCGTATATGGAATTCCTACTCCCTAGATTATCTACCTAATCCATTCCACTCATATCCTTAATTATTAAAAGAATATATATAATAATCCTCACCTTTACATTTTTATCTCTTAATTTAGCAAAATAATTAATAAAATAATTTAAAAACCTCACCCCCTATTTCACACAAAGGAATAATAAAAATTGAGCTTGATGCTCCTGCATCATATTTTTTAATTAACTAACTAATTAATTCTCTCCACTCTCACTAGTGTATCATTCAATTAGACTAGATACAACTAGCTCAACTGAGTTTAACTCCATTAACTGAGTTAAAATGAATAACAACTCCATGAACTACTCTTCCAACTCTGTCATAACTTTGCCACTTCAGTTCTAACTGGATCCTCCATGCATGAACCACCAGTAAACCCTAGGAATTGAGTAATTCCTTCAGCCCACTGATTTGACAAATCTATATACTAAAATTAAGTGCTCTAAGAGAATAAGTTGATGTTTAGAGTCTGAGTATTATTAAGAGCTAATAATAATCGACGCTTCTATTTTTAGATCAACGATATATAAATAGACTTCGCCCAATATTCTAAAAATAGAATTTCATCTATTTTTCCAACTTGACCAACCATCCACAAATAGCATCCTGCAACTTCTAAAATATGATCACCATGTCTAAAAATAGACTTACACCTAAAAATAGCCTACGGGCCCACTTAGTGAAGGTGATTGATTTTCACTAAGCTCATCATCTTGTTGAATCTCAACACTTTTTGATCAAAATGATGTTTTTAAATCTCCTAGGATGCAGGTTAATGATGAGGAGGTAGAAACTTGTAATCTTAGTACAGCAGCAGCGCCTAAAATGATAAAGCTTTCCAAGTTTATTTCTATGGAGATGAGACAAAAATATATTGGGATGATGAAGAAGTTCATTGATGTTTTTGCAAGGAGTTATGTTGATCTGAAAAAGTATGATCCTAGTATTATACAACATACTATTCCTATGAAAGAGAATGAAAAACGCTTCAAACAAAAATTGAGAAGGATTAACCCATTGTTCATGCCTCTAATTGAGAAGGAAATTAAGAAATGATTTGATGCAAAAATTATTGTTCCTATAAGATTCTCAAAATGGCTTGTTAATCTAGTACTAGTAGGAAAAAAGAGTGGAGAGATCAGAATCTGTATTGATTTCATAAACTTGAACAAGGTTTCCTTGAAAGAAAACTACCCTCTTCCCAAGATGGATTAGATTTTGCAGAATATTGTTGGCTCTCAAAGGATGTCCATGCTAGATGGTTTTTCAGGATACAATCAAATATTGGTACACCCAGAAGATCAAGAGAAGACTGCTTTTACCACACCATGGGGAACATTCATGTACGCCAAGATGCCTTTTGGTTTGATGAATGCAAGAGCGACATTTCCAAGAGCAATGGACATTTCCTTTGCTGAGGAGAAATATAAGTTAGTTATGGTCTACTTGGATGACATAACTGTATTTTCAAGAAGGGAGGAAGATCATTTGAAGCATTTGGAGAAAATTCTGCAGAAGTGTAGAAGATTTGGTATCTCTCGTAACCCCACTAAAAGTATTTTTGCTCTAACTTCTGGGAAATTGCTTGGATATATTATATCAAAGGATGGGATAAAGATTGATCCAAATAAATTTAATGATATTCAGAAGATAGACCTTCCAAGGAATAAGAAGGAAATTCATTCCTTTCTTGGGAAAGTAAACTTTGTTAGAAGGTTCATCCCAAACTTTGCTGAAATTTTCAAGGACATTACCAAGATGTTGAAGAAAGGAGCTAATATTAAATGGACTGTTTAAGCCAAGAAATCATTTGAATAGATAAAGAAAGCCCTCACTCAAGATCCAGTGCCTATTAGTCCAAAATTTTCAAGAGAATTTCTGGTTTTCACATTTGCATCTGAAAGTACCATAGCTGGAGTTTTACTGCAAAAAGGACAGCAAGGTACAAAACAACCAGTTTCATTCTTTAGCATAACTCTTGCCAACTCATAGCTGAAGTATAATATTTTAGAAAAACAAGCATATGCTTTGATCAAAGATATTAAAGACTTCAGAATTTATATTTTGCACTCTCGTGCCATTGCATTTGTGCCTAACACTGTGGTGTTGGAAATACTGAGAGGGGGGTGATTCAGTATTTCTTTTCAATCGTTAATTATTGCCAGTTAGATTCTTCACAATTAAAGACAGAGAGGTGTATAATGATAATATTAAGGATTAATAAGAATTTCAATCCCCTTTTTAATAATAGTATACAATATATGAGTGAGGGCACCAACCCTTTTAATGAAACATGCACCAACTTGGACTTTGATGAGGCTTCGACCTCTAGGGCTTTAACCCTATATTCTCAAGGCACCAACCCTGTGTTTAGGAGCTCCTACTACAAGGACACCAATCCTTCTTTGCTTGGTTTAATAGAGAATGTGAATAGAGCTTACATATTCATCATTGTATTATTTCTTCCAAAGTTCTTCACTGACTTCACTGTTCACTGACTTCATACCTCTAATATCAAGTATGTGATCACTATTTCGAGTCCCTCAAGGTCACAGTTTTGAGGTACTAGTCCATCCACTGCACCAAGCTGTTGTGACTGTCAAGGATGCCACATGTATCTTTAAATCATTGCTACAATAATCTACTCCCCAAACTGTTCTTAATGGTGACTACTCTTAATTAGTTAAAATTATGCTGCTATAGGTCTAGTCTACACAAGTATGCCTTCAAGGTGTTGTTGTCTGGGCTTCTAAAAAGGAGCTTCCACAGGTCCAAGTATAGCCCTCTTCATGTCTAAGCTTCTACAAACAAATTTCAGGCTTGAGGTAATGAAAGGTATCCGAAGTTTGTTGTCATGTTGTCCCTTAACAGATCTGCAGTTTGTCCAAGCTTCGAAACACTGTTTACTTGGTTCAAGCTGCCAAGATACAGACTTCAGGTCTTTCCACCGTTCTTGTCACGAGTCTGAAAGGCTTTGCAGCCCCTTGTCACAGGTCCGAGGTAAATTCTCCAATAATCCGAGCACTTAATATGGTGACTGTTCAAAAATCCAAGATTTATTGTTCACGGTTTTGAGGTGAGCTACTATAGGTGGTTTTTTCTAAGTTTTTAACCTAACACAAAACAAAATATGCGCACACAATGAACCTCGGCCCTAAGTTCACGAGATGTGAACTCTTCACTGTTTTGTATTTTTCTGTTATTCTTCACCGAATTGATTGCTCAAAAATGGAAGTACACAACTTTATATATATAGTTGTTTGAATATCTAAAAAGACACATCTGTTGAGGAAGGAGCCGTCATGAGGGCCGACATGAGTATCTAAGCCTATGCCGGCTCAATATCAGAAATATGTTTTTTTTTTTTTTTTTTTTACTTGAAAATTCAATATCTCAAAAACCGCTTGGAGTTTCCGGCCAAGTAAGAGCTCGTTAGAAAGATAAAATTATTCTCTCAAAGGTAGTGTAGGTGTCAGTGAAATTATGCCTCCAAGGTAGCAAAATTTATTTTTCTTTATAACTATCCTTGAATATTTATGTGCAGAAAGTGAGTGGGACAGCAAGAGGTCATCTTCATTGTTAGGCTTATCAATCATAGGGTCATAGTCTGGCTTCTCCTTCATCAACTTGTTGCCATCAATGACAACTTGGATTAACATGTGGTTAAAGACATTTTGACACAAGCTGATCCTGATGGCAAGAGAGGGAAATGGATAGCTACTTTTCTAGAGTTTGACATAGAAATCAGGCCTACAAAATTGGTGAAAGGACAGGGGTTAGCAAAGTTGATGGCACAATCCAATTTTGAATGTCTTGACATGAATCTTATTGCAGAAATTTCAGAGCTGACAGAGGAGGATGAAGAATTGATACCTATTGAAGAGAAGTTCATTTTATCTGAATGGTATAGAAATATTATCTTTGTCTTGCATCATCACAGAGCTCCTGCGAAGTTGACTAAATCAAAAGCAAGGTTTGTGAAGCTGAAATCATTAAGATACTGTATTTTAGATAAGAATTTGTATTGGAAAGATATTGGTGGAATCCTTTTAAACTGTTTGTTGGAAGAGGAAGCTGAAAGGGTCATTGAAGAGTTTCATAAGGGAGATTACAGAGGACACCACTACTGGAAGGCTATAGCAAATAAAATTCTCAGAGCAGGTTACTACTGGCCCACCATATTTAAGGATGTTTTCAAGAAGATCGTTGCTTGCCATGAATGTCATATTTTTTATGGTAAGAAAAAACTGATTCCTTTACCTTTGATGCCAATATATGTTGAGGCACCTTTCCAACAATGGGGGTTCGATTTTATTGGTGAAATACACCATCATCTTCAGGGAAACATCGTTGGATCTTGACAGCCACAGATTATTTCACTAAATGGATCGAAGCAATCCCAACAAGGTAGGAAAATGATTCAGTCATCATTAAGTTCTTAGAGAACAATATTTTGTCCAGGTTTGGTTGTCCTATGAAGATTATTACTGAAAATGCACAATATTTTAAATCCAAATAGTTAATTAGTTTTTTTCATTAGTATCATATAACACTTGGACACTCAAAATCCTATTACCCCCAAAGTAATGGCCTTGCATAATCCTCTAATAAAAGCATTATGAGAATTATCAAAAAGGTACTGCAAGAAAACAAGAGATCATGGAATCTGAAATTGAAGTATATTTTTTAGGCTGATAAAATCTGTACAAAGCGATCCATTGGTACTTCACATTATGAATTAGTGTATGGAGCTGAAGCAATTTTTCCCACCTCCTTGGGATTTCCTGTAATGAAACTGCTGCAAGGACTTGAAGAGGAGCCTAATGCCATTCAGAGGAGGATAAACCAGTTCATAGCTCTGCAAGAAAAAAGGGAGGAGGTATACAACAGCCATCAGCAGTCACAGAACAGAGTGAAGAAAACATTTGACAGAAAGTTCAAAGAAGAAAATTTCCGGATTCAAGATGTAGTTTTAAATTGGGAAGCCAAAATTGAGGAAAAGGGGAAACATGGAAAATTTGAAAAAATATAGAAGTGACCATATATGGTAGATACATATCATTGCAACAATAATTATCTACTTCAAGAGATGGATGGACAATTTTGTGCTGGAGGACCTATCAATGGCAGGTTTCTAAAGCACTACTCCACTTAAATTTTATTGAATTTTCACTCCATTGTATATATTTCATTTTATTGTGATGTTCTGCTAATAAAGACAGGTTGATCATCAAACTTGAGCCCAAGGAGAAGGCCATAAGAGTTTGAAGAAGTCTTGGCAAATTTTAGAAGTTTATTTTCAAGAGGGATGGCACTAGAACTACAAGTTCTTTGTTGTACCACAGGGGCACACCATCCCCAATGGAGCCACTGTTATCACTCATTAAGTTTTAAAACTTTCATTGATAGGGTCATGTATGTCAGTCACCAAAATTGATGTGGTCTCATAAGTCATTTTTATGAAATGTATGATTTTTTTTGCATTTGATGATGTCTACCTTAAGTTTGAAGCTCACCTCTAGCCATGTCATTTCAGTCAAATAAACCTCACATCATATAGTTGTCGATCTCATGAATTTAAATCACAAAAGTTTACACCTGTCAGTTTTTCATAATTTCGTAGCAAATTACAAACAAAATCAGCAAATTTCGCTACGAAACTGCCTAACAGTTTTGTAGTGAATCTGTGAGCAGCCAAACTGTTTTCGCTACGAAACTGGGTTTTTCAGCAAAAGGTGTCAGAGCGATGTGAGGTTTCAACTTTTGATAAGACAAGTAAAGGGTAAGGTCACTTTAGTTTGTTACGATGATTTTCAAACATTCATAGTCGTATTTGCTGCAATTATTATATTTTATGGTCGTATGTGCTATTACCAAAATCCGAGTTGTCAAATAACCTTTTAAACTTTACCCCAAGATGCTCTTTGTCATATTACTGTGTAATCCTTGCATGTGAAGTATCCCACTGTCGATTCTTGAAGAGTTTCTTCATCACACCAAGCAGGTTGTTGTTCAAATTTAGTTCTGCAAGTGTCACCAATAAGCAAGGCAGCAAAGTGTATAAAGCATCCATGGCTTCGAAAAAGAAAACAAACAAGGGTGTTCATTGTATTAGGTATGAACACATGGATTTGAAACTGATGAATGAAGACCCCACTGCTATGGAAGTTTTCAGGAGGACGAGCTGCCTACAATTCTGCCAAAAATTGCAGGGTTTCCATGCACAGATTTCAAAAGACTTTGCCACCAATTTTACAGGGAAAACATCAAAGGTTTGGATTTTGAGTATCACCAGAGAGCATATCACAAGCTACATAAATCCCTAGAGGTGGTGAAGAATGGTTTAAAGGCACAAATTTTACAATGTGGGGTTGTGAGGAGTTTCTGAAAGAGGAGCACAGAGGAGTGATATGACTAATGACATCCCCAGGAGTTATATGAAGGATAATTCTGCAAATTTTTTGTTGGTGATCCAAAAATACGTCACCTACGAGGGAAGATTCCACATGGTTTACTCTTACCATATCAAACTCCTTCTGCATTTTTTTGGTAAAAAATCACTTTAACTACCTTTATTTTTATACAGGAGATTGGGAAAGATGTTAGAAAGAGTTCAAGTCAAGTCAGAAGGTAATGAGACATCATTGTTTCACCATGGTCTAATAAAATTGTTAGTGTTGGAAGAGTTGAAAAGGTTAAACAAAGATTGGACTCCTTTTCTGTTTGTGAGTGGGTATGAAATAGATGTAGTGACTCCAAAGAAAATCTTAAAACCTAAAACTACTACATATATAGCTACAATAACAGAGGATGAAGAAGAAATAAGACAGTCTCCTATAGAAGCGATGGACATTGAAGATGAACCTCTGAAAGAAATTGATATTCCTCAGCCAACACCTACAAAACAGAAATAGAAGATTAGCAAACAAAGCAGTAAGAGGATAACAAGGAGTCAAACATTGGCCAAAGGAAATCCGGAAGATATCCTTCATGCAATATATATTGAGGAGTCTCCAATAGTGCAAGAAGAATACATTGAAGGTGATGAAAAGAAACTAAAGAAAGGTAAGACTGTCAAGAAATTGGATTTTGCAGGAGAAGATGTTGGTTTCATATTTCAGCCAAGGAAGCCAATGACCAGGTTTGCAAAGAATGCCATGGAGAGCAAAAGGACAGAGAAAGTCAGTGAAGCTATGCAACCAAAAAACATCATAGATTTATCTCCAGCAGCAGAAGAAGAAGTTGTTATCAGGCACAGAAAGGGAAAGGAGAAGATAATTGAAAAATCAGAAACATAACTTCTTCAAAGATTAGCTGAAAGAAGCAAGTGAAGAAATACTTGAATTGAAGTTGGAGGCAGAGAAGCATAAGTCTGAAAAGTTTGAATTTGACCAAATGATGAAAAAATGGGACAGTCAACTCTCAAGTGTTTCATAATCTATGGATAATGCCTAAAGACTAATGAAAAGGACTCATCCTCTAAGACTTGTGGTTAAACATACCAGGAAGATGAACTTACACTTTCAAGCTGAAAACATATCATTAAAGAATTAAGTGGAAGACCTTCAGCAGCAACTAGACATGATTCAAGATGAGTTGGAGAATAAAGGGCTAAGAATGAAAGTAATTGAAGAACCTGTAGGTCAACCTATTGATAATGAAGATGAAACTCCCAAATACTGAAGAATTGAGTTAAATTTTTTTTTTATAAGGTACATATCTTGCAAAGAACTTAAATTTTGACTCAGAAGATCAAATTTTGAAGAAAATTGATGCAGGGGCATAAGGCTAAAACAAATTCCATGTAGTTTTATAGACTTAGGAGTTTTAAGTCTTCAAAGGGGTTATATTTTATGTAATGAATTTAGTGGGTTTTAATTAATTTTAATTAAATGTGGAGAGAATTGTAACTGCTCTTGAATGATTAGAGAACAGGGAAATTCAATTAGTTAGGAATGTGAAGAGTCAGCTTTAGAAAATCTGGGGATTTAGTCTAGATTTAGGAAATTTGGAATTTTAAGAGTTTTGTTGAGCTGTTAAAGGAGTTGAATTGATTCATCATTAAATTGGTATAAATGTAAGCCTACGAGCAGATAAGAGGGGGATCTGGAGGGTGTTGTTGAAAAGCCTCGAGTGAATTTGTTAGAAGGGCCAGCGAATGAAGATCAGGCCAGATGTAACTATAAGTGATTTCATTTATATATATATAAGATTTTACCCCTGAATCAGATGTATATCATTGGAATTAGTTCTGTATGAATATGCTTGGTTTCAATAAGTATATGATAAAACTCTGAACAGGGCTCTGAGATGATGCCATGAAATCGATGTTGACCATCATGATTTGAATCAAGGAACAGTAAGGATTTGTATACTCGAGGTTGCATTTGTGTGAAGACATTTTGTCATTCTGGTTAATGGTTAATGACCGACTCTCTACCATTTGATTCACACATGCATCATGATATTCGATTTGAATGTGAGAATGGAGAAATCGATGGAATTAAGATATTATTCTCTGTGTATGAATTAAATGCACGTTAATTTTGTGAGTAGTGGCTCAAATCGTATCAGAAATCCATTCTGATATCGATAAGAATCTATATAAGAAATTATTAGTTTTGATTTGCATAAATCGATACCCATTCTTGTGTTGAAGCCACAATAAGGAGAATCGATGAATTTTGGCCCTTTTATGAAGGACACAGGAAATGTTGACTCTGTTTATTGAGCATATTTAAGTCTTTTATTGAAACTCTTTGCTTGCTTTGATATATGTTGCAGCCACAACATTAACGTGGAGAGAGACGGGTTTGACTGAAGCGGAACCTTGGTCAATGAGGAATGGTGAATTAATTTGCAGCATTGGGTAACCGATGCAGAATGGAGTGCGGTAATGGAGGTTTGAAGCGGTTCTTCAATGAAAAGTGATGGCTCGATCAATTGAATGAACGTTGATAGCACAACAGAGTCAACGGAGGCAAGGAACGTTGAAGCGGTTTTAGCAATTCACACCAGCAGTATCGCATAGCAAACAAACAGTAAGTTGTTTACGAATTTGGAACGCGATATCATTACTTGGAGGAAGTGTGGCATTTAGTGGTATTTAAATACTGTTTTTATCGCGTGGTTCTGAGAGGTCAAGGAATGTGTAGTTGTGTTATGTGACAATCGTCAGATGCAATTGAGATGCAGATCTAAGGCTGGATGCGAGGTAAGTTGGTTGGAGATTAATGATTGAAGAGGTACGTTAAAGAGCGCACAAGTTTGTTGTGAGATGGTTGTGGATTTGGTAAGATGAAGTTGAGGGAGTTCGTCTTCGGTTCGATGGGAAAATATGGTGGCATGTTACAAAACCGTGGGACCATAATTAAACCCTTAATATATAACTTGACGTTATGACCAAGAGTGGGTTTACCCAAGGTCGAGACTTAAATAAATGAAACATTTGCATGGCTCTTATATGTTGAAGATTGTTAACATTAAGGTTGAATATGAAGTTATGGGCCATAGGTAATACGGTTGATATTTGGGTTTCAAAAGAAATTTGAAATAGTGATTTCAAACTATATAATGGGTTTTTATTATAAGTTCAATTGTTGGTTGGAGATCCCATGAAGTGAGGGCGAAGAGGAGTTGAATTGAGTTTAATAGAATTCGAATATTCAATTCGAAGGATCATGAGATGCTTGTAGAAGCATATGGTTCTGATCTTAAGGTTAAAACCAGAAGCAAAACTTCCACATGAGAGATTATAGTTATGGTTGAGATGTGTGGTTTGAAAACCATAAGAATTTTATTCTAATATCTCAGATCTCAGATTTTAGATATAGAAGCTTCCGCCTATATTATTTAAGATTGCCCAGATTTTGAAATTGAGGACCCTTTTGGGTTATTAAATAGAAATGCATTTTTTATATGCACAATAGAATTGGAGACTGTGGGAGAGGCAGGGTAACTTGCCATCAAGTGGTATCAAATCTGGAATAGCTCTTTTTGAAAGTTCAAGTTTTTTTTGAATGCATGTGTAATGAAATAAGATCAGATTTTTGAAACTGATAAAGATTGCAACATACAAAGATGTAGTGCAGGTGAGAGGAACAGCAAGATCACTCAGGGATCTTGCAAGGTGAGTTTATGAGCATTATTTAAATCTGGTTTGAAGAATTGTTTGCAGAATTTAGATTGCAGGCAATTGAAGAAATCTCAGCAAAAGCAGATCACAACTTTGAGAGCAGTATTGAAGGAGTCCAGCAAGGGATTCTGAGTGGAAGAAGAATGTGGCAGAAGTAGAAATTTGAATAACTGATATATTATTCACTAAGATTCTCCTGATCACACACTATTTTAGCTTCATGCATAATACAGAATCTCTTCTACCATTGATCATCACATGTGGAAATAAAATCAATTGCATGCACACATTAAAACCACAAACAATCACACATATGAACACAGTATTTAATGGGAAAGCTTAAAGCTGAAAACCCCAACTATCTGTATATTATATGTCATGGAGATCATGTAACAATAATAGTACAAAGCTCCTCACAAGCTCTCAGCACACCCTCGAATTGCTACACACTAATCAAGCTAGATCACTTAGCTTCATGTAAATCTGCCACTTGATGGCAAGCCTCTGCACGTTTTCAATGCTATGGGATGGCTTCATTAAATAGATAAACCACACAAAGCAGCATCTGTGAAATATCATGTAAACTATCCACTGTCTGTGTGCATTGCAAATATGGCAATGTATAGCGTCTGTGATAGTTCGAGAATGCTACTATCTGCCACTTTGCATTCCTTTGAAGAAGCTTGTCCATGCACTGAAGTTAATTGATGTATTCTTTAGTTGATTAATGAGTTTATAATTAGTGAATTAATTAATAATTAATTCACACCACTCTCACTAATTGTATCAATCAGTTAAACTAGATACAAATAACTCAACTATGTTTAGATTAGTTAAATTGAACACAACTCCATTAACTTCCTCAATCAACTCCACCAAACTCTCTCACATGAGTTCTAACTGAAGTATCCATGCAATAGCTCCACTTAACCCTCAGGAATAGCATAATTCCTTCTGTCAGCTCTTGTGCCACATTTGTGCACTTAACTGAAGTGCTCCAAGAGAATAGATAATGTTTATAGTCCAAATATTATTAAGAGCTAATAATATTCGACATATCTATTTTTAGACTGGCAATCTAAAAATAGATTCCGCCCAATATGTCTAAAAATAGAAGTCCATCTATTTTTTTTCCGACTTGACCAACCATCCACAAATAGCATCCTGCAACTCATAGAATATGATCGACATGTCTAAAAATAGACATAGTCTAAAAATAGACTTGCGCCAAAAATAGCCTGCGGGCTCACTTAGTGAAGGCGACTCTTTTCACTAAGCTCATCATCTTGTTGCAATCTCAACACTCCCTCTCAACAAGATATGGATTATCTGCAACCCCTATCCTGCCCCTGTGGTATTCGAATTTTCTCCTGGTGAGCGCCTTCATCAAGATATCAGCATCCCGATCCTCCGTAGGAATGTATGAAAGTAACATGATCCTTCGCTGCACACAATCTCTGATATTATGATACCGGATGTCAATGTGTTTAGATCTATCATGAAATACTGGATTAATCGAGAGTTTGATGCAACTCTGATTATCACAATAAATCACAGTAGGATCCAAGTGTGAACCGAACAACCCGACCAGGATCTTCCTCATCCATATAGCCTCGCATGCAGCCAAACTCGCTGCCATATACTCGGCCTCTACTGAATTGAGTGCCACGGATCTCTGCTTCCTGTTGTACCAAGAAAATGCTGTAGACCCAAATACTGAAAATCCCTCCAGATGTGCTCTTTCTGTCCGTTGGGCTCCCTGCCCAATCTGCATTCGTGAAGCCACATAACCTCACCTCATCTGACTTTCTGTACCACAATCCATATCCTGATGTGCCTTTGATGTATCTCAATACATGCTTCCCCGCCTTCCAAAAGAGCTTGGTAGGCTTAACCATAGCTTGTGAAAGCTGGTTAACTGCATAGCATATATTGGGTCGTGTATTGACCAGATACATAAGCGACCCCACCAACTGTCGATAAACAGTGGCATCCACTACCTCTGTCGAAGTAGCATCCTCCTTCCTCCATCCACCAGGAAGAGGAGTATCAATAGGCTTGCAGCCATGCATGTTGAACTTCTCCAGTATCTCCTGGGCATACTTACCCTGAGAAACAAACAGTCCACCACTGCGTTGCCAAATTTCCAATCCCAGGAAATAATGAAGGAGGCCCAAGTCCTTTATCTCAAACTCTCGTGCAAGATCCTCCTTGCATGAAAGTATCAACTGCTCATCGCCAGTCAAAATCAGATCATCTACATACAGTACGATGATCAACAGCTTCCCCTCCACCACAATCTGGTACAGGTTTGGATTCGCCTCACTCTTGGAGAATCCAAGCCCGGTGAAGTAGCTGTCTATCCGAGTGTACCAAGCACGAGGTGCTTGCTTCAGCCCATACAGTGCTCTCTTGAGTCGGCACACATGCGACTCACTGCTGAAGATCTCAAAACCTTCAGGCTGCTCTATGTACACCTCTTCCTCAATAACTCCATTGAGGAACGCGGTCTTCACATCCATCTGATGAATGTGCCACCCCATCTGCGCTGAGAGAGCAAGGATCGTCCGTATGGAAGAGTACCTTGCGACAGGTGCAAAAGTCTCCTCATAGTCAATCCCCTCGATCTGTGAGAAGCCACGGGCGACAAATCTCGCCTTGTGCTTCTCCACACTCCCGTCAGCCGCCTGCTTCACCTTGTAGATCCATCGCGAACCTACAACTGATTTCCCAACCGGTCTTGGGACAATCTCCCATGCAACATTTACGACGATCGAATCACATACTCTTCCCATGTGGAATCTACCCGTTGCGGGGTCCTCCACGGCGTCCTCGAAAGAGGAGGCTGCAGTACGTACACACTTGCTCACAAGAGCCGTGTCCGATATATCGGGTCGGTGTTGTCTCTGTCTGCGCTGTGATGTGGGTGCTCCTACAACCTTCTCTGCATCTTGAGCCAGTCGCTCAGCTTCTATAGTGCGCTTCCGCCCTCTAATGGTTGGTGTTGCTTGAGTGGTCTCTTCCACTCCATGAACCTCATATTGTGGCTGATCCACATCCTGAGACTCATCCTTAGGAACTAATAGCTCCTCATCTGCATGCAAGTGTGGCTCCCTCTCAAGCGAACACTTCATGGCTTTCTCCTCCTGAAATTTGATATCTCGTCGCACAACAGTCTTGTGACTGTCTGGAAAATACACACGATAGTTGTGGGGTGTATCAGTGTACCCCACAAATATCCCAACCTTTGCAGTCGGCTCCAGCTTCTTCCTGGCATCCTTCGTCACATGAATGTAAATAGGTGAACCAAAAATCCTCAAATGGGAAATATCAGGCCTCTTACTAGAAAACGCCTCCTCGGGTGTACTCATGCCAAGTATCCTGTGAGGACAACGGTTCTACACATATACTGCAGTATTGCATGCCTCCACCCACAAGTGTATGGGTAGGCCCTGATCATGCAACATCGCCCGTGCAGCACCCACGATCGTTATGTTCTTCCGCTCAGCAACCTCGTTCTACTGTGGGTTATGAGGTGCTATGAGCTCTCTTCGAATTCCTTCTGTGCTGCAAAAGTCCTTGAATTCGCTAGAGATGAATTCACCACCATTGTCGCTCCTAAGAGCCTTCACCTGCTTCCCCGATTCTTTCTCAACCAGTGCCTTGAACTCACAGAACTTTGAGTATGTCTCGCTCTTCTTCTGCATGAAGAAGATCCGGCACTTATGAGAAAAATCATCAACAAAGATCACATAGTACCTGTGCTTTGCTGTCGAAGCTACTGAGAAAGGTCCACACACGTCTGTGTGAATTCTCTCAAGGATCGTCGTGGCGCGACTATCCTTCTCGTGAAAGGTGGCTTTCACAAATTTTCCCCAAGGTACACCCCTTGCACTGATCTGACTGTGCAAGAGTGCCTTTAGGAAGCCCAGTAGAAATCTGCTGCAGTATCTTCAAAGCTCCATGGTGAAGGTGGCCCAATCTCCGGTGCCACAACTCGCCATCATCCCGACTCACCACTCCTTCTGCCTTGCCTGCCATTGCTGCACAACCATCTACCTGCAATTGATAAAGGTTCTTAACTCGAACCCCTATCCTCCGGGTCTCACCAGTTGCCTTACTGCGCAGGAAAGCCTTTCCTTCGCTAAAGACAACATCATATCCCTTGTCTTCTAACATCGCCACAAAGATAAGATTCTTCTTCAATCCTGGAACATGCATCACTTCCTTCAATACGAAGGGTTTACTAGACTCCCTCTCAAAGGAAATGGTACCGATACCGGTCGCATTGTATCTACCATCATCGCCCATCTCGATGTGCACTCCAAGATCTTTCTCATCCAGATCAGTAAACAAATCTCGATCTCTTGTCATGTGAAAAGACGCACCACTATCCAGAAACCACACTGAACCCATCACACTTGAGACCAAGCATGCGATCAGCAAAAAATATAGCTCAAACTTCGAGGCTAAGGCCTCTCCAGCTGCAGTCCCAGCAGCCTGCTTATTTTTCTTCTTCTGCGAACAATTTGTGGCATAATGTCTGTGTTGGTGACAGTGAAAGCACTTCACCTTGGACATGTCCTGCTTCTTGCCTTTCGCACTAGATTGAGAAGCTTTCTTGCTCTTCCCCTTATTTTCTTTGGCATCCAAAGTGCAATTCTCTTCATCAGAGTTCTTTGATGACGATCCGTCCCTGGTACTCCACCTTATCTCCTCTTGCACAAGATCCGACCAAAGTCGCTCCCATCCTGGCAATTTCTCCCAACCATTGACAGAGTCTTGATAGGAATTCCAACTCTCCGGAAGCCCAAGGAGAGCCAAGCTCACCAAGTCCTCATCATCTACAGTCACCCCCACACTTCCCAGCTCATCCCTGCATTGGATGAACTTCGTGAGGTACTTGGGCATACTGTTGCCTTTCTCCATCTTTATGTTTCTGAGTTTATCCTTGAGCGCCAACTTCCTCTGGTCGCTCTTTCTTTGGAATAAATCTGTCAAATATTTCCACATCAAGAATGGAGAAGCCTTACCATGAAGGCTGGATACTATGTGATCCTTCACGCCCTCCAACAGAATCCTTCGACACTTTTTTGTCTTCTTTTGCCATGCGTCAAGTACGACAGCATCACTAGAAGTAGGCTTTGGAACTTCTGCATCTATGAACTCCTTCAACCCATTGTCATCCAGCACTGCCTCCATCCTGTCCTTCCATGCAATATAATTCAAGCTTCCCTCAAGGGCATACTCCAATCGCAATCTGTTGAAAGACATCTCAACTTCGACACCAAGAAAACACTGCTGCAAATTCGAATTCCACCAGCACAAAACTCAACCACTTCAATGTTTTGCAATTGCTCCAATGATCAATATCGCTGCGATGCAGTCCAGAAATTTGAATAAGCTGATATATTATTCACTGAGATTCTCCTGATCACACACTATTTTAGCTTCATGCATAATACTGAATCTCTTCTACCATTGATCATCACATGCGGAAATAAAATCAATTGCATGCACACATTAAAACCACAAACAATCACACATATGAACACAGTATTTAATGGGAAAGCTTAAAGCTAAAAACCCCAACTATCTGTATATTATATGTCATGGAGAACATGTAACAATCATAATACAAAATCTCATCACAATCTCTCATGCACACCCTCAATTGCTACACACTATCAAGCTAGATCTAGCAAAACACATGCTCCAATCCTTAGCCACTTGATAGCCAGCCTCTATTGCGTTTTCAATGCTATGGGATGGCTTCATTAAATAGATAAACCACCTGGATTGTACTGCGCAATCCTCATGAGCTTCTCCACCTATCTGTGTGTTGCAAATAGCAACAGTATAGTCACAACTGATAGTTAACTTGCTCTTTCACCTATCTCTGCACTGGTCTCCACTGAAACTGTCCATGCACTGAAGTTAACTGATGCATTCTTTAGTTGATTAATGAGTTTATAATTAGTGAATTAGTTAATAATTAATTCACACCACTCTCACTAATTGTATCAATTAGTTAAACTGAATACAAATAGCTCAACTATGTTTAGATTAGTTAAACTGAACACAACTCCATTAACTTCCTCAATCAACTCCACCAAACTCTGTCACATGAGTTCTAACTGAAGTATGCATGCAATAGCTCCACTTAACCCTTAGGAATAGCGTAATTCCTTCTGTCAGCTCCTGTGCCACATCTGTGCACTTAACTGAAGTGCTCCAAGAGAATAAGATAATGTTTATAGTCCAAATATTATTAAGAGCTAATAATATTCGACATATCTATTTTTAGGCTAGCAATCTAAAAATAGATTCCGCCCAATATGTCTAAAAATATAAGTCCATCTATTTTTTCCAACTTTCCAACCATCCACAAATAGCATCCCGCAACTCATAGAACATGATCCATATGTCTAAAAATAGACTCTGCGCCAAAAATAGCCTTCGGGCCCACTTAGTGAAGGCGACTCTTTTCACTAAGCTCATCATCTTGTTGCAATCTCAACAACATAACCTAAAGAGATTCAACAGAGGTTGAATGAGTTCTAAAATTTGCAGAGGAGTGAAGCCTAGAGAGAGCAGAAGAGAGTACTCAAAAGGTTCCAGCAGATAGGGGACCAGTACTTGCCAAAAGACCAGATCCGGAGGAAAGGATTGGTGAGGTAAGTGGCATCAAGAGAGATTTCTGTTGCAGAGGCTTGGTGCAGCTTATGAGTGAGGAACTCATGGAGGAGAAGATGACTTCCAAAAGTCATAGAAGAGATAACAGAGGTTCTGAGAGAGGCCACAACAGAAAAGAGGAAGAATATGCCAGGACAAATGGCATGAGGAAGAAATTGACTGATGCATAATATTGGAAAGAGGTAGTGAGATCAGAGAACAATTTAATAAACTGGAAATGATGATAGAGGAAATCCAGAGAGTTGGGTGGCTCATGAAGAAGAGAGTAAAGTGGCCAAGGCTACAACAGAGAAGAGAACAACAAGAGAACATGCAGTTTGTAGAAAAGCTGAGAAAGTTTGAACAGAGGAGGAATGTGCAGAACTCAAAGCAGCTGAGTTGAAAAAGGAAGTTTCTGTTTGTGAAGCGGGACAGAGTGAAGTCATGGGTACAGGTGAAGAATACAGGTCTATGAAGGATCTTATGAACCATGATGAAGACTTAAGATAGCAAGAAGTTTGTCTTGTTGAAGAGGATATCATTAATGATTTCCTGAACTATTGGGCAAATCAAGATCAGTTGGATGATGTAGAACCTTGTATTTTTGTAACTGATAATTGTGATGTGATTACAGGTTTTGCAGAAGAGGATGAGAAATCTTGTGAATTTGTCACAAGTATGAATAAGTATCTCTCAGAAGATGAATACTCTAAAGAAAAATGCAATGTTGGAGAATGTCTCTTGACTGAAGGAAGCAGTGATGCATTTATGATGGAAACTGTTGCAGCACATGAAGAAATTCTTGTGAATGAAGAAAGAGAGGATCAGTTTGAAGAACTTATATGTGAAACACCAGTTGAGGCTGTTGAAGCTTGTGGTTTACAAACTGAAATTTTGTGTATGAATGCAGGGATAGTAAATGATGATGAAATACTTCAGCAATGCAACAAAGAAATTGCATTGCTGGAATATTTGTTGGAGAATTCAGAGTATGAAAGGGAGATTGCAGAAGGTAGAGTTCACTACAGTGAACAGGAAAACATCATGGAGACAGATGATGTGAATGAAAGACTTGTTGACAGTCTTGGGAATTCTTCAGAGAATTCTTTGGGAAAAGTGAATCAGCATACTGATGTGCTGATAAAGAAGGAGGGAATTTCAGGACAGCATACTGAAATGATGGCAGAAGAAAGAAAGGCACTCAGGCCTTATGATTTTTGTTTTAACAATTGTTTTATGAATGCAGATTTTGTTGATGCTGAGGAAAAATTGACATCATTGGACAGTCAAATAAAAGAGGAGGAAAATTCTGTGGAAGACTTTAGTCCATGGAATGAAGAAGTTGGATTGCTGGAGATTATGCTGAATAAATAGGATTCAATGTAGGAGGGAGAACCTCAATTTCAAAATTGGGGATTGCAAAATGTGAAGATGCGAAGGAATGAAGACAGTGAAGACTTTCTGAGTCTTGGAAGAGACTTAGGATTGCTGAGGAAAGAATTGGTGACTGAATCATCAAGTGAGACCATTGGGTCTTATGATTCTGAAACTGAAAATTTGGTTGTGTTGACAGGTATTGCAAAATACAATCCATCTTTTGGAGCTGTCTTGGATACAGATGAACTATCGCAGAAGAAGGAAGGTGAGGAAATCATGTCTCATGTGAAGGAACTTGTTATTACTGTAGATGACAAGGAAGAGTTGGCTTGTCTGAATAGCCAAGAAGAGACTGGAAGACAGACTTTTGGAACTACTACAGTGATGGAAAATCAAAATTCTATTCTGATAGAAGGTGAAAATGCAGAATTTGAAGAACTTGATTTGACTACCAGAAGCAATCAAGAGGGTGAAGGACAATTGCTGAAGATTGTCAAGGAAGAAGAAGAAGAATATGTTGAAACAAGTTTGCAGCATATTGATGAAATGCTTGAGAATAGATGGCCGAATTGTTTGCTGAAAACATTTAGAGAAGATAATGAAATTGCAGACACTGGAGTGAAAATGCTTGAAGCTGTGAAAAGAACAAGAGCAGATACTAGTTTGCAGATTTTAATCATGCTTACTAGTACACAAGGAGAAATGAATGATTATGTTACCGCAGTTAGAGAATTGAAAGATAATTTACTTTTTAAAAGTAATTTTGCAGGTGATGAGAAAAAGAATGTTGTAGAGGGAGATATCCTAAGAGATATTCAGGAAGTTTGGGAGACAGCAACATTTCTGGCAAAAGAGGCAAAATTGGCATCAGCAACATCTATGGTGGCAGTTGAAGCAACATGTGGGGTAACATCTGCAGGAGTAAAAACAATGTTAGCAACAACCGGGATAACAACATTGACAAAAATGTTCAAGACAACATTTTCAGCAACATCTATGAGGGAAACAATTACAACAACAATTGAGGAGATAGCCACAAGGGCAGCAGCAAAATTCTTGGAGGCAGTAATAGTAGCAGTATTGGCAGCAACAGAAATTGGAAGCAATAATAGTGGGTAAAGTAATTTCTAGACAAAAGAAAGGTTGGGCATATAAATTGAAAGCATCATAAGACTGATGATGAAGGTGTCTCAGAAGCAGCAGTCAGTAGCAAGAAAGCAGAGAAATTTTGGCAAAGGAAAAACAAGAGTAGAATGTGAAAGCATAGCTGGAGGCAAGTTGCAGAACAAAGTGTGGAAACCTAGAAGTGTGCAGTTGAAGAATAATGCAGTTGATGGATAGTAGCAAAGCAAAGTATGGGACCCAGGAGGAAAATTTTTAAGAGCACATGATCAGGATATCATGATTCATTTTTACCTTGAGAGTCTGATGCAGGGGCATTAGGCTAAAACAAATTCCATATAGTTTTATAGACTTAGGAGTTTTAAGTCTTCAAAGGGGTTATATTTTATGTAATGAATTTAGTGGGTTTTAATTAATTTTAATTAAATGTGGAGAGAATTGTAACTGCTCTTGAATGATTAGAGAACAGGGAAATTCGATTAGTTAGGAATTTGAAGAGTCAACTTCAGAAAATCTGGGGATTTAGTCTAGATTTAGGAAATCTGGAATTTTAAGAGTTTTGTTGAGCTTTTAAAGGAGATGAATCGATTCATCATTAAATTGGTATAAATTTAAGCCTACGAGCAGATAGGAGGGGGATCTGGAGGGTGTTGTTGAAAAGCCTCGGGTGAATTTGTTAGAAGGGCCAGCGATTGAAGATCAGGCCAGATGTAACTGTAAGTGATTTCATTTATATATATATATATATATATATAAGAGTTTACCCCTGAATCAGATGTATATCGTTGGAATTATTTCTGTGTGAATATGCTTGGTTTCAATAAGTATATGATAAAACTCTGAACAGGGCTCTGAGATGATGCTATGAAATTGATGTTAACCATCATGATTTGAATCAAGGAATAGTAAGGATTTGTATATTCGAGGTTGCATTTGTGTGAAGACATATTTTCATTATGGTTAATGGTTAATAACCGACTCTCTACCATTTGATTCACATCTGCATCATGATATTCGATTTGAATGTGAGAATGGAGAAATTGATGGCATTAAGATATTATTCTCTGTGTATGAATTAAATGCGCGTTAATTTTGTGAGTGTTGGCTCAAATCGTATCAGAAATCCATTTTGATATCGATAAGAATCTATATAAGAAATTATTTGTTTCGATTTGCATAAATCGATACCCATTCTTGTGTTGAAGCCACAATATGGAGAATCGATGAATTTTGGCCCTTTTATGAAGGACGCAGGCAATGTTAACTCTGTTTATTGAGCATATTTAAGTCCTTCATTGAAACTCTTTGCTTGCTTTGATATCGGTTGAAGCCACAGCGTTAACGTGGAGAGAGATGGGTTTGACTGAAGCGAAACCTTGGTCAATGAGGAATGGTGAATTAATTTGCAGCGCTGGGTAACCGATGCAGAATGGAGTGCCGCAATGGAGGTTTGAAGCAGTTCTTCAATGAAAAGCGATGGCTCGATCAACGCTGATAGCACAATAGAGTCAACAGAGGCAAAGAACGTTGAAGCGGTTTTAGCAATTCACACCAGCAGTATCACATAGCAAACAAACGATAAGTCATTTATGAATTTGGAATGCGATATCATTACTTGGAGGACGCGTGGCATTTAGTGGTATTTAAATACCGTTTTTATTGCATGGTTCTGAGAGGTCAAGGAATGTGTAGTTGTGTTATGCGAAAATCGTCGGATGCAGTTGAGATGCAGATCTAAGGCTGGATGTGAGGTAATTTGGTTGGAGATTAATGATTGAAGAGGTACATTAAAGAGCACACAAGTTTGTTGTGCGATTGCCATGGATTTGGTAAGATGAAGTTGAGGGAGTGCGTCTTCGGTTCAATGGGAAAATATGGTGGCATGTTACAAAACCGTGGGACCATAATTAAACCCTTAATATATAATTTGACGTTATGACCAGGAGTGGGTTTACCCAAGGTCGAGACTTAAATAAATGAAACATTTGCATGGCTCTTATATGTTGAAGATTGTTAACATTAAGGTCGAATATGAAGTTATGGGCCATTGGTAATACGGTTGATATTTGGGTTTCAAAAGAAATTTGAAATAGTGATTTCAAACTATATAATGGGTTTTTATTATAAGTTCAATTGTTGTTTGGAGATCCCATGAAGTGAGGGCGAAGAGGAGTTGAATTGGGTTTAATAGAATTTGAATATTCAATTCGAAGAATCATGAGATGCTTGTAGAAGCATATGGTTCTGATCTTAAGGTTAAACCCAAAAGCAAAACTTCCGCATGAGAGATTATAGTTCTGGGTGAGATGTGTGGCTTGAAAATCATAAGAATTTTGTTCTAATATCTCAAATCTCAGATTTGAGATATAGAAGCTTCCGCCTATATTATTTAAGATTGCCCAAATTTTGAAATTGAGGACCCTTTTGGGTTATTAAATAGAAATGCATTTTTTATATGCACAATATAATTGGAGACTGTGGGAGAGGCAGTACCAACCTGCCATCAAAAATCATAAAATTTGCAAATTCTTCCTTTCTAGGCAGTTTCATAGCATGCTTCAGGCTTGAAGGCCGAAAAACGCTGCGATATTTTTGAAGATTCATTTTTGCCTTTAAAATCAATTTTGGGAAGAATCAAGGAGGGAGATTGACTGTATTCAGATATTTTTTCATAAAAAATGTTTTTGACCAGCAAAGGTGGCAGAAGGATGGGTGAAAAGACAAAAATCAGTTCGCTACTAAACTACGCTACGAAACTGCCTAAACTGCTATGTTTTGTAGAGAGAGGATTTTTAAGGATTTTTGGAGGTTTAAACAACACATGGAAGATCAATCAGCCATCTGAAGACATCCAACCTGTCAGTGGGCCATCCCAGCATAGACTCACTACTCGACATGAGTGTCACTCATCCAGCTCAGCATGAAGACCAAGATTGAAGTGGAGGTTATCTTTTCCTAAAAAATAGGACTGTGTTTCCTAAACCTAGGAGGTACTTTAAATGTTTTAGTGATGGTGAATGCTTCTCGAACATTTGATCCTTATTATGTAACTGTCCCATCATTGAAAAAACTGAATGTAATAAATATGAAGTAGAATCCTATTAGGAATGAAAGTATTTAGAGACTATCTGCCTTTTCTGTTCCAAGAACGTAGTTTTGAGTTATGTCAAGTGTCAAAGTTATAGTTCGATGATCTAGTCAGCTGGGCAGATCCTATGCTATGTAAAAGAGTCTATTTATAGACAAAACATCGAATATCAACAGGTTGGAGAATATTGTACCACATTGCTACTGTGTAATGTTTTTTCAGCTTTAGTAATATACAGTGATATTTTACTTCCAGACCTAGTATTCGAATGAGGTGTTCAATGTTTTGTATGCTCTATGTCTTTCATTTTTAATCATCTACAGTGAGTTTTATCTCTAATTACTCAAAACTCATGGCAACATGCTCTGACTTCCTTTAGAGGTTAAACTGGTGTGTTCTCCTTGTGTTTTGTGTATGTACCATCTTTTATTGAAACCTCTATTTGCCTCAGTTTCCATAAGAGGAATTATTGTCATTGAGTTTACTGATGTTGACTCCATAGCCCATTGGTAGCAGGTATTTCATTTTTCAACCTGTAATCAATCAAAATCAAGTCACAGTGCATAGATTTAGCCATCTAATAGAATTTCTATTGAAAATCAAAAGTTCCCCTTTGATAGAGCCCTCTCAAACTGAAGAGGTTAATCTTCAGTTAAAAGTGGTTTGAAAGAGTTACATTAAGTTAATTGATGAGCAACCTATTAGAATCAATTTGGTGATAACACTTACAAAAGGGAAGGTAATATTAAAAAAAAAAAAATTTTAAAAATGAATATATATAGCCATGATCACCGCAAAGTAGTGCTTTCCTTATTGGATTTGATCACTTACTTACAAGATGCAAGGTAATATTAATTTTTTTAATATTACCAATATTAAAAAATATGTGATCAAATCCAATAAGGAAAGCGCTACTTTGTAGTGATCATGGAAAAATTATATATATATATATATATATATATATGGAGAATCCAATCCATCTAAATATAATTTGTATATGATCATTGCAATAATTTTGATTGTTGCAAATCAGTGGTTTCGCTATTGGATTTGTTCACTTACTTACAAGAAGCAAAGTAATTTTTTTTTTATTTAAAAATTTATAAAAAATTTAAAATATCTACAATACTTTATATATATATATATATATATATATATATATATATGAACTTCTCACACTCAAAATATCAATTAACATATATTTTGTATGTGTAGGTAAAATTGAAAATGAAATGTTTATGTTTTTTAAATGTATTTTTTATCTTTCACTTTCATTTTTATTAATTTTCAATTTTATATTTATTCTCTATATAATAATATAATAAAATAAAAACTAGTTAAACACATATACTCTAATCACTTAAGCTTTTTACCTCTATTGTTTTATAGTTATGTATAAGGGAAGAATCAAACTTCAAAATAATCCTATGGTTTATGTTATGTAACAAATAAACAAATCAAACACAACAAATTCAATCACTGGGTGAGAATGTCACAAAATAGCTAAGGATTTCGATGTTTATATTTTTTCTTGCATGTAATAATAGAAAATTAGTAGAACACTTGAATCAATTATATATAGGGTAAGATTAAACTCCAAAACCAATCTATCCATATTGTTATTGAACAAATAATGAGGTGAAACAACACAGATTGAATTAGTAGACATGTGGAACAAATAAGAAAGTGAAACACAAAATATTTAGTTTGTACACACACATCATGCCATGGTTGCAGAGAGCTAATGCTTATTCAAGGAAGAGGGAGAAAAACATACCTAAAGGCCAACACTACTCTTCTTCCTTGCTAATATTTGAAGCTCGATTCACCGAGTGAAAACTTGGTATCCTATTATTTAAGAGAAAATGAAAACAACGTACTTGGAATTCATGGAAACTATTTTGTAATTTCTTTTTATTTCTTCAATGTTGTGGAAGTTTCAATATGTTGATTTATGGACATGTAAATGACATCAACCTAGGTATAGAATGATACAGGAAAGTGAAGAGTAAGAGCCAATAATAAATATTTTGTGCTGGAAGATAGAATGATGATTTTTACCTCTTTATGACTAATTTGAGTATATATATATATATATATAATCCAATGCATCTAAATATAATTTTGTCATGATGATCGCTACAAACTAGTGATTTCCATATTGGATTTGATCACTTGTCTATAAGAGGCAAAGTAATATATGTGTGTGTGCGGAGAATCCAATCCATCTAAATATAATTTTTCCATTATCATTGCAATAATTTTGATTGTTGCAAACTAGTGGTTTCATTATTGGATTTGATCACTAACTTACAAAAAACAAGGTAATATTAAAATTTATTAATTTAAAAATGTAAAAAAATTATAAAATATTTATTATACTTTCTTCACACACACACATATAAACTTCTCACACTCAAAATATCAATGAAATTTAATTTTGTGTGTGTAAGTAAAATTGAAAATGAAATGTTTAAGTTTTTTAAATGTAATTTTTATTTTTCACTTTCATTTTTATTGATTTTCAATTTTATATTTCTTCTATCTATATAATAAAATAAAAATGAGTTGAATACATATACTCTAATTGCTTGAGTTTTTTACCTCTATTGTTTTATAGTTATGTATAATGGAAGAATAAAAATTCAAAATAATCCTATCATTTATGTTATGGAACAAATAAACAAATCAAACACAACAAATTGAATTAGTGGATGCAGACATCACATAATAGCTAAGGATTCCGATGTTTATATTTTTTCTTGCATATAATAAAAGAAAATCTAAAGAACACTCCAATCAATTATATATAGGGCAAGATTCAACTCCAAAACCATTCTATCCATCTTGTTATGTAACAAATAATTAGGTGAAACAACAAATATTGAATTAGTAGACTTGTGCAACAAATAATTAAGTGAAACGCAAAAGATTTAATTAGTACATATCATCATGCCATGGCTGCAGAGAGCTAGTGTTTATTCAAGAAAAAGGGAGAAAAACATACTTGGACGCCAACACTACTCCTCCTTGCTAATATTTGAAGTTGGATTCATCGAGTGAAAACTTGGTATCCTACTATTTAAGAGAAAAGGAAAACAACATACTCAGAGGCCAACATTACTCCTCTCTATTGCTAACATTTGAAGCACAATTCATTGAGTGAAAACTTGGTATATTAAGTGGATTAGTTGTTGGAAATATGATTCTTATGTCTTAATATGTTGTCCTTGATGGAAAATCTCTGGAAAAATATGGAGTATATGTCTTCAGTAGAAGCTCAGGAGTCTATCAGAAGAAATGTGTAATATCCAGCAGAAGATTTGGTAATATTCATATTGAAGGTTCTATACACGGGTTTGTTTAGGCCAAGTCACGTATACACGTGGATAAGAATGATCCAAGTCTCGTATGCATTTTTCTCTTCAAAAAGATGATACCAGGGGGCATTACCATGGTATTAGCCCACGGGATTGAGCACTATGTCGTCTATTTGATTTCGTCCAAGAATACCATCGGCAGCTGTGTCGTTTTGACTCATGGTATTGGTAAAGGCTAAATCTATATAAGGAGAAGAAGATCATAGTGCGAAAGTGTGCATGTGTAAGGGCTATCACTAAATACTTCTCTCTGAAGTATATCTGCATAAGATGAACTCTGTTTTATTGATAAATTTGAATCTATGATGCACCCTTGGATAGATTGATGGATCAGGATTTCTAGACCTAAAATGACTATGTTCTTGCATGATCTATTGAAGAGATGATTAAATCTGAGACCTGGAGCATGTTTTCTAAAGTGGAGTGAAGAAATATGGGTAAGTTCCATAGATCTTAAACATTATATAGAATTAATATTTACAGATCTATACACTAGTTCGTCTTAGTAAAAGCGTGTATATACGTGGCTTTGTTTCAGAAAAGGCGCATATGGAAGTCAGGGTTTTCTGAAGCTTGTTGCAGAGGTTTTTTGTTATTGCTGATATTTTTCTGTTGTCTGCCAATGAAGTCTTCATGTAGATCTGGGTTTCTTGATTGCTGTATATGCTGCTAAGTTGATTATGTACAAATTTGATCAATGAGTGAGTAAATATGTTTTATGAAGATTGATTGATCAAGGGTTCTGCAATTCTGAAAATATATCTGACTGAAAGCCTCAGATATGGATCTGAGATTGACCATATTCTGAAAAACAGTATTCACAAAACTATACGCAGGTTGGTGTTAAGGAAAGCCCGTATACACGCAGGTTCAATGAAGCAAAGTAGTGTATGCTTTTTTAGATGATGAATGTTCAGGGTTGAATTTGATTATGCATACTAATTCTAAAATCTAGTTATTACAATGTTCTAATTACATTGATCTCACTATTCGGTTTGATGTTTTGGGTGAATTTTATTGTTGTTGATATTTATGAAGGGTTGTGTTGAAGCTGTGTGATCCAGTATGAAAATTGATGAAATGTGGTATGCAGTGATTCTGAGGGTTGAAGCCTTCAGTGTGGAAGTAGAAGCTTCCTGCCATTAGAAGTTGGTGTTCTGATCAGGGGGTTGAAACTCCCTTCCAGTAGTGGCTGGTAAACGAGATCAGGGGATTGTAGCTCCCTTCCAGTTGCAGCTGGAAAATGAGAGAAGGTTGCAGCCTTATGCAGGTAGATGCCTGCGTTCTGATATGAATCTGCATCAGTACAAAATAATAAGTAGTTTTCCATATAATAAATATTGAAGACAGAGACGACAGCAACAGTGGTTTTCTCCCGAATTGGGTTTCCACCTTAAATCTTGGTGTTCATGTGTGTTGCTCTTGTGTGATGATTTATTATGCTATTACTGAACATATTTACTGCTTAACTAACAGATGCATAATTGATAAGCTGAGTTAAAGATTGTTTTTGAAAAAAAATTCTAACAATAAAATTATATCAATATACGCAAGTTTCAATTGGTATATGCGCGTGTATACGCGAAATACTGATTCACCACCCCCCCCCCCCCCCCCCCAACCCTCTCAGTATTTTTCCCAACAATTATTATCATAACAGGTCCTTCTGAAGAAGCTTAATCGCTAGAAGGAAGATCAGCTAAGATGAGAAATCAAGATGGGACAGCATCTATCAGGCCTCCTCTCTTCAATGGAAAAAACTTAATCTTCTAGAAGACAAGGACAAGATCTTGTCTTCAGTCTCTTGGAGCAAATGTATGGGCTATAGTTGAAGGAGGTTATCAATATCCAACTTCAGTTCCTACAGATGTAACAACAAGAAAGAACTATGAAACTAATGCAAAGGTGGTCAATGCATTATTGGCAAGTTTGACTGAATCAGAATTTTTCAAAGTCATGCAGTTGAATACAACAAAGGAGATATGGGACAAAATCATTCTAAGCTATGAAGGTGATGCCAAGGTAAAAAGTGTTAAACTCCAAACTCTCATAATTCAATATGAAAAACTCAGAATGCATAATGAGGAAAGCATTGGCAGTTTCTTTTTACGTCTAGATGATATTGTAAATCGTATGAGAAATCTGGGTGAAACCATATCTAACACTACTCTGGTAGAAAAGGTTTTAAGATCTCTAACTACGAAATTTGAGTCAAAAGTGTTTGCTATTGAAGAGAAGCAGGATCTACAAAATCTTACTATTGTTAAACTTCATGGGATTCTGACTGCTTGTGAAATGAGAAAAGGAGGTCCAGCTGAAGTCAAAGAAGTTGTCTTTAGAGCTGCTGCAAAAGGAAAGGAGCTAGAAGAACAAGAAGGATCGGGGTATGTTTTAGAAGAAGATGAAATAAATTTTGTAAAGAAGCTAGAACTTAGCATTGGAAGGTTCAAACGTAAGCTTCCTTTCAAATATTTTGCTTATGGAAGAGTTGGTCATTATGCTACTAAATGTCCCCATAATGATAGTCATGAAAAGGGAAAGGAAGTGGCTAAAGGAAATAAGAAAAGGTTTATCAATAGAAAAAACTATTATATTCATGAAGATAGTGATGGTCTATCAAATAGCGAAGAAGGAGAATCTGATCAAGATATTAGACTACTCATGGCTTTTGAAAAGGACTCCAGTGATACTTTTATGGATGCATTAGAAGAAAATGATTTTCTTGAAGAAATAAATCATCTCAAACTATGTTTGGAAGAAAACAAAATTTCCATAGATACTCTAAAAAATCAACTTATGGAAAAGGAGAAGCACAATGAGAAATTAGAATGTGAAATAGTAAGTCTAAGAAAGGAAACTGAGAAAGTGAAAACTTTAAATCTTAGATTTGCTAAAGGATCTGAAACCTTAGATGAAATTATCAAGGTACAACGCTCTCCTCTTATAAAGACAGGTCTTGGATATATTGGAGAATCATCTCAGTCTTCAGCACCAAGCTATCTAAATGCAGCAAAAGCCAGCCTGCAACATTCTGTCTCTCAACAAAAGATCAAAGAAACTACACAGGTAAAGCATGACCACTTTAATACAAGGAAGAACAATAACAGAAATATCAATCAGCAGGTAAATATAAACAGAAGGTTTCATGATCGCAGAAATTTCTTCTTTAATCGACAATGTTTCTCATGTCATAATTTTGGTCATAAGGCTTCTCAATGTGTTGCATACAAAACCATCATGACTAGAGAAGCAAGAAAACAAATAAATGAGACTGGAATAAAGAAGAATACTTATAAAAACTTTTCTCCTCTTCAAAATGAAATTGAATGTGCTTATTGCAATAAATTTGGTCATGAAGAATCTAAATGTAGGAGCAAACTTCTGCCAAAAAAGCATATACCTTCAAATTCCAAGGTTTGGAAAAGGAAGGACTTACAGGTTGAAAGTTGTGGCATAGATTTATTTGCAGAAGGGGAAGAGAATCAATGGTACATTGATAGAAGATGCTCAAAACACATGACAGGTGATAGAAATAAACTCCTTTCATACAATGCTATAGAGAAAGAAAAGAATATCACTTTTGGAAATGACTCTCCTGTTGTCATTAAAGGAAAAGGTTATGTTTTTCTAAAATAAAAGGTGAAAGCTAACAACGTTATGTATGTGGATGGATTAAAACACAACTTGTTAAGTGTGATTCAAGTGTGTGATCGAGGAAATTAATTTGTCTTTAGTTCAAAAGAATGTGTAGTACGTGAACTTGACATAGGAAAAACGGTAATAAAAGGAACTAGAACACCAAAGCAATCTATATGTATTGAAAGGTGGCAAAGAACAATGCTACTTGGGTAAATCTTTAGAAAATTGGTTATGGCACAGAAGGTTGGGACATCTGAGCTTCTCTCAAATAAGCAAATCCAACATACTCAAAGTTGTTTGTGATCTTCCCAACATCACTCTACCTGAAAGTACCATATGCAAATCGTGCCAATTTGGTAAGCAAACCAGGATGCAATTTAATGCTAAAGAAGGATCAGCAAGTAAGCCTCTTGAACTTATACATACTGATCTATGTGGTCCTGTAAGGAAAAAGTCGCCTCATGGGGAACAATACTATATTTTATTTATTGATGAATTCTCTAGAATGTGTTGGATCGGTTTACTTAAACATAAAGATGAAGCATTTGAAAAACTTAAGATATTCAAAGCTTTGGTTGAAGATGAATTAGATCTAAAAATCAAATGTCTTAGATCTGACCGAGGAGGAGAATATATATCAGATGAATTCTTTGATTTCTGTGAACATCATGGCATAAAAAGACATTTTTCTGTAGTTGGAACCCCACAACAAAATGGCGTGGCAGAAAGGATGAATAGAATAGTTCAACAAGTGGTTCGGGCTATGCTTGATGAATCTGGAACTCTCGATACCTTTTGGGGAGAAGCAACACATACTGCGGCAAATATTATGAACAAGGCTCATGTTTGGGTGAACAGTGATAAAACTCCTTATGAACTCTGGTATGGCAATCTTCCCACCATAAAGCATTTTAGAGTTTTCGGAAGAAAATGTTTTATCAAGAACAATGATGAAAAACTTGGTAAGTTTGAACCTAGAGTAGATGAAGGAATATTTCTTGGTTACTCTTCTAGAAGTAAAGCATATAAATGTTACAATGAAGACTTCAGAATATTGTTGAAGGTATTGATGTTGTAATTGATGAGTCTCTCTCAGCTCCTAAAAGGGAAATAACAACAAAAAATGAAGATGATGATGATGTATATATTCCTGCATCAAATATCAACAATATAGAAGGTGAACCCAATGAAGCACTAGAATAAGATCTATTTGAAAAGTCTCCATCCAGGTATGTTCAAAAGAATCATCCAGAATCTCAAATTTTGGGAGAAAATGGATCAGGTGTTCAAACAAGAAGAACTCTTGTAGGATCTCCTAGCTATCTGGCATTCCTATCCACTATTGAACCACATAATGTAAATCAAGCTAGCAAATATGAATGTTGGATTCAAGCCATGAATGAAGAACTTGATCAGATTCAAAAAAATCATACTTGGGAATTGGTTCCAAGACCTCATGATAAAAATGTGATTGGAACAAAATGGATATTCAAAAACAAGTTAAATGAAAATGGAGATGTTATTAGAAACAAAGCTAGACTTGTTTGTAAAGGGTATGCTCAACAAGAAGGTATAGACTTTGAGGAAACATTTGCTCCTGTAGCTAGACTTGAGGCCATAAGAATGTTTCCTGCTTTTTCAAGTTTTCAACAAATCAAAGTTTATCAAATGGATGTTAAGTCTGCCTTTCTCAATGGTGATCTAGAAGAAGAAGTTTATATAGAACAACCGAAGGATTCATTATGGGAAATGATGAAAAACTTGTTTGTAAACTTAAAAAGTCTTTATATGGTCTCAAACAAGCTCCTCGGGCATGGTACTATCGTCTTGACAAATATCTTCATCAGCAAGGTTTTACAAAGGGATCTACTGATAGTAACTTATACACAAAACTAGAGAATGATAAACTATTGATTGTAGTTGTATATGTTGATGACATCATTTTTGGAAGTAATGAAGAGTCCATGAGTCAGAAATTTTCTTTTGTTATGCAGCAAAATTTGAAATGTCTTTATGTTATGAACCTAATTCATAACTTAGGTGATAAATATAGTTATTAATAGAATAAATAGAAATAAATGTAATTGCTAAATAATCAATCAGGATTATGTTAAGTAGTCATTAGTTAACTGAAAAGGCATGTCTAAAAGACATGCTTGTTCATGAAAGGTCACCTGCATAGGTATAAAAGCGGGACCTCATTGTAATCATTCAATCGTCTTATATCATGTCATATTAATAAATATTATTATTATAAATAACTCGTGTATTTTTATAATTAAAGCTGCTTTTGCTATTAAGTCTACAAATCTACAAATCTTGCTGCTACAGTAACCAAATCTACAACTTCCGCTGTTACAGTGGTATCAGAGCCATATTGAGGACAAGTTGAAGCAATGGCACACAACATCGTTTTACAAGCCTACGAACGTAGTTTACGAGCCCGGGAACATTGTTTACCGTATAATGTGCCATTACGTGAAGATCCCAAAAAAATTGAGCAGATTAGAAAAATTCAAGAAAAGCTTCAGCAATTAGAGAATTCATGTGCAAAAGTCACAAACGGTTATAAAAAAATTTCTGCAGGTCTTAAAAAAAAATCTGCAGTAATCCATAATAGAGAAGAAAAAAAATGCTATAATAATGAGAAGGCAGTTAGTTATACCAAGGGAAAATCAAGTAGAACATCCATGGAAAATTCAAGAAAATATATTCCCCCACCAATGCGTCATAAAGGAAAAAAGGAAGAGAAATGTTGGAAATGTGGAGACATATTTTGCAGGACATAAATGTGCATTTTATACAAGAAATATCATTAACAGCAACAGTAAAAAAACAGAAAAAGATGATGTTGATGCAGATAAAGATAAATTGGAAGAAGGCTATGTTGAGAATCAAGAAGGAAACCACTCAAATTCCAAATATGGTTGGGTATATGAGGAAGAAGAAGAAAATTCTCAGGGTGACACTGAACGTAGTCTTGCTACTATAGTGTCTCAGTCATCTGATTCATTGGAGTGGTAGAGCCAAATCCAAGCTGAAATCTCTTGTAAAAATGAATCAGAAAAATCACATGATACTACAGTAACCAAAAGTCTTTCTGTTAGGCTCCCAAGACCACGCAATAGCCGCTGGTTTGGAGGTTGGGTAGGATTGGAGAAGGAAACAGAGAAAAACAAAACGTTTGAAGCCACTATGTGTGTGCAGAAGCCTTTTGTGGTATCAGTGGCGGCCTTTATATCATATGCTTTAGCTTTTCCAACAAAATTTCAGGTTCTCGTGGACACTTACGATGTCATGAGAAGTGGGATCCCCAAATTTTATGCTGTTGCTTTGGCACTGAATGAATTAGGCTATAAAGCTCATGGCATCAGATTGGATTCCGGTGACCTTGCATATTTATCTACAGAGGCACGAAAATCCTTTCATGGAATCGAAAAGGAATTCGGAGTTCGTGAGTTCGAGAAGATGATAATTTCTGTTAGCTGGAAGACTGTTGAAGATGCAGAAATGATCATAGATGCTATCTTTTTGTGGTGACGAAATGTGCAAGCACACAACTAAAAACTTGAACTTGCAGGTTATCGGTGATACGGAAAGGGGAACAGTTTGTCCAAATTATCCTCACTACAATGGACATCTTGTCCGACAGTACACCGAGGTAGACCTGTACAAGCAGCTCACATACTTGACATTCTGCGTGTGATTCAAAATTTTGAGTATAAGGCAAGAATGCCACCAGAGAAATGCCTTGCCAAAATACAAATTATATTTGTTAAAGGAAAGTGTTGTTCGCTGCCAAACATCGTTCTCTCGTCAACAGTCATGAAGACGAGTCCTAGCACCGATTCGACGTGGCTCTGTGCGAATAAGTCGTGTTTGATACAGTCATGGTAAGGAAATACACAAATATTAAACCTTATAAATCAATACACGAACTCCTTTTCCAAAACACAGAATTGTGCAGGCACTCGAAAAATATCCTCGTCTTCTTCCTCGCTTGACTCCTCGTCGTCACCGTCTTCTCCCTCGCTTGAATTCTACTCATCGTCATCGTCAGAGATTTTTTCGTGTCACAGTAAGAAACGTATTCAACGAAATATATAGGAGACAAACCCAACACACGATGATGAAGGTGAAATGTGAAATGCCACCACATCGTTGAGGTGTCAAAAAGAGATGTTGGCAGGTTTTCGTTGACGCGGGGCAATGTAACGAAGTTTCAGTTCGGTAGATATACATAACTAAGTGTCAGTTATATAAACTTTATATAATTGTCATTATAATTATATATATATAATTATAATGATAAGTTTAATTAACCAAAAAAAAATCAACTGTCGACAATCAACGGATTGATCTACTTAAAAAAAATCGAACATGTGTTGACGGCATTCGCGACTGCGAACTGATGATATTAGCAAAAGCATAAATGGAATTATGAATCTGTACAGTCCTCGAAAATGTAGAGCACAAATTTCACAAACTTTTGTTGAAATATTACTGACCATAATTCTCACTAAAAAGCGAAGTATCATGATGTAGATGGGCAGTAGTAATATGAATGCAAATCCCATTACCAATTCTAACTTATAAAATTTAGATATTTAAAATAGATTTAAAAATAATATCACCCGTGTAATACAATTTGTGTGCGACGGTGAACGCGTATATGCCATGATCCCACGTTTTCAAACAAAAGAACAAACGGTGCAGCGTGACGTGCTACACGTGAAAATACAATGATCAATCGATACATTATGCCATACGTTGTGTCCATCATATGGAACGTCTTCGGCAAATTATTAAAATTATATAAAATTTATATAATTTATAATTATATATTATATATAGTTTATAATTATATATTTTATATAATTAATAAAAAGAAAATTAATTTAAAAAAAATAAAAAAATAAAAAAAATAAAAATAAAAATAAATTATTATTATAAAAAAAAAAGGCACTGCCGTAAACGTATGTATTGGAAATCTCTTCACCAATTAAACAATGCCAAAGTGTGAGCAAAAGTGGAATAGACATTTCAGGGCATCAGTCTCACTTTTTCTTTATACATCGCAGTTGGAGGCATGTTGTTCTCACACAGATTTTGAGAGCTTCCGGATAATATATGGCAGTTAAATGTTTTGTATTTTTAGTGGAGATAGGGGCTTATCCCGAGACAATAATAGTAAGCACGTCAGCATAACATTCAAATTTTAGCAAAACATTCAAACCTCATTGGCGGAATGAGTAATGCACCGATCTTCGTAAACAGTATGATTCCTAATGTCGTAAGTGGGAATTGATTCTTGAATACCACAATATGCCATCTCAATTAAAAGACACATATCTAAGAGAAATCTGAGAGTTTATGAAGAATTCCATGTACCCCAAAAGAGCAGACGTCTTGCGATTATCTAGCTTGCATATTTCTTGAATCTAATGGTGCCTAATTAAGAGTTGGTAAAGAATATTCTATATTTCGGAAGTGATTGACCCCAAGATTATCCGTTTTATGAATTATCGGAATTGTGGCTTCCATGAATTGGATTGATCCCAAGCTATAAAGTCAACCTATGAAATTATTTGCATTGTAGAATCTAAATATGAAGGCCCAGGTACAAAATCAATATTAATATTATCTTTTTAGTGTTATAATAAATAAATAAATAAAAAATAAAAAATAAAAAATAAAATTGACATCAGCAAAGTGAAGAAAATTGTTCAGGATTAAGATAAGATGTCAAATTACATAAGTCGAAAAGTTAAGCTTTGAGGACAAAGCTTTTCGAGAAGGAGGCAATGTTATGAACCTAATTCATAACTTAGGTGATAAATATAGCCATTAATAGAATAAATATAAATAAATGTAATTGCTAAATAATCAATCAGGATTATGTTAAGTAGTCATTAGTTAACTGAAAAGGCATGTGTAAAAGACATGCATGTTCATGAAAGGTCACCTGCATAGGTATAAAAGCGAGACCTCATTGTAATCATTCAATCGTCTTGTATCATGTCATATTAATAAATATTTATTATTATAAATACCTCGTGTATTTTTAGAAATTAAAGCTGCTTTTGCTATTAAGTCTACAAATCTACAAATCTTGCTGCTACAGTAACCAAATCTACAACTTCCGCTGTTACACTTTACTTGGGGAACTAACATTATTTCTTGGCTTACAAGTGCAACAAGCAACAAATGGCATATTTTTATCACAAGAAAAATATCTTAAGCAAATTCTGAAGAAGTATGGGATGGAAGACTGCAAACCTGTGAGTACGTCAATGGTAACTGGATGTAACCTCAGTTCTCATGATGATTCTCCCACGGTGAATAAACCATAATATAGATCCATGATTGGAAATCTGTTGTATCTAACTGGACAAGACTAGACATCATGCATGTAGTTGGGATTGTTGGATGATTCCAAGCTAATCCAAAAGAGTCTCATCTTCAGGTTGTAAAAATAATATTCAAATATCTACAAGGGACTCAAGCCTTTGGTCTATGGTATCCAAAGAATGTTGATCTCACTCTTCATGCTTACACAGATGCAGATTGGGCTGGAAATGTTGATGATCGAAAAAGAACTAGTGGTGATGCATTCTATATGGGGCCCCGATTAGTATCTTGGTTCAACAAGAAAAAAACTTCTATTGCATTATCTACAACAGAAGCAGAATATGTGGATGCCGCATCATGTTGCACACAACTCCTTTGGATGATGCAGACTCTTCAAGACATTCAAATCAAATGTTCACCTCCCATCTCCATTTTATGTGATAACACAAGTGCCATTAGTATCTCAAAGAATCCTGGTATGCATTCCAAGACCAAGCACATTCCTATTAAGTGTCACTTCCTACGGGAACAAGTGCTTGAACAAAAGGTTAAATTGGAGTATGTTCCCTCCAAAGAACAAGTTGCTGATATATTTACTAAACCTCTTCCCAGGGAAGCATTCAAATATCTTAGACAGAAGCTGGGAGTTACCTCTGCCTCTCTGATCAAATCTGCTTAATTTCATAAGTTTACATTCAATACGTTGGTTTCTTAAAGACAAATTGTGTATATATGCGAGTTTCTGTGCATAAAATTGCGTATGTGTTTTGCTGAAAAAATTATCTGGGTCAGCGCTCAGAACATTTGTGGTGTTGTTGTTGTTCCAGTATTCATATTTCTGTATCATTCTCTGATGAAGATGCTTTGATGAATTGGTTGTTGAAGATGTTCAGGATGCATCAACTTAGGGGGAGGACCTGTTTTGCTGAAAATGATGCATTGTTGGCATTCTAATTGGTTTTTGATATATGATCTCTCTCTTGAGATCTTTTGGTTTTGTTTATGACATGTCATTTTTGTAATTTGATGAAAAGGGAATGTTGACACTCATGATGTAAATTGTTCTATTCAATCATGTAAGAACTTGTTCTACTTTGTAAACCCACTCGGTTGGGTAGTTGAGTCAAATATGTAATTCCACTTGGTTGGATCATTGATGTAAGTATGAGTCCTTGGTGATAGGAAAGGTCATACTTGGGTGAGTTATAAATTCATGTACTTCATTGAAATATATGTCTGAAGATTCAACATGAACTCAGGCGGAGCATGGTCAAAATAGTGCCCTTTGCCCTTGATGTCAAAGGGGGAGAGGATTTTGGGTGTTTGAATAATGGTTATGTTTAATGTATTTATCTGTTGTGGTGATCAAACACCATTATGGTTTCCATCAAGTCCAAAGGGGGAGATTGTTGGCATTATGATTCTTATGTCTTAATATGTTGCCCTTGATGGCAACTCTCTCGAAAAATATGGAGTATATGTCTTCAGTATAAGCTCATGAGTCTATTAGAAGAAATGTGTAATATCCAGCAGAAGATTTCGTAATATTCATATTGAGGGTTCTATACGCGGGCTTGTTCAGGCCAAGTCGCGTATACACGCGGATAAGAACGATCCAAGTCGCGTATGCATTTTGCGCTTCAAAAAGATGATACCAGGGGGCATTACCATGGTATTAGCCCACGAGATTGAGCACTATGTCATCTATTTGATTTCGTCCAAGAATACCATCGGTAGCTGTGTGGTTTTGACTCATGGTATTGGTAAAGGATAAATCTATATAAGGAGAAGAAGATCATAGTGCAAAAGTGTGCATATGTAAGGGCTATCACTAAATACTTATCTCTGAAGTATATCTGCATAGGATGAATTGTTTTATTGATAAATATGAATCTATGATGCACCCTTGGATAGATTGATGGATCAAGATCTCTAGACCTGAAATGACTATGTTCTTGCATGATCTATTGAAGAGATGATTAGGTCTGAGACCTGGCGCATGTTTGCTGAAATGGAGTGAAGAAATATGGGTAAGTTCCATAGATCTGAAACATTCTGCAGAGTTAATATTTATAGATCTATACGCTAGTTCATCTCAGTCAAAGCGCATATATACACAATTTTGTTTCATAAAAGGCACGTGTGGAAGTCAAGGTTTTCTTAAGCTTGTTGTAGATGTTTTCTGTTATTGCTACTATTTTTTTATGTTGTCTGTCAATGAAGTCTTCATGTAGATCTGGGTTGCTTGATTGCTGTATATGATGCTAAGTTGATTATGTACAAATATGGTTAATGAGTGAGTAAATATGTTTTATGATGAATGACTGATCAAGGGTTCTACAATTTTGAAAATATATCTAACTGAAAGCCTCAGATCTGGATCTGAGACTGACCATATTTTGAAAAACAGTATTCATAGATCTAAACGCAGGTTGGTGTTAAGGAAAGCGCATATACACGCGGGTTCGATGAAGCAAAGTAGCGTATGATTTTTGAGATAATGAATGTTCAGGGTTGAATTTGATTCTGCATACTGATTCTGAAATCTGGTTATTACAGTGTTTTGATTACAGTGATCTCACTGTTCGGTTTGATGTTTTGGGTGAAGTTTATTGTTGATGATATTTATGAAGGGTTGTGTTGAAGCTGTGTGATCCAGTATGAAAATTGATGAAACGTGGTCTGTAGTGATTTTGAGGGTTGAAACCTTCAGTGTGGAAGTAGAAGCTTCCTGCCAGTAGAAGTTGGTGTTTTGATCATGGGGTTGAAACTCCCTTCTAGTAGTGGCTGGTAAACGAGATCAGGGGGTTGTAGCTCCCTTCCAGTTGCAGTTGGAAAACGAGAGAAGGTTGCAGCCTTATGCGGGTAGATGCCTACGTACTAATATGATTCTGCATCAGTACAAAATTGTATGCAGTTTTCCATATAATAAATATTGAAGACATAGACGACAACAGCGGTAGTTTTCTCCCGAATTGGGTTTCCACCTTAAATATTGGTGTTCATGTGTGTTGTTCTTGTGTGATGATTTTAAATATTGATTCACCACCCACGCCCCCCGCCCCCCCACCCCCCCCCCCCAATTATTTTTCCCAACATTAGCCAACAATAGATATGCATGCTTTTGTTTAGTCAAGGAGATAGATATATATTATAATCTAAAGAAACAATGGTTATTGTTTTATTGGTTTAGTCCTCAATTCTCAGGGAGGAGGAGCCTTATACAAGATCTTCATGCTTTACACAAACAAATATGACTCAAAATCTAACATTGGAAATGGCTGAAGATCACACTGTATTGTTGCAATAATCAAAGTTTCAAAATCTAAACTTACAAAAGAAAATAATAGAAATTATTGTAAATTTTAAAAATTTAAAATTTAAATTCAAAAAGGAAAATATTGGAAATCATTGTCAATTTTGAAAATCAAATAACTAATGAGATATAACCTATTTATGCAAATGACCAAATTGCAGAGACTTCAATTCATACATTTTTAGCATTTTCTTAATATATATTAGTGAATCCCTCCATGGCAAGGGCGCCAAGAACTCTGAGCATGGCCTAATGCCATAAATAAGCTCACATTCTTTGAACCTTTATAATACAAAGACCTCCTTATGGGGTGGATGGTAGGTTTGACATGGTGGTCCTTTACAAGATCAAATTGAACCTTGATAAGAGTTTTGGGCAAAATTGTGATCATTGAAGCTTGATTCCATGAAACATGGTCGAATATGGGGCACGATATGGTGGATTCATGGACTATATACATAAAGGGGGTAAAATCGTCGAAAATGAGTAATATTAAAAAAATATCTTATTAAAATTTTAAGCCATTGAAATTTCACTTGTGGGAAAGTTTTCACCACTAAATTTTCTATGATAGATTCTTCTTGGAGAAGGTGGTTGAAATCCCTTCTTGTGATTATGTTTGTCCTTGTTCTTATCTATTTAGTACTTATGGAAATCTACTATACCTTTTCTTTGGTCATACAAGTATTTGGACTTCTTAATTGACTATTCACAAGTCTTAGTTTCATGAAACTAAATTTATCTTTCTAGAATGCAGGCAATTCACTTAGGAATTTTTGTAGAATGCAGGGAATCCGATTATGAATCTTTGTATCTTTGTTTTCTCATCCTTAATATAGATAAAATATCTTATCAATTCCAACAACTTCTTTTGTATTCTTCCATAGTCATATTTCCCAACTTTAGCTTGAAAATTTTGGCATCTTCTTATCATATTAATGGTTAGAAAGATATAGTTGTTGGTAATACTTCTTGAACTGCTTCCAAGAAATTCTCCTCTCATCCATGTACATAACTTGATTTAGTTGGTCCCACCACATAGAAGTTTTTTTTCCTTTATTATTATTGTCCATACTTCCATTGTCTTTGATGAGGTTGTTGCTACTTTATCCATTTCCTTTTGAGCACGATCTAAAGGATCATCTACTTGACTTGCCCATGAACAAGGGATGGAAAAATCCTTTGATCCATGCTAAAAATATAATGAAAGTGGATTCTCAACTTTCAGATTATATTGTTTAATTTTTATATCCTTGAGATGTTTTGCTTCATACTTAAGTCATTTGAAAATTATAAAAAACAAAGGATACCTCCTTGGATGGAGATTTGTTGGCTTACGTTGATACCTTTAGGGGCTTGTCTTTTGGAGAGTCTATTTTAGAAGAAACTTCCTTTTCAATAGCCCAACGTCTAGGGCTAAAGCTAACCCACTAGGTTCATTTGCGCTTGGGTTTGTTGTGCTTCCTTAAATTCTACGGGAATTGGGATGTGAATGACCTGTAAGAAATCAATATTTGCAATGAAAAAAAAAAATCACAGTCCAATTTTTGTGTCCATGAGTAATCTTTCTCAGTGAAATTTATTTCTGCTAGAAAATAAATGCTAAAATCTAGTTTTAGACAAATTCGTTCATAAGTACAAATGCTACAGTCCTTTATTTAAGGGGTTTTATAATGAGATTTCCATAGATAATTTCCAATGGCATGAAAAGAGGGAAAATTTAGGAGCTTGACCCAAACATGGGACGAAGAAAGAGAATCAAAAGAAGGACTGGAGGAAAGAGTCCAAGGCATCATGCGTAAACTGGAACTTCCCCAAACTATGGATTGTAATCGAATATCTTATTCCTATATTTAGAGATATAGGAATATCTTATTCAACAATAAAAAAACCCCTTTGCATAGGGGTGGATAAATACCTCGAATTTCATATATAACATCTAGGATTTGGTGACTCAACCATGAAGATCAATGAGAGGAGGCCAAAAACCACTAAAAAGGCTCACTAATGCTAAGGCATGCAGGAGAAAAGTCTTATAAATGACATCATTGTCAATGGGAATGGATAGGGCTAGGCTCAGGGCATCCTGCACTGAACATAGGTCATGTCGACTCTCGTCAACAATAATTAACTTCCACAAACCATTGCGAACACTGCTAACTAATTCTCTCCTAATCACACTAAATTTTTTTCAATCAAACTAAACTAGTGGGACCTTTCCTAAAAGAGAATTATCTACCAAGTCTAAGATCAGTTTGCATTCTAGTGAACTTGAACAAGTTTTGTTGCAAGTATATATCACATGGATTATATAAATGTTTCACATGCTAATCTATGCTTGGGAGGGGGGCTCCTTCTCTTTTACAACCACGTGAATATCAAGAAGTATATACATACATTATATGCCTAATATAATTATGGAAACGTTTTGCAATTTAATAACGAAGGTCCCATATATATCCACTTAATTGAAAGTATCGTGTGCACCAAATAGCTTTGGTTGTTTATTATGATATATATGATATATATATGAAGGAGCAGGTATATCAATGTTATTGGGAAACATTGGAAATCTCAATCATAGTCGCAAATAGATACTTTGTAAAACATATGCTTCAGAGTACGGAGTATACATATTTTATATGTTATATTTACATGTTATTGTTATGGAGAATTTTCATAAACAGGTATGGGGAGAAGAGTTGAGTAGAAAGAAGAAGTACTACATTGAATAATTCAACCCTACGTATGATCTCCAACAAAAAGAGTACATTGGAGCTAGCATTCCATGGAGGGCAAAGGTTTTTATTGCTCAATTAAGAACCAACTCGCATCATCTTCGGTGTGAAACAGGATGGTGGAAAATGCCTAAAGAAGCTTGGGAAGAACAAGTGTGTACATTTTGCACATCTGGGGCAGTGGAATCGGAAAAAAAAATTGATTTTGGAATGTGATGCGTTCAAAGACACCAGAGAAATTTATGGGAATATGTTAGCATCGGTTTCTTGGCATTGTATTTTCATCGATGAGATTGTTGGAAGGTTGGGTTGACTCATCATCAATTTGAATAAGAAAAGAACTGAAATGCAAAACGTGAAAAACAGGGAACTCATAGTCCCATAGACTATTTTTAGTCTCATGGAAGTTAAAATTTCATTTCATTTCATATATTAATAACACCAACTCTAAGTGTGAAGTGATTAATTACAAGGCCTTCATGATAATCATGAGGAGCGATCACAGGTGATATGTTTTCAGGTCAATATTAAACATGGGATTCAACATGTTCTTCAATATAGCACTGTTTTAGTTAACGATGGTATTAATTTACATTGAGGGATGACTTGGTGATACACGTAGGTTATAACATGACTGGTTCCATTCAACTCCTTACATGCCTATTTGCAGTGACTTATTCTCCATGTCGACCACACTGGTTACAACATGTGTATTAAATGTTCTTGTTCTCCTCGATAGTGTTGTGCCTTATCTGCACTCCCATAACGCTAACTCATCCCTCCTTGACATCAAGGCTTGTTCCATTGCATATTGGTATTGTCTTACGCTTAATTGGCTTAGTGACATAACCTTTGAAACCTCATGTTGTGTCTTGAATTGTTGTTTGTTGTACCACCTTTTCATTTCAACTTTTTTACTCTATTTACTCACCATTACTAGTATCACCTCAACTTTTTCTTCCATTTTCGTCTTTCTATGAAGCCTTCAACAGGTCTATCATCTTCTCATTCCTACAATTCTATCGCATGGTGAAGAAATTTAATAAACCCTAGCTCTGAAACATAAATGCAAGCAAAGGTTAAACATTGTGGGTGGTAGCTAGGGTTTACTTTAAAGCTTGTCAAAAGTTACCACATATTTCTGTTTGATTGGTCTTCTTGTTTTATTAGATTAAAAAGCCAAACAAAATATAATATTTTAAACAAAGAAACTTCCCTAACTATTTTGAAGTCCTTTAAAAGGAGAAGGGATCTATGAAGGCAGGGGCATGGAATTTTGAAGAGAGGTATATTATATAATTTCAAGTTGTCATTCTGTCATCTGATTTTATTTTCTTGTAAGTTAGAAGCTAATATAAATGGTGACAACAACCTCATTTCACCAAGGGGAGACAAATTACGGTGACTCCATTAATATTTTCAAGGAAATTTTTAGGTATATCGTGGTTTTGTTTTTTGTTTTTTGGAGATTTGGTTACCTTTTATCAATGCTAACAACTATCATTTTGCAGAGAACATGCTTCCCACATTTTTACTTGCATGAGGGATCTCAATCAACACTTAGAAATAATGGAGAAATGTTGTTTTGATTGTTTTCTAGGATTATATTTAGATCTTATTTTCTAGGAGATTGTTGTGATCTCTTGAACAGAATGTAACCATTATATTTGTGTATGTGTGATTATTTGATTAATGAATGCACCACTGTGGTAGCCTCAGGTGCTACTCACCTGAGAGATGCGGGTTTCATTCTCAATTCGATTTGTCTTCCTATTTTTTTTAGTTGGTATCAGAGCATTAGGGTTGAGTTGAGCCCTTGTGGCTGAGATTGTCACGGTGAGCCTTTATGGATGAGAGAGACTGGTGAGCGTGGAGCCTCCTCTGCTATTGAGTGCAGGTGTGAAGTTTTGTTGGCAGAATCAAGATATGCCATATTTATGCGTAGAGCAGCGTGACCACATTGGAAGGTTGTATTGTTCATTTGAGGATCAAGTCACTGTTTGGAGCGCATTGGATCTTGTTGTGGATCAGTGGAGGCGAGTCGAGTTGGTATTTTTCAAGCAAGGAAAGGTTAGAGCCGACCTGCACACCCTCAGTTGATTATACAATGCGCAGATTTGGTAGATTGTGCAACTTTTCTTAAGGAAAAGTGAGCAGATCTACACAAGTTCTATTAAGGAAAAATGTGCAATTGTGCAACTTTTATGAAGAAAAAGTGCACATATTTGTGGAGCTTTTATTAAGGAAAAGTGTGTAGATAATGAGAAACTTATAACATTTTTCTCATGTGCACTGTGTTTTTGGAAAAAGTGCACAAATCCATTTTTGTGGAATTTCCCACATACAGGTATACTGATGCAAGAAGAAGAGAGGCATAAGAATTTGAGGCCCCAGAATCAAAACTTGGCACTTATGGAAAATAATAATTTCTTCAAAGGGAGACAAGGAGGAGGAAGTAAAGGTGGAAGTATATCTCCGAAAAGTTCATTTCTAAAACCATATCAAGGTATGCCATATGTTAGAAATGATTCTGAAATAAAATGTTTCTATTGTGGTTGAAGTAGGCATCTTGCCAAAGACTGTTATAAGAAGAAAAGTAATGAATCTAGGCATAAACATAGAAGACAGTTAGGACATTTTGCAGGAGAAGCCCTAAATTATGATCTAAAAAATATTAGGTTGTTTGTGTCTAATGTCACGTTGGTTGCTAAAATAGATGATGCTAATACATGGTTTGTGGACTCTAGAGCTTTGATTCATATGAAATGAAATAAGGAATAGTACAAAAACTTCAAGGAAATATGCAATGGTGGAAACATCTACCTTGGAGATGATCGTGCGTATAATATCATGGGATATAGAGATATACCTGTGAATTTACCAAATGGTAGTATCATGTGCGTCCATAATGTTATGTATGTGTCTGGGATCAAGAAAAATTTGATCTCTATGTTTACAATTACATATCAAAATCCGAAGGTTGAATTCTTCAAAACACATTACACAGTAAAAGATTTGCTGGATAACTGCAAACATGTTGCTTCAGGAGTCAGAGTTGGAAGCCTATACAAGCTTGATGTTACCAATAAAAGTCATCAAGCACTGACTTCTACAACTATGTCAACATAAATTCTTTGGCATCAGAGGTATCGTCGTGCATCAATTATCATGATTTATTGTTGCTACATAAACAAAGTATGGTTGAAGGATTCCCTATGTTAAAGAATAAATATGCTGCTTGTGAAGGTTGTGCATTAGGAAAAATTCACAGAGATGAATCCCCCTCTAATTCTGATAGGAGAAGAATAGATGTATTAGAAATTGTGCATTATGATGTTTGTGGACCCTCGCAGACCAGATACCTAGAAGGTGCCTATTATTTTATGTTGTTTATTAATGATAGCACAAGGTACACTTGGGTGTACTTCCTCAAGAAAAAAGAGTGACATTTTTGAGTATTTCCAAGAATTCAAATATCTTACATTCAAATCAAGGGGGAGAGTACAAATTGGGGAACTTCGCCAAGTATTGCAAGGATCATGGAATAGTGCAACAATTACAGTACCCTACACTCCACAACAAAATGGTGTTGTAGAAAGGAAAAACAAAACATTAGTGGATTGTGCACGGAGTATGATCAAAGGTAAGAACCTCTCAACTAATTTTTGGGCAGAAACCATTAGTACTGTTGCTTATTTAAAGAACATAAGTCCAACAAGGTATCTCGATCTTATGACCCCATTTGAAGCCTTGTATGGTTTTAAACTAGTAGTTCATCATTTGAGGGTATTTGGGTGTAAGGCCTTTGCACGTATTCTGAAGGAGAACAGAAAGAAACTTGATGCTAAAGGTATAAGATGTATTTTTGTAGGATATTGTTCAAAATTCAAAGCTTATAAAATGTTTGGTCCCTTTGCTCACAAAGTGTTTGCAAGTAGAGATGTAGTTTTCCATGAGCATGCAGATGAAGGCAACACAGATAACAACTATGAAAGACGACACATTCCTCCTGAAGTTGAAGACAATAAACTAGAAGCAAAATCAGAAGACAATGAGCAACAAAAGCTTGAGGAAGAATCCAATGAGATGGACATCACTAGCAGTCAAAGCCCAATCAGAAGTGGAGAAGTACTTTTAGAGAACAAAGGTGAAAACAATGAAGTGAGAAGGAGATCTACTCGACAGATTCAGCTACCTAATAGGCATAAGGACTATGCCCTAATGAGTATTGTTTTGAATGTCATAAGAATCTATAATTAAAAACAAAACCTTGGAATTGACTGAATTGCCTAAAGGAAAAGAGCCCATATGATGTAAATGGTTGTACAAACCCAAATTTAAAGCAGATGGCAGTATAGATAAACATAAAGCTAGATTGGTGGAAAAATGGTACTCACAAAAGGAGGGCATTGGTTACGCGCAAACATTTGCACCCGTAGCTAAATTAAATACCATTATATTGTTAATTTCATTAGCTACAAAGTACCATTGAAATTTGCACGAATTAGATGTAAAATATGCTTTTCAGAATGGCGATTTAAAGGAGGAAGTGTATTTTGACACAACCTGAAGGGTTTGTGAAAAAGAGGTAGAACATTTAGTTTGTAGATTAAACAAAGCTTTGTATGGGCTAAAGCATACACCTAGGTCATGGTATGAAAATATAGATTCCTTCTTTCTTTAGCAAGGTTTTATGAGGAGTCAAAGCGATCCAAATCTATATAGCAAGTTTGATGCAAAGGGGCATGTAGTATGTAGTTTTGATTTCTTTGTATGTTGATGGCCTAATTATTGCAAGAAATTAAGTCAAATTGATTGATGAAATTAAGGTGCAAATGTCACGCGTATTTGAGATGAAATATCTTGGTGAGTTACATTATTGTCTTGGTCTTGAAGTGTGGAGAGATGTTGTCCAAACATTTGTTACTCAGGGTAAGTATGTTAGAGAAGTACTTAAAAGGTTTAATATGGTTTAGTGCAACACTGCTTTTGTTCTAATGCAACATACTGTGAAACTTCATTTTGATGACGACTCAAAGGAGGTTGATGGTACATTGTATAAACAACTGGTGGGAAGCTTGAATTATCTTACTACAACCAGACCTAACATAACATACTCTATTAGTGTGTTAAGACAATTCACGGCGAGACCTCTAGAAAGCCATTGGAGAGCAACAAAAGGAGTGCTCAGGCATCTTAAAGGAACAATTAATTTTGGTCTTAAATATACTAATTCATTTGGTGTTGAGCTGGCAGGTTACTCAGATTCAGATTGGGTTGGTAATCCAGATGATAAAAGATCTACTAGAGGTTATGCATTCATTATTGGATTTGGGATTGTTTCATGGAGCAACAAGAAGCATCCTACTATATCTTTGTCATCTACAGAGGTAGAGTATACAACTTTGTGTGCAACAAATTGTGAAGTTGTTTCGTTGAGGCGAGTTCTTCAAGATATCGGAGAAGAACAAAAAAAGGCTACAATGATCAAATGTGACAACCAGAGCTCGATCAAGTTGGCAAATAATCCAATCTTTCATGCAAAGACAAAGCATGTTGATGCCTAGTTTCACTTTATTAGAGAAAATACACAGTCTAAGGAATTTTTTATTGAATATTGTAATACTTGTGAAGATGCTGCTGATATTTTTCACAAAGCCCTTTGGGAAGATGAAATTTGAATCGTTTGTACCTTTTCATTATTAATAAAATAAACATTGTTTTTACAACTCCATTATTTTGCATATCTCAGTTTTTATTACAACAATCTCTCTTTGTCTCTTTCTATAATAGTCACAACTTATGCTCTTCAGAATTCGGGGTCCTCAAATTGAGATTCTGACTAGCTTGCCGCTTTAATTGAATTTGATTTCTATTTTTTGTTTTTATTTATGTTTGTTCATCACCTGCTCTGCTGTAAATATTGTATTTGAGATGTATAAATTTTCATTTCCTTGTTGATGTAAGTTCTTCTTTCATGTTTTTTCACCATAAAAAAAATATAGGTTGTAGTTGTAAATTTTGAGCACACTGTCTCATTATCTCATTGTGTTAATGAGATTCGAGGAGTTAAACTGTTAAAGTTTATCAAACTTAAACAATCATCAACATGTGAGAAAAAGTATGTCTAGTGACAATGTTGTGGAAATAACTACATTGAATGTCCACGAGAGCAAAGAAATCCTAGAGAAGATGCACAAACGACCCAATAGAGGCCCTAGAATGAGATCCAAGAACAAAGATCAAACCCCTACCAAAGAAAGCCTCACTATTGCGGTCTAAAAAGTGGGATGAAAAATATTTTTATTATTTTTCATTGAATATATATTTTTTATTATATTTCTTATCCCTTTTTTTTTAACTCTTTTATAAATCACAAAATAACATTTTTGATTTTTTTTCATACCCATGATTATATTTTTATACTTTTAATATTGAATTTTGTTGATTGCAAATCAATAATAGAATTACAATAATTAGTTAACCAAATCATTATGACGTGATTAATCCGAAAAACATATATTTAAATTATAAATCACAAAAGTCTTAAATCTAAAAATATGTAGAATATACTATTAATTTTGTCGATCGCAAATTAGTGATAAACACACATGTATATTAAAAAATGCAAAGGGTCCCAGCTCAAGAAACACTAAGAAGAATCTCAACTACTTTAAGTAACATTACTATACTTTGAAGAAAAATCGGGCCCGGAATACCTAAGGTAGGTTTATAAACACTTTCTTCATTCTGACAGAAGAGAACTCATTCTTTGAAATGAAGGGGTAGGTGATTAGCAGGCCTATCACTTCTGCGCTGATCACTTTGCTTTTACTAAATTTAATTTTACTCCGTGGAATCAGTGCCCACTAGAATTAAGCTGTCACCGTTATTATGATAGGATTCATTACTTGAGTGGTGTTAGTTAGTTTGGAGTGAAAGGCATACTTGTTTAATATTTGTTTGAAATTGGAGCCCAAATGTCAAAACAGATTGCATGAACTGCACATTTCAACTTCAATTTGAATCGAGAACAGGAGATAATGGCGGAAAGGAAGAATATGGAAAAGTAGGAAAGAGAATTCAAAATCCCATTGAAAGAAATGGGATTCACGTTCGGCGCGTGGGGCCATGAATCCATGACATTGAAAATCTCAAAGACCCTTTTTCACATTTTCACAGTTTGAACTTTTACTTTACTTCACCCCAAGTTAACCTTAGGAAGACTAAGGTTAAAAAGGAAATTAAAGGTATAAGCGACGGGAAGGTGTAATCCACTCTGCTTTTATTTATTTGACGGGGAATACAATGCTGGTGTGGAAATGTTGGAGATACTACTGCAGATCTGCTAGCAAAGGGAGCTTCTACAGATTGTTTGATTGAATATTATGAAATCACCAATCCCACAAATTGCGCTCTACAGGTAACCCAGCGCTTTCCACCTGCAATCTTCTTTGAAATCACCCCTGCATTGTCTGGTTCAGTGTGCTTTATTTTTATTTTTTAAGCATTGCAGTTGAAGTGGGTTCTTATGACATGATGGTAATTGATTAATTGAAGAGTTTCAGTGATCTGCCATGGAAGCACATGGGCCTGGGATTGGTGTTCATCCCAATAACCTCACTTTAATAAAGATTATCACAGCTATTTGTAAGATTTTGAAGGAGGTTGTGTAGCTCCTGAGCAGGATCCACCCAGTAATTTCGTTTTTGACAGGGTATTACACTGTTTACTCACATATAAGGCACTGTCCACCTCTTCGTCTTCTTCATCTTTAATTCTTTTGGTGAATAATGTGGTTCCCTTTCAAGCAGTCCCGTCGAAACAAACATGGAGACGAAACTTAACTACTTATTTAACTTTGGTCCCAATTCTTGCATTCCATCTTCTTGTGAGGTTGGAGTTTGTTTCAGTTAAATAATAAATGCATGATCTATGCTAGTGTAAGGAAATAAATGGATGACTCTCTGGGCTTATTGAATGTTGTTTGATGGGATGATTTTTTGGGTTTACATTTAATGACTTCAACGTCGTATCCGAGCTTAAACTTCATTATGGCATCAGAGCTTAAACTTTAAAACCTAGGAACGTCAATGATACCATAAATATAACCATACCTGCATCCCGCTCTCTTTTCTTTGTGTTGTTGTTGTAAAATTTCATTTTTTTTTTTACTATTTATTTTCTTATATTTGCTTCCTCATTTGGTAGGTTATTATTTTGGCTTTTGCAAACAAGACTTTCAAACCGACCATAAATAAAGGAAATCTGCAGATCTTCATTCTACCCACATCTCAAACAGCACTACAGGTCTCTGGAGTCCTCTTCAGATAGTTACTTAAATGTACTGTCGCTTAAAGGATTCGGGCTTTGCACATTGGGATTTCCAGTTTCTGTTTACTGTGTTTTACAATGTTAGTTTTTTAAGTTTGAGCAGGCAAAGTCCAGGGCTCAAATGTAGCTCCGTGCATATTAGGCACTTGTATTATCACCGTGCCTTGGGAGGTTTACGCTTTCTGATTTTAGTTTTTTCATCATCGTAGCTTATCCACTTCTGATTTTGCGCATTGCAGTCTCAGTGACCCATGAAACTCTCCAAATCAATTTCCCTCCCAGGGGGGTGAATGACTATTGCCCATTCGTTTGTCTTTCTGTTCCCTGAAGAAAAGGCAGGCACTATCCATACAGGGATCAAGTCATCTGCAGAATTCCACAACTGTTTATTCTCTCAATGCATATTTATTATTGCCCACTGGCAGTCAATTTGATTTTTTGAGTTTAGTTAAGTTTTCAGTACTTGCATTGCCAGTCTGATATGGGTATTATGTCTAGAATTTCAATATTAAGCTGGGCCAAATGTCCAGCAGATATTATTTTCCAGCTGCCAGTGGTTTGATGTAATGTCTCAAAAATTATAGGTCTGAACGAATATTGCATTTTTCTTCTATAGCTGTAGAGAAATAGTGACAGTGATGCCTTGGTAGATGCTTTCCTTTCTGTTTTTTGTATATTCCATCTTACAAGTAGCAGCAAATTACTAGTACTGACTTTGTGATACTTGGTGCTGCAGTGGTGGATGAAGCTAGAACAGATCATGTTATGGTAAGGACGACAGACGTTTCCCATAGCATGATGGATGAAGGTGGAGTAGTCAGAGCCATGGAGAAGAATTTGAGCTCACAGGTTGTCGATGGTAACGTTGAAATTTGTTCCCTGTCCAATAGTCTGGACCCTCAGTTCTCTTCCTGCCCTGGGGAGTTCGAGAAGGAAAATGGGGCAGTTGATACAAATGCAATATTGACAACTACAAATGTAACTGGCCTACATGAACTTCTAATGCTAGCGGAGGAGATTGAATCTGAAGAGGCCACAAAGAGAAAACAAGCAGAAGAGAAAGCAATTGTTCAAGACAGTCCTGAGACAGATGGTGAAGCATACGATGACCACAAACGTCAGTCTGAAGTACATGATTCAACGGCAGGCCAATCTAATGTGGCACACGATAAAAAGAATGGGGTCTCTAAGGTAAACATTTTCCCTTTAATTAGTATCTGTCCATGTTAATTGCCGAATCGGCAAAAATATAACAGGCAGAAGTAATATTTTAGAGTTAAGAAAAATATGTTGTAGGGATTGGTTTGCGTTTGAGCAATAGCAAGAAATGGCCCAAAAAGCCGCAATACCCTGTGATATGAAGTAGTTGTTACAACTTGGGATTTTACAGCAAAGAAATGGCTTGACCCTTCCAAGAACAGTCTTCAGTGAAGAAATATCCCGAAAATTTGAAGTGCAGAAACATATCAAAACCATGTCTGAAGTGGTGAAACTTTTTTTTTTGAGAGAAAATCTGTCTATTCTGGAGGAAATGACATATTCCTTTATGGGGACAGGAATAACATAACTATTTTTTCCTGAATTATGCTTTTTTATTTAAATATTATTTCTTATAAGTTAGATAGATTGCTACCATTTATCCCCTATTCCAAATTGTTAGTCTTACAAATGTCAATATGAACATACACTTTTTGCAGGGTAATGGAAATATGTCTAACCAGCATTTGACAGAGTTGAAATCACATAGGCCCGGTTCACGTGTGCTTGGTAAAGGTGGAAATGGATGTTCTCAAATGCAGAAGTCAAGGCCATTTCATCCAACTACTTCTATCAAAGGGGTTGTAAAGGTTGCAACAAGAGGTAGCATGGACTTGAGTTCACATGGAAATACGGGAGAAAAGTCTCAATTGGAACATATGGAAGTCACAGTGTCAGCTACAGATAGTTCAGTTCATCGGCCAACAAAAAATGGAACTGCAAGGTTGAAATACACTGTTCCACAACCATTTGCTCTTGCAACTGACAAAAGGGCTTCTACAGGAGTACGGCCTGTCGATGTAGCAGCTAATGACATGAACAAGCATATGGGTGCAAGAGGTACCCCATCTTCTTCAGTTCCTAAAAAGGACAAGGTAAAAGTTTAGGTGTAACTGGTTGTTCAAAGAATAAGGCTGGACATAAAGATTGAAGAAGGTTCACAAGGAATTTGCAGAAAATTTGTTGGGTTTAGATGTAGGACTCATACTGCAGTATCACTTGTAAAAGTTTCAACTTTAGTGAGTTTGTGTCTTCCTAAAAGTTAAAACAGTTGAAAGAGTATTGATATATCAGATGAAATAATAGTGAAAAATTATTACAAAGTCCAATGTCTAGGTGTATTCATACTTGTGAAAACAGGAGGATACAGTGAAGACTCATGCTTCCTAATTTATTATCAAATGGCTAGTAAGGTCTATGGCAGTTGGCAAGTATAAGTTCAACTTTTATTGTATTTGTGTCTGTGCAGATGTCAGTGAAACTGGATGCACAAGCTGCTTGCAATCCTTTGCTCTCTGAAAATCTGCAGTGAGTAATCCTCATTTTGCCTTTTCAACTCTTTCGATTGTTAAATTATATTCTAAGAATGTTTTGGTTGTAAATTATTTCTTGGCTGGATGGATGCTTTTTATGCTGAATAAACAGATTTCATGTTTGAATAGCATCCTTGAAGATGTTCATTTAATCTCTAATTTGGAGTTCTTCCTTGCATATGGTGAAATGGCTAGTCTACATGACCAGAATGTGAATCCTCCCAAGCAAGTGAATACAAAGCTAGAGGAAGATGCTCATTCCAACCTGGAGGAAGATGCTCATTCCACTTTTTCCTCGTATCTTTTAATCTTTTAATTGGAATGTAAGGAAATGCACATCTTATGAATTTATGATTCAATAAATCTTCTAGTCATATCGTTTACTTTTGGAAATTGCCTTCTTGTTTGACTTGGTTGCCGTTTATACAAAGATTTATCCTTCACTTCTTTTAGAACTACAAGTGCAAAATCAATCAGAGATTCTAAGGGCAAGTCTGGCAGTGGTCCTTCCGGAGCTGTTTTCAGCTTTAGATGTAATGAGAGAGCTGAGAAGCGTAAAGAGGTAATTGTTTTTGAATGTGGGTATGACACTCTTTCATTGTCTCGATAATCTTATCCCTTCCATACTGTGGATTCAGAATTTGTCACAGAATATTGTCATCTGATAATCTCTGTTAAAATATTTCAGTTTTTTACAAAATTTGAGGCAAAATTGAATGCAAAGGAAGCGGAGAAAAACCAATTGCAAGTTAAAAAAAAGGTGCTTTTCACACTGTAACAAAATGTTGTGTTAATCCATCTGGTTATAATATTCTTTGTTAGCTTCTATTGTTTTAATCTCCTCTTATGATTTTTCTATTTTTTTAACTCTCTCATGGGCTGTGGATAAATATGCAGGAGCTGCAAGAAGTTGAGATAAAGATGCTTAGGAAAAGTTTGACATTTAAAGCATCTCCCATGCCATCGTTCTATCATGAAGAAGCTCCATCGAAGGTTGAGCTGAAGAAGGTATTTGACTTACATTATCTATCCCAGTGATGATGGTTTTCATCCATTATGATGGAATAGTTGGCCAAATCACGAATTTCACAAAGCATGTATGCTGGGCTTCTTGGTTTAAAATCAAAACTTGGATACTGGTAGACTAAAACTATTGATGTTCCCAATACAACATATCATGCCTTGCATCATGAGCCTTTGCCATTTAATGTCAACCTGTTTCATAGCATTCTCTGCAATGTTTACTATGCAGGTATGGCCATTATGGATCTGTGAGATAATATAATGTGCAAGGCCTTTTATGTTGCATGTGCTTGCAAGGTTTTCCATACTGGTATTTGCAATGACACACCTTCAAAGTAACTTATGGAATGTTCTATAGCACATCATGACACCTTTAAAAGCTCAGTGCATACTGTATGACGATCAGATTATAAAAAGAAACATAAAACTTGTAGCTGTCAGACCTACAGTTGAATGCTCGCAGGCTATGTGGGTCCCTCGAGGACAAGCAGAGGTTCCCCAAAGACAGTTAAAAGCTTAAATGTGATTAACTCTTGATGCTCCACTTGGAAAGGAGTTTGTAGTTACATCCTAAGTCACCAGGTTTGTGTTCGTGTTCGAGTTCGACGACGTTGAAATTTGAATAAAGTTCGGCACCTAAAATTTTGCCGATAAAGTTTGACATAAAATTCGACATATAGAAATTTGATATATATATATAACTAACAATTTTAAGCATGTTGAAAGATAAATATGGTGCACATAAATAAATAAGCATGTCAATTTTTAAAGTGCATAATGCACATTGCAAACACATAGATGATAGGAGTATTGCTCAAACATTTACATCATTTCCACATATAAACCATGAAAGCGAGTGCCAAATTGCCAATAAAGAACCAACTTCAGTCTTCCATACATAGTAAACAAGGTGATAAATTCATCATAGACATTAGCAGTAGGCTAGTAGCTACTAGAGTCTAGCACCCATAAGAATATCAAATTCAACAAAACCATGGGCCATATCAGATTTTATATACTGAAAACAATCTGATAAAAAAGTATTCAAAATATATAAACTTTAAAGTAGTTTGGCAGTTTTAGAATATTGTTCATGCAAAAAGTAAACTAGAAGTTTAAAACGAGAACACAAGTTTTATTCTTGATGTTCTCGTGGCCCACTTGTGATATCAAAAAGTTCTATATCATCAAGAGCAATAGTGGTTGTGAATTCGCTAGATGCCTCAACATCAGATTCATCACTCAATTCCTTGTCAATGTCACTATCATTGTAAAAATCAGCTTCATCCCTTGATGCATTAGGAACAGGATTGATCCACAGAGTAAAGGAATTGGATGACTCTTTAGACACATTTTTCAAAGCCAACTGCGAGTTACCACAAACATAAACAAGATCTTCTAATCTTCTAGATAACAATCTATTTCTTTTCTTGGAATGAATGTGGTCAAAGGAACTCCAATTCTTTTCACACGCTGATGCACTTGATCCTTGACTTAAGATACGAATTGCAAAATTTTGCAATTTTGGTGCCCCTGGACCATAAAACTCCCACCATACTGCTGGATCACTTATGATCCTATCATACTTTGCTGATTGTGTACCAAATAGCCCTTCTTCTAACTTGTATGCCCTCAACTGAGATCTGACCAAACCTGCAATTGTTGGATCTGGATTTAGTTTCTCAATAGCCTAAATAAGTCTATTCATGACTTCTTCATCCTTATGTCTTGATAACTCAAACAATCTAGGGTCCAAATAACATGTTGCTGCATGTAATGGACTATGCATCATCTTCCATCTTTGGTCAATTACTTCCCATATCTCCTGGTAATCAGCTTCCACATTATTAAAAGCACTTGCAATGGCCTCTTTGCAATGATCAATGCTTTCATAAACAAAACCCATACAAGGTTTGTTACCATCAACCATGCGGAGCACATTAACAATTGGGCCACATATTTTTAAAACCTTGTCTGAATTTTCCCAAAAGCCATTATTGAACACTATTTGTTCAACATGTTTCCCCTTGGTTTTTTTGAAAGGGGAGATCTCTCCCACCCAATATTGCAGAAAACAGCTCTAAGGCTTGCTTTTTCCTCAACAACTCTTTTCAGAGTAATATAAAAAGTAGCAAACCTTGTATCACAAGGCCACAACAACTCTTTAGATGCATTCTTTCTATATATGCTCAAAGTGAGACGATGGTTGATGATGAAGTTTGCAATTGTTTTGGCTCTTCGTATTGTCTCATTGACCCAAGGAAATTTGGCTAAATCATGCAACATCAAATCCAAGCAGTGAGCTGCACAAGGGGTCTAGTAAATATGATTATACTTTTCCATAATCATCTTCCCTGCACCAACACAATTTAATGCATTATCTGTAATAACATGGACCACATTTTTCTCCCCAATCTCTTGAATTGCTTCATCCAAAATTCCAAAAATAAATTTTGATGTCTTCACCTAATCCATTGCATTAACCTCCTTCAAGAAAAGTACCCCTTGAGGACTGTAAACAAGCACATTGATCAATGGGCGATGACACAAATCTGACCCACCATCACTCAATTTTGTGCATCCTGTATACTTCCAAGACTCTTTAATCTCAGACAATTTTTTTGTCACTTTGTCTCTTGTTTTCTTTAGCAAAGTGGTCCTTAAAGCTTCAGATCCAGGAGGAACATAGCCCTTCCCACAGTCAATGGCCTTTTTAATTACATTTTTAAAATATGGACTCCTGGCCACATTAAAGGGAATTGCACATGCATAAAAGAATTTTGCAACAGCATCATCGACTTCTTGTCTCTCCACAGGTTTCCAGAATTGATTTAATGTTTTGGTTCCACCTGTTTTTACTGCAGTAGAACTTGATCCACCAATGGTTGAGATTGAATAAATGGTGTTTGAGGAAGACATGACAATCTTTCTTTCAATTCGCTGCCTCTTCTTCTCCTGTTTTTCCTTTTCCGTCTTTGAAGTGAAATAGCTTTTCTCCATTGCGGTTTTTTGTTCATCTGAGATCTTAGTGCAACCTTCAATACCACCTCCACTTCCATTGCTAATACTGAGAAGGTGATCCACTGGTCTAGTTAAAGAGCCAATGAATTGATGTCCACAAAGTTGACACAAAAGATTTTCCCCTTCCTTATTGACAAAATTTCATGCTACAACAGTTGATTTTGGGGGTACCATTGAAATTTGAAGGTTTTGATTGCTGAAGTAAAGGTTGAAATGTTTGCATTTTTTTAAAAATTTACATTTGAGTTAGTTCTAATTTTTTACAGCATGAAATATTTTGTAAACAGTAAATTTTTTTAAAACTGTTTAATTTTTTGTACACTGTAATTTTCTTTAAAATTGTATATAAACAATAATTTTTCGCTTATTTTTTGTAATTTTGTTTTTTAGTCGCAGTAAGCTTATTTAAAAAAAAAATTGCAGTAAAAAAAATAAACTGGCCTACTTGGAGTCTGGAGACTGTAGTCTGTGATTGTGGGCCACTGGGTAGTGGGCACTGGCAATTGGGGCGGCTAGAGTGGGCCGCGGTAGTGGAGGCCCTGAGGGCCGAGGCTAGAGCTGGAGTTGGAGCAGTGGAGCCGTGCAATAGCTTGCTGAGGCCGAGGGCCAAGGCTGGACGACGAACAATGTGGAGCTGCAACCTGCCACTCGCGAGCACAGTGAGTGGTGACTAAGCACGGTGGCAGTGGACTGTGGCGGTGGCCGATGACTGAGCATGGTGGCGGTGAGCGGTGACTGTTCTTGACAGAACTGCAGTGGTCGTGAGCGGTGACTAATCTCGACATAACTGCAGTGGTTGTGAGCACGGTGGCGATGGACTGTGGAGGCTGGAGCTGCACGGTGGCGGTGGACTATGGAGGCTGGAGTTGCACGGTGGCGGTGGACTATGGAGGCTGGAGTTGCACGGTGGCGGTGGACTGAGCACTGAGCAACGTCTTGGAGCCTGGAGGAGCAGTTGTGGAGGTGTGACTCGATGCCGGGCAGTGAGTAGCACTGAGTGCGAAGTCGTGAGAGCAGTCTGAAAATCGATGAGCAACAGTGAGATGTGAGTCGTGACGGTGGTCAATCGGGCTTTTTAGCCTTAAAAAACAAAATGAAACCTTGCCGACGAACTTATTCAACAATTCCCAATTTTTAAAACGATTTTTTTTCGAATTTTTTAAAAAATTCGTCGCTGTTCGATGTTAATATTCGAGTTTGAGTTTGGCTTTGAGGTAGGGGATTAAGTTCGCCGAATTTTTTCGATTATGTTCGGGAGAGGTTAAAGTTCGGCGAATTTTGAACTTAATCGATCAAGTTCGCCGAACCCAGTGACTTAGGTTACATCTACACCTCTCATTATATCTAAATTGCTCTGCATTCCAGCAAGTAACACCCTTCTAAGCTCTGATTCTCTTGTTTTATCCTCAAAATTTCCTTCTTTTGGTCTGTGATTCTCCAATATTCTTTGTATTTGTCTCAGCAGACTTGCCTGATATCTTTCCATGATTCAATCATGTTGTCTTCCAAGGCCATGAACAATTTTATCACCTCATCCTTCAATATGAAGAGAAATAATCAAAGTTTCTGTTCATCCTTCACATAATCACACTCTTAGCAAATACTTCAAATTTGAACAGGAATGTAGCAGGGTTTGTGAACATCTTTCCATATAACTGAAATGGCATTCAGTGGGATTGTTTTTCCTTTGCCCAGTGAGTCATTGTTGATGGGTACAAATTACAATACAAAAACAAATGAGTAATCACTGTTGTTCTTGCTTCTTGTCTTAACCATTGTGTCAAGAGCTAACTGCTCAAATATTGCTAATAATGTTAGATCTAAGACTTTTGTGATCCATAATGTAGATAAATGTCTTTCGGATTAATCACATCATCAGGATTTGGTCGACGTTTCGAACCAACTAATGTGGTTCATCCTTAGGACAAGGTGAAGAAAGAAATCAATCTCATTGAATAAATAGTAAGGATGCGCCATTGCCCAGAAATAGCTGTTAAAACTAGCCGTTATTTGACTAGTTAGTTAATAAGATATAATATTAAAGGTTTTTAAGATTTTAAGAAAAAATATTAAAGAATAATTTATAATTTAATAATTTAACAAAATGATTAAATTCAAGCTATTATAATAAGGGAAGGGGTAAATAAAAAGGGGAAATAATCTTAAAATCCGTTATTTGACTAGTTAGTTAATAATATATAGTATTAAAACTTTAAGTTTAATAACAATTATTAAAAAATAATTTAGAATGTAATAATTAATTAAAATGATTAAATTCTAGTTATTAAAATAAGGGAAGGGGTAAATAATAAAAAGGGAATAATCTTAAAGATTTTAAGAAATATTATTAAAAAGGTTAATAAATAATTTAAAATAATTTAAGAATGAATAATATAATAAAATGATTAAAAAACAATAATTATAATAGGTGGAGAAAGGGAATATATATATATATATCTTGGATAAATAAAAGGTAAAAGAAACAAAATTATATATATAATTTTGTTTCTTTTACCTTTTATTTATCCAAGATATATATATATATATTCCCTTTCTCCACCTATTATAATTATTGTTTTTTAATCATTTTATTATATTATTCATTCTATATATTTTGTTTCTTTTACCTTTTATTTATCCAAGACATCTCTCTCTCTCTCTCTCTCTCTCTCTCTCTCTCTCTCTCTCTCTCTATATATATATATATATATATATTCCCTTTCTCCGCCTATTATAATTATTGTTTTTTAAATTAGAAAACTCAGTAAGCTAGAAAACTCACAAGCCACTGGTTTATATGCTAGATTTACAAACACCTATCTAGATGAACAGTGAAAACACCATTAATAAACAGTAGAATATGCAGCATTCAAGAGTCAAAACCACATCTCTGTTTCTCATAAACTCAAAAAAAAGAAAACAGTACAACGGCATGAGCTCAAAACTGGAATATTTTATATCACTCACACCTCTGTCTGTCTTTTATATACGAAGAAGGCTAGGAGAATCAGAAAATACTGTAAAGTTTTGTAGATGTTCTATGCTAGGAGCAATTTCACTTTTCTCACAGCAATCATACAAGTAGTTAAGCAAAATGCAGATAGAACATATAAGTAGATCTTACAGAAGACAAATCAGAAACAGGGAAAATGTGTGTGTTCGTTTCGGCGGTCAACAGGATGCTTCAACCAGCAAAGTCTCCTTTGGTCAGCCAGCCCAGCATGTGTCACAACAGTCCTCCAATCAGCAAATGAGTCAACCTAAGTCAACTCTGCAAAAGTCAACGCTGTCCTGAAAAAGTCAACGCAGGGCAGCAAGCTAAAAGTCAACGCAGCAGCAAAACGGTCAACCCTTTGACCTCGATTTTTGTGCCAGGTAGTACGACCTTCAAAAATCGAACCTTCCACAAGTTTTCAGCTTGTTTGGACCATGCGTTGACCAAATTCAATGCTGGTCAAACTTTCTGCGAAACCCTAGCAGCAGAAAATCGTACTTCAGCTCAGCGGTACGGTCTGTCCTCTCTCTCCTTCACACGTGTGGCTGAAACTCGTCCTTTAGGTAGCTCGTACTATTTGATGAGAGAGGAAGATGTGAGTTGTGATGATGATGAAATGCTCTTCAACTTTTCCTGTATTTATATCCATCATTGGGGCGTGTGACACATCTGCTGGGGGCGTGCAACCTTAAGGCCGACTTGCACATATAATTTATTAAGAATAATAAATTCAAAATAAATGTTCTGCTCATCGGATTAAGACATATTATATATGGATTTTACACCTCTCCGAAAGAGGATTCCAACAAAAATATTAGCCTCTTAATTTGAGCATCATAACATGGAGTTTGGACCTAGTTGTCCAAATTTAACACTCCCTCTCAACTAGGGAGAACTCCATCTATCAGTGCAATCAACATCGTGCGTCATCCCGCCGAAACTTGCTTTGCTGGCTTCTTTATTTCAGAACAGAAATGGGTCAGTCACAAAGACATCATCCCCCGACTGACATAATCAGTCCAGAGGTCCCAGACCTCACAAATCTTGATCCCAGATCAAGTGGTTGGACCGTGCCATCCTAGATAGAGAGTACGGCAATCTCTGATGCGTCCATCAGTCTTTGCTAATAGTCTCTAGCTTTTCCACACCTCATTGGCCAAATGAGAAGTACTTCCCATGAGCCCTGAACTCAATGGGTAGGATGCATACGTGGCACAGATAAATGAGTGGCGAACCAGCTCAGTAATCACAAGGGTGGGGCAGAAGCATTATGAGTGCTTATAGCTCCGAGAAGCTATCCCCAAAGCCCCCCAGAGCTCCCAGAGCTCATCGTCCAACAGGACCCACATCACAGGGTCTTTCCACGACACCAAGATTCTCACGGAAGGTTAGGAACTTGACCTTCCCCAGGGGCTTAGTGAGAATATCCGCGACCTGCTCATCAGTTCCTATATGATCGAGCCTTACGGCGCCTCGCTGTACCATATCCCGGATAAAGTGGTACCCGATATCAATATGCTTGGATCGGTCGTGGAACACAGGATTCTCAGTCATACGAATCCCACTCTGATTATCACAGAGTATCACAGTGGTATCTAGCACATGTCCAAACAGCTCACTAAAGAGCTTCCGCAACCAAACTGCTTCACAACAGGCCATACTAGCAGCAATGTATTCGGCCTCTGCGGTGCTCAAAGCCATCGACTTCTGCTTCCTGCTCATCCATGAGATCGAAGCAGAACCAAGATTGAAGCAGCATCCCGATGTGCTCTTACGATCCACCACACTGCCAGCCCAATCGGCATCAGTATATCCACGGAGTATCACACTCCCGGCAGTGTATCTCAGCCCATGGTTTATCGTGCCTCGAAGATATCTCAAAAGATTCTTGGCACCAACCCAGTGAAAGTGATGAGGCTCAACCATCTGTTGACTCAAAGTGTTCACTGCAAAACATATATCCGGTCGGGTGTTCACTAAGAACATCAAAGCTCCTATGAGTTGACGATACTCAGTAGGATTGGCCAAGACAGGCCCAGCAGCGCTGCCACTCAACTTCTTAAAGTTGAGTTCCACTTGTCAAGACTTACCACACCACCATCGATAGTATTTCCGTGCTTCACAATATATTTTCCTTGGGAAAGGAAAATCTCTCCAGGTCTCTGCCAGACCTCCAGGCCTAGGAAATAGTGCATCAGTCCTAGGTCTTTCATCTCGAACTCAGCAGCAAGCTCCCTCTTACATTGATGAATGAGAGGGTCATCACCTGTCAGGAAGAGGTCGTCCACATATAGCACCAGAATGAGAGGCTTCCCTTCCACAACCTTGAAGTAAAGGTTTGGATCAGCATTGCTTCGAGTGAAGCCCAGCTTCATCAAGTAACTATCCATCCTCTCGTACCAAGCTCTGGGTGCTTGTTTTAACCCATAGAGGGCTTTCTTCAACCTGCAGACATGAGTGTCTCGATCCTGAACTTCAAATCCCAGAGGTTGTTCCACATACACCTCTTCCTTTATTGCACCATGCAGAAAAGCGGTCTTGACATCCATCCGATGAAGACTCCATCCTTGCGTAGCAGCAAGGGCTATGATTGATCGAATGGTGGTATATCGTGCCACAGGTGCAAATATGTCATCATAGTCTATTCCTTCCTTTTGAGAGAAGCCACGGGCAACAAATCTTGCCTTGAACTTTTCAGCACTCCCATCATATCCATGTTTGATCTTGTAGAGCCATTTCGCGGTGACAACTGATTTGTCCTTCGGCCTCGGGACCACATCCCAGACATCATTCTTCATTATGGACTCATATTCTTCGTGCATAGCATCCTTCCAAACTTGATGCTTTACGGCTTCCTCAAAAGATCCAGGTTCAGATTGTACAATAGTACTCATGGCGGCTAGATACCCTTGGTATCTACACGGCTTCTTGCTTTCTCGGAATGTCCCCCTTGGGGCAGCATGACCCTCAGCATCTTCGAGGGTGTCCCTGAGCCATGATGGTCTCTTTCCCAGTGAAGGGGGTGGATCAATAGGGTCCATTGGCCCTTCAATATCAGGCATAGTCTCATCCTGGGGTTCTTCCAGATTTCCAGGCCTTTCTTCATGAATTTCTTCGGATCTAGGAAGATCTACTACTTTCTTCAGGGAAGCATCTTCGTCAAAAGTGACATCATGGCTTATCTCTACTTCCCTTTGACCAGGTACATAGACTCTATATGCCTTAGAAGTCTCACCGTAGCCCACAAACATTCCTTTCTTCCCAGTAGCATCCAGCTTACTTCTCTTTTCTTTCGGCACATGAAAATAGACAGGACATCCAAAAATTCTAAAATGTGAGACATCAGGTTTCTTACCAGAGAAAACCTCTTCGGCAGTTTTGGAGTCCAAAGCGGAATGAGGGCATCGGTTTTGAATGTACACAGCAGTATTTGCAGCTTCTCCCCACAGAAACTTTGGTAGACCCTGGTCACATAGCATGGCACGGGCAGTTTCCACAATAGTCCTATTCTTGCGTTCAGCAACACCATTCTGCTCAGGAGTATATGCAGTGGTAGTCTCCCTCTTAATGCCAGCTTCTCTGCAAAAGTCTTTGAACTCATTTGACTCATATTCAGTGCCATTGTCGATCCTCAAAATCTTGATCTTCTTTCCGGTCATATTTTCCACCAAGGCTTTGAAGGTACGGAACCACATGAAAGCCTCATCCTTCTTCTTCAAGAAGTATATCCAGGTTTTGCGAGAGAAGTCATCAGTAAATGTCATATAGTAAGAACATTCCCCCAGGGATGTTACGGGTAACATACCAGAAAGATCAGAATGGACCAGTTGCAATATATCAGATGTCTTTGTGACACTTGAGGGGAAAGGTCCCCTTGTATGTTTCCCTTCAGCACAGCCCTTACCTACACCTTCATGATTATTTCCAAAATCAGGCATCCCTGTCACCACCTTCCTAGCTTCGGGAAGAGCCTTGTAATGAAGGTGTCCAAATCTTCGGTGCCATAGTTCGGTTTGACGGATAGTATCACAAGTCATAGCTCCCAACGGACTCCCTCCAACCTGGTAGAGTGTACCAACTCTAAAACTAATTGAGATAGCTTCCTTGAAGCTCTCCTTCCACATGAGCACCTTTCCATCAGAGAAAGTTACATTGAATCCTTTGTCTTCCATGGCAGATACAGACACAAGGTTCTTCTTCAATTTAGGTACATAGAGTACATCTTGCAAACGTAGGACTTGTCCTCGAGACAAGTGGAGGGTCACAGTCCCGGTCCCTTTCACAGGATAAGTGGCATTATCCCCAAGGATAATTTCTAGATTAGTATCCCTTTCAACCATGTCAGAAAGTGCTTCCTTGAATCCGGTGATGTGTCTTGAGGCACCACTATCGATTAGCCAGACATCCATAGTGTTGGGCGGAGATGCAGCTGAGAGAGCAGATACTAGAATATACTCATTTCTTTTATCAACAACATTAGACTCCTCATACCTGGTATTTCTGGTCCTTTTAGAAGGTTGATTGTTTCCTCCAAAGTGAGCCTTCCTCTTTCCATTGGATTTGTCATTTCTTCGATTCCCATTCCTTCGGTTGTTGTTGTTATCGTCACCATCGAGAGAATCCTTCTTGAAGGGGCATTCTCTAGCATAGTGTCCAGGCCTATGGCAGGTAAAACATTTACCCTTCTTCTCTTGAGTCTTAGTCCTTCCTTTGTCCTTAGAACCACCAGAGTTCTTCTTTCGGGAATGAGCACCATAGGCAGCATTTCTTTCATTATCAAATTCCGTCATCCTTGTTTCTTCTTGCATACATCTTGACAGAAGCTCATCAAAGTTAGGAATGGTATTATTGTTGAGAATGGTAGTTGTGAATACTTGCCATTCATATGGAAGTCCTCTAAGTGCGGTGAGAACCATCTCACGATCAGCTATTGTCTCCCCAATAGCTAGCAGATTGTTCCTGGTTTCGGTCAACTTCATAAAGAAAGTTTGAATAGACTCGTCTCGGCCCTTCTTCATATTCTTCAACTTGTTCTTGAGGAATAGCACTTGGTTCACATTGTTTACTTGGAACATAAGTATCAATTTGTCATACATCTCCTTGGATGTACTTAGTTCAGATATGTAGGCAACCAGACTCTTATTTATGGATTCCCTGATCAACAGCTTTGCTCTGATTTCTCCCTTCTTATACTTGTTTCTAACAGCAGCAGAGGCATTGGATGGAGGTTCTTGAATCTTCCCTGTCACATGATCCAGGAGATCGTGATCTTCCAATTTGAGATCTAATATCATCTTCCAGGCATGGAAGTCATCACTTCCAGTCAGCTTGTCATTCTCCTTGAATTCAAGACTAGTGGAACCCATTTCTTTCGGTGATGATTGCTATAGATAGAGTTTGTCTTCACCTCAGCTCCGATACCATGTAAAGTTTTGTAGATGTTCTATGCTAGGAGCAATTTCACTTTTCTTACAGCAATCATACAAGTAGTTAAGCAAAATGCAGATAGAACATAAAAGTAGATCTTACAGAAGACAAATCAGAAACAGGAAAAATGTGTGTTCGTTTCGGCGGTCAACAGGATGCTTCAACCAGCAAAGTCTCCTTTGGTCAGCCAGCCCAGCATGTGTCACAACAACCCTCCAATCTGTAGATGAGTCAACCCAAGTCAACTCTGCAAAAGTCAACGCTGTCCTGAAAAGTCAACGCAGGGGCAGCAAGCTAAAAGTCAACGCAGCAGCAAAACGGCCAACCCTTTGACCTCGATTTTTGTGCCAGGTAGTACGGCCTTCATAAATCGAACCTTCCACAAGTTTTCAGCTTGTTTGGACCAAGCGTTGACCAAAGTCAACGCTGGTCAAAATTTCTGTGAAACCCTAGCAGCAGAAAGTCGTACTTCAGCTCAGCCGTACGGTCTGTCCTCTTCGTCCTTCACACGTGTGGCTGAAACTCGTCCTTCAGGTAGCTCGTACTATTTGATGAGAGAGGAAGATGTGAGTTGTGATGATGATGAAAATCTCTCCAACTTTTCCTGTATATATATCCATCATGAGGGTGTGTGACACATCTGTTGGGCATGCGAGCCTACATTACAAAACTGGCCGACCTTGCACATATAATTTATTGAAAATAATAAATTCAAAATATAAGTTCTGCTCATCGGATTAAGACATATTTTATATGGATTTTACACCTCTCAGAAAGAGGAATCCAACAAAAATATTAGCCTCTTAATCTGAGCATCATAACATGGAGTTTGGACCTAGTTGTCCAAATTTAACAAATACAAATAGCCTGGGTGCCCAAATTAGAAAAGTAAAACTCTATTCTAATTCTGTCTAGGGAAGTGCACCCTCTCCCTTGCAAGAGTCAAATTGTCTGGAGAACTGTAGCTAAAATTGAAGCTTTTCTAATTTATGCACTTTAACTGAAAGAACTGTAGCTGAAGATGACACCTAACTAAATTTGAAAAAGAAAACTGCCAAATCTGGAAAATCAAACTTTTGAAAATAACAAAAGCAAAGTCTAAACATGGACTTCTAAATCTGGAACGACATTCTGATTTTGAAAGAGGATGAAGCTGGTGCATGCATGTGCCCTCTCCGACATGCTGCGTCCTCTCCGTGCTGATCTCTTGTTGTGCACAGGTTTAGATTGGTGGTTGTTATTGCTGATTTATCACTATGATAATATTAGTCGAGCAATTCAAGGGGAAAAACTCATTCCACCACCAGTCCAAGTCTCTCCTTCAGTGTCTCAAATTTCCCCTCTGGTAGAAGTTTTATCATCTTGAAGAAATATAACTGTGGATTACTACCCCACTTCGTACTAAGAAATCTCTTCAGAATTTTCAAGGTGTAAATCCCTTGTACAAGGAAAACTTCTTCAATGATTTTCCAACCGCCTAAGCCCTTCATGTCAACTTCATTGGTCAAATTCTTCTTACACGACAACACGAGTTGTACAGGGCTTCTTGCAGTGATAATTCACCTATATACAGGGCCAAGATTTACTGGATCATATTTATCAAACAATTAATTAAATTTTTTACTAAACTTGAGTAAAAACTCATTGATCTTGAAATACTAAAGTTGTGGTGCATGCATCAATCCATATAGGGTTGCCTTCAACCTAAGTTCATAGTTATCTTGTTTATGCACCTCAAAACCTTCAGCTATTGAAGTAATTGTCTCGAAAGGATTAACTCCCTCTTTTTAAGAGAACCTTTTGATAATTGAAGCATCTCATCAAGGTCAACTCCCTCTTCCTTGAACATCATGGGATCAAGGCCTTTCAAAGTGCTAGTAGAGAATCTAGGAACAAAAAACACATTGAGGAAGTTTCCAAAAATTTTCATGGCCTACATTCAAGGGATTACGGACAAAATTGCTATGGTTTTGAAGAAAAAAACAGTTGGATAGCTTTCAAACCCCTAACCACAATTAGAAACTCCCTAAAGTCTATTAAGGAGCCTATTGATACTGTGAATTAAAAGCATGTTCACATGATTCCTTGCTCATGTGGAAAACCCTACATTGGTGAGATTGGTTGTTCCATGAAGACTGGAATCCAAGAACACACCACTAATATTATGCACAATCGTTTTCATTTGTTCCCATCGACCAGACAGTAGGACAAAATGAAACATCATATTTACACCATTATTAACCATTATTAAGAGATGAAGGGAAGTAAGCTTGATTGAGCAACGGTTGAATAACTTTAGTAGGGACGATGATTGGAAGATCAATCAAAGTTACATCCCAGTGTTATCAACCAAGCAAGATTCAAGATAAGTAGTACCCCCCCCCTCCACCCTTTCTTTTCTTTAATTCAATTCTAAAATTAATTTGAATATGGTAATAATAACATCCTTCATTAATTAGAAATTGAAATGTAATAAAATATAAGAATAATAACAAGTTCAACTATATAGTCTAAATATAAATAAAGAAATTCTAACTGCAAATGCTATGCAATCTTTGCCAAAATTGCAATTTTAGATTGATAAAAAATTGTTGTTTTTGATAACCTTGGACAACCTTGAGGCGTATATATGATTTAGCTATGGATAGGTCTCGGCTAGTGATATTGTTAATTTTAGATAACAATGGTATTTTTTATGCTTAACACAATTTACTTCAATGTTCCTTTAGCAGCCCAATAACAATATCCAATAATTTCCAATAGCAATCACATTAACCATTAATCACATTGACAGTAAATGCGGATAGAACATAAAACAGAATGCAAAAGACAAGCCAAGACAAGAGAACACCGGATATGGCGGATGCCAGGGTAAAACCCCAATGTGGGGAAAACCCTTTGATCAATTCTTCTTATTATTCAATAGTTCAGCAGAGAGAGAGAGAGAGTACAAAAATCAAATTCACTTTCCCAATACACAGTGAAATCAGCCTTGACAAAATCCGCAGTCAACTGCAGTCAAACTTCAGCCCTAACAGAAAGTCAATGCTGGTCAAAACAACAACAATCCTTCCTCAAAGCAGCTCTGTCTTCCTTGGTCAAACTTGGCTTGAACAGGAAGTCAAATGTAGCCCAAAACAGCTCGGTCAAACTCAGTCAAAGGAGAGAGAACACCTGCTGTAATTTTATGTGGTCAAACAACAGTCAACCCTGAAGTCAACGCATGTCAACATGCCCATAAGTTCTTGATTTTTGTGCCAGTCAATGCGGCCTAGAGAAACTGGAATTTTGCCCTCAAAACAGCAGTCAAACTTGGTTAAAACATCCTCGGTCAACGTAGGTCAATGCTGGTCAAAATGCCTGAAATTCGGTTCTGTGATTTAGCCCAGAAATCTGTCCTCCTAGCCGCACATGTGAGAGAGAGAGACTGCCCCAAGCTCTACGACTAATCTGATGAAGAGAGAGAAGAATGTGAGTGAATGATGTCCAAATGAGGTGAGAGGTCACTCCTATTTATACAATTCGTTGTGGGTGGAGAGACACGTCCATTGGGCTCCTTGAGCCCACATTAAGCTGAGGCCGACTTGAACAATTTGCACGTGTGAGAATAAATTCAAATTCTCCCTTTTGCTTGTTTGAATGAGATGATCTTTAGATCAAACTTGGACATCTCGAAAAGAGGAATCTAATTCAATCATCATTTCCATCAAATGAGCTATCCCAAGGTGGAATTTGGCCCTAGTTGCCAAATTTAACCCTCCCTCTCAACTAGGGAGAATTCCACCTGCCAATCCAACTGCTGTCACTGATAATCATGCTATCCTATCATCATGTACCATCTTTGTCATATCTACTTTGCTGAACCATGAAGTAATAATGAAGAAGAATTGATCGAGAGTGAGTCACAAGACCTTGCCACTCACCACTGACAAAAGTCAATCCAGAGGTAGAGCCTCAATTGATCCCAGATCAAGTTGTTGAACACCATGCATTCAAGACATAAGGAGTATGACGGTACACGATGTGTCCATCGATAGTGCTATGGTCCCTATCCTCGTTTCCCAACTCATTGGCCAGAGGAGAGGTACTTCCCATGAGTCTCGAACTACATGGGTAGGATGTATGCTGGGGCATCAACAGGAGATGGTGAACCGCTCATTTCACTCATATGCCATAGGAGAAGGTGAACCACTCATCCTATGCATATGTTAATCGTAGGGGAAGGTGAACCACTCACCCTACATACATGTGTTCGCAATCATAGGAGAAGGTGAACCACTCACCTTACACACATGTCAACCATCATGGGGTATCACAGGGGAAGGTGAACCACTCACCCTGTACATAACTTGCTGAGATTTTGTGTATTTGGGGTAGCATCAGTTGTGCTCTAGCTCCCAAATTTTGTGGAGAGACTAGAGTACACTTGATCTACGAGACCCAAAAATGGATTTGGAAAATTTCATTTGGTTTAGGAGATATTAAATTAATTAATTATTTTAAGTGTATTTCCTAAGTTAAAACTTAGGGAACTTAAATAATTAAAGTGAATTTAATTAAACATGTGATGAAATTGTCTTAAGTCACACAGATCAAGCTTTCTTTTAATCTTAGCCATTGATTCAAGATCTGATCATGACCGTTGATTTGTCAACGAGAAAAGTATAAAAGAAAGGCTTGGGGTCATTTGTAAAGACACACAAAGGTAGAGCACTGAAGCTAAGCTGAGATTCTAGGGCAGGGTTTGCTAAGAATACTCAGACGTGTTTCAGCCGCAGAGAGGGGAATTTAGGCCAAGGGGATTATTTGATCCCAAGGTCTAGAATACACAAGAGGCAGAGATCAGCTCAAGGACAACGCAGAAGAAGGCAGTAGCAAGGATATTGCAGCCCCTCCAAGCACAACGTGATTTTCAGCAAGAAACCCCCTGGGGTTACGCAGAGACCCTTTAGGGGCAACGTAGTGACTGCATCACCCAGTATGGGGTAACACAGTCCCTTCCGGAGCAATGCTGAGGGTTTGGAGGACTTCAGAGGCTGACGCAGAGGCTTTCAGGGGCAGCGCTGGGGTTTCTAGGCGCTAATCTTTGCTGAGTTCTGTAAATCTCGTTTGAGGGTGTGGATCAGTCATTATTTTGGCCCTAGATCAGCCAGTGAGCTGTAGATCTAGTGTTATCTCTGTCGGGTTTTCCAGATCTGGAACCCAGATTTGTGTATTCAGAAATATTCTTAATAATAAGACCCTCCAGCAGTCAGAGACCGGTTTTCCCGCATTGGGTTTTTCCGGGGACTATTTGTCCAGAAATAACTGTGTCATTTTGTCAATGTGTGCATGTGCTTATTTTATATTTGGATTGGTAGAGATCTGTTATATGTTTTGCTTCAATTTTAACTTGAATTTATTCAGTTAATAACTTGTCTAAGTAGGAGGAGCATAACTGGATTAACAATAATAATTTCTGCATAAAGTATAAGATTCAGAAATTTCTACATAACGCACCACTAGGGGAAGGTGAACCACTCACCCTATGGTCGCTCATATCTCCAAGAAGTACCCCAAGCCCCTAGGAGCTCCTAGATCTCAATGTCCAAATCACGTGGGACCCTCATAGAAGGGTCTTTCCACGACTCCAAGTCTCTCACGGAAGGCTAATAATTTGACCTTCCCTAAGGGCTTCGTGAGAATGTTTACGACCTGCTCATCAATCCTGATGTGATGGAGCCTTATTGCTCCTCGTTGTACCATATCCCAGATAAAATGGTACCTAATATCAATATGCTTGGAGCGGTCGTGGAACACAGGATTATTTGAAAGACAAATCCCACTTTGGTTGTTGCAGTAGATCACGGTGGTATCCAACACATGCTCAAATAGCTCACTAAAGAGCTTCTTCAACCAAACAACTTCACAACAGGCCATACTAGCAACAATGTATTCGGCCTTGACGATGCTTAAAGTAACTGATTTCCGCTTTTTGCTCATCCAAGGTATCAAAGCAGATCCCAATGAGAAGCAACATCCAGATGTGCTCTTATGATCCACCACACTGCCAGCCGAATCAACATCAGTGTATCCATGTAGCCTCAATCTATAGTGTATCTCAAACCATCGTTGATTGTGCCATGAAGATATCTCAAGAGATTCTTGGCAGCAATCCAATGAATGTGACGAGGCTTGACCATAAATTGACTCAATGTATTCACAATGAAGCATATGTCCGGACGAGAGTTTACTAAGAACATCATGGTCCCGACAAGTTGTCGATACTCGGAAGGTTTTGCCATTTTGGGCCCAAAAGCACTTCCACATATCCTCTTGAAGTTTAGTTCCATTGGAGTGGATATAGACTTGCATTCCACCATCCCATATCTCTCAAGTAACTTCAAAATGTATTTTCCTTGAGAAAGGAAAATCTCACCTTGCTTTTGCCAGACTTCCAAGCCTAGGAAGTAGTGCATTAGACCTAGGTCCTTCATTTTGAATTTAGAAGCCAACTCCCTCTTGCATTGATAAATGAGAGGGTTTGCACTTGTCAGAAATAGATCATCTACATAAAGTACTAGAATGAGAGGCCTATCCTTTTCAACTTTGAAGTATAGGTTTGGGTCAGCTTCGCTCTTTGTAAATCCCAACTTCATAAGATAGCTATCAATCCTCTCATACCAAGCCCTATGGGCATGCTTCAACCCATAGAGGGATTTCTTCAACTTGCATACATGTGCTTTCGATCTTAAACTTCGAACCCCTCGGGTTGCTCTACATAGACTTCCTCCTTAAGCGAGCCATGCAAGAAAGCAATTTTGACATCCATTTGGTGTAGGCTCCTTCCTTGAGAGGCAGCAAAAGCGATGATAGATCAGATAGTGGTGTATCGGGCAACTGGTGCAAATATCTCATCATAGTCCACTCCTTCCTTTTGAGAGAAGCTTCGAGCAACGAACCTGGCCTTGAACTTCTCAGCACTTCCATTAGCTCCATGTTAGATTTTGTAAAGCCATTTTGAAGTGACCACAAACTTGCCCTTAAGTCTAGGAACCACATCCCAGACATCATTCTTCATGGTCGATTCATATTCCTCATTCATTGCATCCTTCCATACTTGGTGCTTCATGGCTTCTTTGAACGTACATGGCTCAGATTGAATAATGGTACTCATGGCAGCTAAGTACCCTTGGTACCTGTTCGGCTTCTTACTTTCACGAAATGTCCCTCTTGGAGCAATATGTCTTTGAAAATCCTCGAGAGTGTCTTTGAGCCACGAAGGTCTTTTCCTTGCGGTAGAGGGCTCCACTAGGAGGTGGATCAATGGGATCCATGAGGCCTTCAACATAGGGCATCGGTTCATCCGTCAGAGGTTCATCTTGCTTTCCCGCATCATCATCATTGTCCTTCCTTGGGATAGGAAGATCTCTGACCTTCCCAAGGGCAAAATCTTCATCAAATGTGACATCATGACTTAGTTCAACTTCTCTTTGAACAAGCACATAGATTCTATATGCTTTTGAAGTTGTGAAAATTTCTGAATACAAAATTACAGAAACCCTACTGCAGTATCTTGATATACTTCTCCTTCTTGTGACCTTTTTTAATACAAGTTATTTTTAGAAAATATCGAAGTAAACACAACTAGCAACCTACACAAATACAAATCATTTTCTGAAACATAGTGCACCTATGACAAATGACACACTTGATTTTTCAGACAAATGTACTTGGAAAAATCCAATGCGGGAAAACTGGTGCAACAACTCTTTGAGGGTTTTATTTATTAAGCAGAATATCTGAATACATTTAGGGCACCAGTAGTGGTTTGCCCCACAGAGAAATTCACGACAGTAGTACCTTATCACTCAGAGACAGAAAATATGGCTGATTCAAACCCTTCAGGAATTATTGAATACAAGCCCTTTCTGGTCCACTGGAACCCTCAGTGTAGCTCCTCCAGCCTCTACGTCAGCGTGGTCTCTGTGCAAGCTTGGTTGGGTTGCGTCCCTCCTGCTGGCCTCTACGCTGCCTGGTATGGTACTGCGTCTCTGATGTATGTATTCTTGGTCTCAGATTAGAACATCCCTTACCGATCGGCCCCACTAGCACTGCAAGCTCACTAGAAATTCTCAGCAAACCACGCCCCAAAATTTCGACTTAGCTCAAGTGCTGCTACTCTGTGTGTGTTCTCCAACTGAGCCCAAGCCTTCCTTTAATACTTTTCTCGTTGAGAAACCAATGACCATGATCTAATCACTAATCAACGACTAAGATTAGAGAAAGCTTGATCCACATCACTTAGAACATTGTCACCACATGTGTAAATTAATTCACTTTAATTTTTCAATTTCCCTAAGTTAGACTTAGGGTCCCCATTAAAAAAATTAATTATTTGAATAACTTTTACACCAGCTAGAATTTCTGCAAACGATTTCTGGGTCTTGGAGATCTCACGTGTTTTAGACCCTCCACAAAGTTTCGGAGCTAGAGCACATTCGATGCTACCCAAAATCTCAACACTCCCTCTTAGCGAGGAATGTGCTCTAGCAACACTTCACCACTAAACCATCACCCCGATCTCTGGCATCGGTCTCTGCGCTGTTAATGCTTGGCCAACTGCCCTCCATCCACTGCGCTGCCGCTTTCTGTACTGTTGCCCATGACTTTGCCACAGTCACTGCCACATTTGTACTGTAGCTCCCTCTCAAATTGCTGCATCATGCTGCCTATAACACTGCCACCGCTAAGTGCTGCACTGCAACTCAGTTGTTGAGAGGTAAGAAACTGAAGGACAATGACCCAATCAACTGACAAACAAGTCGGTCTGGTTGCATCTCATCAGTGAAGCATCCTCTGCTGTCTCTCTGAAGCTCTGTGTTGTCTACTGCTCTACACTGTGTTTGTGCTGCTGAAATCCCATCAGCCTCTGCACTGCTGCTGGCTCTCCTCTGCGCTGCTCCAGTGTTCAGCTTCTCAATTTTGCCTTTGCTTCTCCATGATCTTCTGCACCCACTGACTCTAGTCATCCTATTATAGTCTTAAGGCTCCCGTAGCTTATATGTGATCCAAGAGTTTGGGAACCTCAAGGATCATGCCTCCCAACATCTGTAGCTCACTCTACAGATCTATGTTGCCCCACCTCTTCTCTCGAGGTACATGGGCATTCATGGCCACATCATCTTCGCTGCCACTGCCCCCTCTAGCTGCTACTGCCTTGGAATCTGAAGCTTCCTTGTCCTTCCTATTAGGACAAGTACTGTTGAAGTGTCCAAGTTTGCCACATCTGAAGCACTGGACCTTGGATAGGTCCTTCTTCTTCTTCCCTTACTGTTGCTGCCCCTTAGATGCAAGGGCTGCATCTTCCTCCTCCTCCTTTATCTTGACTCCTTCGCTGCTGAATTCTTTCTTGGTCACCCTTCGGATCTCCTCCTGTCGAAGGATTGCCCACATGTCTCTCCAATTTGGGAGTTGTGCTTTGCCCAAGATACTTTGGACAAAGGTCTCCCACTCATCGGTGACTGCATTCAGGGCAGTCCTCACCATGAGCCCATCATCTGGAGTTGTCCCCATGGCATTCGGTTGGTCTCGAATAGTCTGCAATCTGAAGAGAAAGGGATCGATCTCCTCTCCCTTGTGCATCTGGAACATCCGCATTTGATTCTAGAGAAGCATCTTTCGTTGGATGAAGCTACCTTGATACAGCGTGGTCAAATCTATCCACACTTCATTTGTCGTCTTCTTCTCGGCAATGTGCGGGACCACGTGATCCTTTACTCCATCCACGATCAAGTGCTTAGCCCGTGCTTGATTTTTGTTGAACTTCTTCAGAGCATCCGCATCAGTTGGCACAACTATGACATTTTTTGCGTGATCTTTGATATCGTACTCCTCCAGGACTATCAAGATTCTGGCTTTCCAGATTGCAAAGTTAGACACATTGTCTAACCTATCATGATCTCTCACTTCGTATGGGGCCATCTCTGCTCAAACAATCAAAACAGGTCCTCTTCTCCCTTCTACTGCTGCTGCATGCAACAGAGGATTAGATCTGTGTTTCTTGGGGATAGAAACCCTCTAGAGAAACTGTTCCCTCTGACAATTGATTTCCCTCTCGGAAATCCTCCACCGATTTTGTCGAATCAACCCTCTACGATCACCCTCTTGATCGAATCTCAGATTTCTTGGCAAGAAAATCTGTTGAGGGACAATTTCCCCTTACATTGTCAACTTTGCTAGGCACTGTTCTGCATCGACAAAAATGATGCCCTAGCAACAACTTCGAAGATCAGAAGCTGCACTTCCAGCGTCGGCAACCGACACAATGTCTCTCCAACTCGGACTGTGTCACCCTTTAGGGCCTGCATTAACCCAATGTGAGCTTGACAGGCTCCGCGTCACCCACTAGGGCCTGCGTCAACCTTTGCGTCCCTTCTGTTGGGTCTGCGTCCCTCTTGGTGCTGTGCTGCCTTCTCCAGGATATGTGCTGCTTTAGCTGCCCTTCCTGTAGTAAAAATATTCAGCCTCTTGCTGATGGCTTCAACTTGATCTGCAATTGCTCTGATACCATGTGAAAATCGATGAATACAAAATTACAGAAACCCTACTGTAGTGTCTTGATTTACTTCTCCTACTTGTGATTTAATTATACAAGTTGTTTTAAGAAAATATTCAGAAAATATCAAAGTAAACACAACTAACAACCGACACAAATACAGATCATTTTTTGAATAACAAAGGACACATGATTTTTCAGACAAACATCCCCGGAAAAACCCAATTTGGGAAAACCTGTGCAACAGCTCTTTGAGGGTTTTATTTATTAAGCAAAATATCTGAATACATTTAGGGCACCAATAGTGGTTTGCCCCATAAAGAATTCACGGTAGTAGTACCTTATCACTCGGAGACAAAAAATATGGCTGATTCAAACCCTTCAGGAATTATTGAATACGAGCCCTTTCTGGCCCACTGGAACCCTCAACGCAGCTCCTCTAGCCTCTGCGTCAACCCCACTAGCCCAACGCAACACAGGTTGCCCCTGCGTCACTCTGAAGGCCTCTGTGCTGCCTTTGTGTCACCCAGAAGGGTCTGCGTCACCCTCTGCGTGGTCTTTGCGTCAGCTTGGCTGGGCTGCGTCCCTCCTGTTGGCCTTTGTGCTGCCTAGTACAATATTGCTTCTCTGATGTATGTATTCTCGGTCTCGGATCAGAACATCCCTTGCCAATCTGCCCCTCACTAGTTTTGCAAGCTCACTCGAAAATTCTCAGCAAATCGTGTCCCAGAATTTCGACTTGGCTCAAGTGCTACTACTTTGTGTGTGTTCTCCAACTGACCCCAAGCCTTCCTTTAATACTTTTCTCGTTGAGAAATCAACGACCGTGATCTAATCACTAATCAACGACTAAGATTAGAGAAAGCTTGATCCACGTCACTTATAACATTCTCACTACATGTGTAAATTAATTCACTTTAATTTTTCAACTTCCCTAAGTTAGACTTAGGTTCCCCATTAAAAAATTTAATTATTTGAATAACTTTTACGCTAGGTGGAATTTCTCCAAACGATTTGTAGGTCTTGGAGATCTCATGTGTTCTAGCTCCTCCATAAAGTCTCGGAGCTAGAGCACATTCGATGCTACCCAAAATCTCAACAGAAGTTTCACTATAGCCCACAAATGTTCCTTTCTTCCTAGATGCATCTAGCTAGTTTCTTTTCTCTTTCAACACATGAAAATACATGGGACAACCAAAAATTATTACTGGTTTCTTACCGGTGAAAACTTCTTCGGTGTCTTGAAGTCCAATGCTTGATGTGGGCATCTATTTTGAGCATACACGACAATGTTGGCAGCTTCTCCCCATAAGAACTTTGGTAGGCCTTGGTCATGAAGCATGGCACGAGTAGCTTCTATGGTTGTCTGATTCTTCCTTTCGACAACTCCATTTTGCTTAGGAGTATATGCAGTAGTGGTCTCTCTCTTGATGCCAGCTTCTCTATAATAGTCATTGAATTCATTTGTCTCATATTCGGTTCCATTATCGGTCCTCAATATTTTGATCTTCTTCCCTATTTGATTTTCAACCAAGGCTTTGAAAGAGCGGAACCATTTGAACACTGTAATGAATAAAATGATGTAAATAATGATTAATTAGTTAATTAGTAATTAGGTTGAAAGGGCATGTCTGATAAGACATGACCTTTCGTGAAGAGGCACCTGTCTAGGTATATAAGCAGGCCTCATTTGTAATTATATCAACTCATTCATCGTACTTTCTAATATAATATTTGTATCCTCATGGATATTCTGATATTTCAAGTCTTCTGGAATATTTAATTTGAGAAGGAACTTTGTTCGCTTCATTTGGTATTAGAGCAGTTTGAGCCTTCGGCTGCTTAACCGTTGCACAGAGCCACTCTCTTCAATCTAGGTCCTTGACCGTCAAATTCGTCAACATTGTTGCTGTCGAAGCGTTTCGCTACCAATCTCGGAGTTTCTCCATTTTCACAAGTAGGCCTTTCGCCAGAATTAAAAAATTTTGAAAAAATTTCACCAGTAGGCCTTTGGCCAGGATTAAAAATTTGAAGAAATATTAAAAAAGAAGAATTTATATAAAAAAGAAAGAAAGAAAGAGAAAAGTCGGATATCGAAAAGAAAAAGGAGGGATATTTTAAAAAATATATATAATCGTTTAAAAAAAAAAGAAGACTTACCTTCAGCTGACATAAAAGAACAACAACAACCCGACCACCGACGCCACTGCATGCTGACCGCTTCCGATTGCCACTCTCCATTTGTCGACACCCTTCCACCACTGCAATAAATAAATAAAATAAATAAATAATACTGTCACTCTCCATTGCCGCCCAACGTTGCCGTCCTCATTCCCATGCATCTACCTACGCCGCTACTCACCACACTGATCGCCACCACTGAAGGCAATACACCTTCTCCATCTGCAATAACACCCACCCTCGACAACCACCATAACTGGTTGTGTTGTAGCCACTAAAAAACACTTACCTCCGGTCGTTCAGCTGTTTTCCTGTCGCTCAGCCACCTTTTTCAGCCATCGACAACCATAACCACTGATTCGGCTCTCGGATTGTCGCGCTGGAAGTATTTTTAATTTCCACCCGACACAGCAAACGCTGAGCCAGTTCACGGATAGCGCATACCAGTCCACAGATAGGCTTGAACCTCGACATACCACCACTGTTAGTTGTAGTTGTCGCCATCTGACTAAAACAGTTGCGACTGACTGTAATTAGTTGTCCCCACAATCACCGCATCCATCCTTGTCATCATTTGCCTGTCCCCTGCCGCATTCTCTAGACATACCAGTCGCTACAACTTCGTATCAAGTCAAACGTTGTTGGCGTATTGTTATTCTCTCCAACCAGTCGTGCAGTGAAATGTTGCCGCACATCTAGACTTATATTGGCAATCGTGACCTCTCATAACACAAATCCAAAAAAAAAAAATTTCAAGGTTTAAAAAAAATATTAAATTATTAAAGGAGGTTATAAATTATATAGAACAATTAAACGATTAATTTACAAAAGGTGAGTTTAAAGATTAATTGAAGGCTCAAAAGATAAAGGAAAGATCATATATAGGAGATTATAAAGTTAAAAGAAAATATATAAAAAAAGGGTCAATTCCAAAAAAAGAAGGTTAAGTATTATTTACGACATATATATATACCCAGAGAGTAGAAATATAAAGATATATTATAGGGTGACAAAAAAATAAAAATAAAAAATCAATTAGAATTAGAATCAAGTGAAGTATTTAATAAGGGGTTATACTTTAATTCAATTATTAAAACCTTGAAGTAAATATTAAAAGGGTGATATATAAAGTCTATATATATTCAAGTACGCAAAACTTTGAAGGAGTATAAAAATAAAAACACAAAAATTATTATTCTTAAACTTTAGAAAAAGACAATTTTTGAAAAGATTTAATACCAAATATTGGAGGTTATAGTAAAGACCAAATATTGGAGGGAATATTAAAGGATTCACTACTAGATATTGGAAAGAATAATTAAGCTTGGGGGTTTAATGAAAGGAAAATGATAATATTTTATTATAAATATTAGGACAGGTCATTTAAAAAAAATAAAAAACCGAAGTTGTTTTGACAAAATGGCATCCAAAACAGAACTAAAGGAGGGAAGATTTCCTAAAAATTATAGTATGTGTGTCTATGCGCTAATTGAAATCAAAGGGTCATTTGCGAGAAAGGAGGTTTTCATATCTATCAATTTTACTCAAAAGAATAATCATGTTATTTCCAAGTGTGCTAACCAATTAGTGATTCCTGAATCAAATATAACTGAAACAAATTCATTTAATGCAAATGACAAACAATACGACATAGGGAATTTACACCCAAGTATTGGGGAGTATTCCTTTGTCTCGCAATTCACTATTACAACTTTATTTTGCAACGATAGTGATATAGTTCTGGGTTCGCTCTGGATGGAATCACTAGGGTCATTCATCCTTAATACGAAAAGAAGTTTTTGACATTCTCTTACGAAAAGAAAAAAATAATGTTACAAGATGTCACATTGAAGTCGAATTCAGTAACATCGGAAGACATGTTAGATATCTCAAGAGTAGTTCTTCAAGAAAGTAAAAAAGCAATACAAAATTTGCAAGCAGACGTTGACAAAATCACCACTAACAAGAATGAAGAAGTTGCTCGCCTCAAGGACCACAACGAATAGTTACTAACGTAAATTAAGAAGCTGAAGAAAGACAAGAAGTCATTAGAAAACAAGGTACAACAATTTGTTGAAAAGGAATCATCGAAACCTTCAAATATATAAATTCAAGTTGAAGAAAAAACGAGCATTGATCCAGTAAATGTCACAACTCAAGAAGAAGACAAGCAAGTTGCAAAAGATACAAACTTAGATGTTGCAGTTCAGATGAGGAACATTCTAAGTGAAGGTTCTGTAACCAACTCAATAACATTCTCGCCAGAAGAAAATCAAAGGAGTCAAACCAAAAATGTTCTCTATCGACATCCAAATCACGGGAGCAAACAACTCGACCGAGCTATGTATTCGGAACAAAAACAAGTTGATATTCCGAAGAATACTAATGTCGGTGCAATCCACTCATGTGATAACAAGTCGTCACAAGTTGCCAGTCATCGTAAGATTCATCAGAAGATTGATTTAGGATGGTTTGATCCATTCTCAGTACGACAATTTTGTTTGTCACTTAGAGGATCATATCAACTTGTATCGACAAGGATGATTGCCTCGAGATGAGAAGATGTTCGTAGTAGGAAAAGAAATCGAGACCTTTCATCAACAAGCTTTGAGGACAAAGCTTTTTGAGGAGGAAGGCAATGTAATGAATAAAATAATGTAAATAATGATTAATTAGTTAATTAGTAATTAGGCTGAAAGGGCATGTCTGATAAGACATGACCTTTCGTGAAGAGGCACCTGTCTAGGTACATAAGCAGGCCTCATTTGTAATTATATCAACTCATTCATCATACTTTCTAATATAATATTTGTATCCTCATTGATATTTTGATATTTCAAGTCTTCTGGGACATTTAATTTGAGAAGGAACTTTGTTCGCTTCAAACACTTCATCCTTCTTCTTCAAGAAATAGTTCCATGTTTTGCGAGAGAAGTCATCCACAAAAATAACATACCAGATAGATCAGAATGGACCAATTGAAGAATGTTGGTGGTTTGACTCTCACTTGAGGGGAATGGTCGCCTTGAAAGTTTTTCAGTTGCACAACCCTGACAAACACCTTCATGATCTATGTTGAATTCAGGCATACCCGTGACCATCTTCCTTGCATCAGGTAAGGCTTTGTAATGAAGGTGAGCAAACCTCCAGTGTCATAATTAGGATTGAAGAGAAGTGTTGCAAGTCGTAGCTCCCAAAGGACTTCCTCTGACCTGATAGAGGTCTTCAACCCTAAATCTAAGTGTAAATGCATCTTTCGGATTCCTTTGCCAAATACATACCTTCCCATCAACGAATGCTACCTCGAAGCCTTTGTCTTCCATTACAGAAATATATACCAGGTTCTTTTTCAAATCAGGTACATACAATACATCTGTAGATGAAGAATTTGACCTTGATTCAAGTGAAGAGTGACAGCCCCTATCCCTTTCACGAGGTAGGTGGCATTGTCTCCAAGTATGATCTTTAAATTAGTCTTTTTTTCAATCAAATTAGAGAGTGCCTCTTTGTACCCAGTGAAGTGCCTTGAGGCACTACTATCAATCAACCAATTATCCAAAGTGTCTGGAGGAGAGGCAATAGTGAGAGCATAAATAAGATAAATTTATTTTTGCTTATCTGCAACATTAGTTTCAAAACTCATACCTGGAGTTTCTCGACCTTTTGGGAGGTTGACCATTTCCGTATCGAGCAGTGGGAGCATTCCTCTTTCCTTTGTTGTTGAACTTGTTATTCCTTTGATTTCCATTGCCTTTGAAATCATTGCGGTTGTTGTTGTTGTCATCATCTCATGGTGTATCCTTCTTATGAGGACACTCTCTAGCATAGTGGCCAAACATGTTACAATTGAAGCATCTTCCCTTTCTTCCTTCTTTGAATCCCTGGCATCCTTGACCTTGTCTCTTTGGACCTACATTGTGCTTCCTCTTAGCATGAGTGGAGAATGCAGTGGGCTCGTTTCCATTTGAAGACTTGTCTCTCTCCATCATCCTCGTCTCTTCTTGAGTGCATCTAGTCAACAATTCATCAAAACCTGGAATCCTGTCATTGTTAAGGATAGTGGTGTTAAACACATCCTATGCTCGTGGGAGACCTCCAAGAGCAATAAGAGTGAGTTCCCTGTCAGCAACAACTTCTCCAATAGATAGAAGACCATTCTTGATTGTGGCAATCCTCATGAAGTAGGATTAGATATATTCCCCTCTATCCATCTTGATGTCCTTCAACTTATTCTTGAGAAAGAGGATTTGGTTTGCACTGTTGGCTTTGAACATACGAACCAACTTGTCATACATTTCCTTAGGTGAGCCCAAATCATAATTGTATGCAACCGAATGTTTTTGAATGGATTCCTTGATGATCTTCTTAGCTTTGACCTCACCTTTCTTATACTGTTTTAGTAGGAGCCGGTGCATTTGAAGGAGGCTCCACAACTTTTCCCTGCTCATAGTCCATGACATCATTTTCTTCCAATGTCAAGTCCAAAGACATCTTCAAAGCATGATAATCATATTTATCATTGAGCTTGTCCTCAGATTTGAAGTAAGATGAGGAAGCCATTGAGGCTTTGTCCTTGTTCAACAAATCTTTGTGATTGTTTTTCTCTCTTGTGCTTGGGCTTTGTCTTCCCCTGGGCTCTGAAACCATGTTAATTATAGATAGCAACGATATGTTCTATGCTTATCACAATTTACTTCAATTTTCCTTTTGCATCCCAATAACAATATCCTTTAATTTTCAGTAGCAATCACATTAACCATTAATCACATTGACAGTAAATGCGGAAAGAACATAAAACAAAATGCAGAATACAAGAGAATGTTGGATATGGCGGATGCCAAGGAAAAACCAGTGTTCCACGGGGTTCGTCTCCCCACCTGGGGGTCGAGTTTCTGAGCTCCCTCTTGCTCCGGGGACTTGGGGACGAAAGGGGGGTGTTTCCCCATGCTCCCAAAATTAAGGGGGGCGCGAGGAATCTCCGAAGGGGGTGTTTCCTTGAATTTGGGGGTCGTTTCCTCTGTTGGGTATGTTTCCTAGGGCAAAAGGGGGTGTTTCCTTGAATTTGGGGGTCGTTTCCTTTGTTGGGGACGTTTCCTTGAATTTGGGGGTCATTTCCTCTATTGGGGACGTTTCTTAGGGAAAAAAGGGGTGTTGGGGCGTTTCCCAATTAAAATTAAAAAAATTGCAAATTTTTTAATGAATAATTTTTTTTTTGCATGTGCCTTTGCTTAAAGAGGTTAAACCTTAAGTTTTTGCTCATTTGCCGCCGTCGTGGGACGTTTCTTAGGGAAAAAAGGGGTGTTGGGGCGTTTCCCAATTAAAATTAAAAAAATTGCAAATTTTTTAATGAATAATTTTTTTTTTGCATGTGCCTTTGCTTAAAGAGGTTAAACCTTAAGTTTTTGCTCATTTGCCGCCGTCGTGGGACGTTTCTTAGGGAAAAAAGGGGTGTTGGGGCGTTTCCCAATTAAAATTAAAAAAATTGCAAATTTTTTAATGAATAATTTTTTTTTTGCATGTGCCTTTGCTTAAAGAGGTTAAACCTTAAGTTTTTGCTCATTTGCCGCTGTCGTAAACACTGAAGTTTTCTTGCTGAGAACTCTGCCATTGTTGCTGAGTAGTGAGAACTTCGCCATCGAAGCAGTGAACTCCAGTGAGAAGTTCCTGCTGCTGTTGTCGTTTGTTGATACCTGCTGCTGTTGTCGAGCCTGCTGCCGTTGGTGAAGTTCAAGCTTGCTGCCCTTTGCATCACCAAGGAACGGTGAAGCATCACTGATTCACCATCGTTGCCCTTTGCAGTTGCTGCGTTAGCCAACTTGTCACAGTGTCCACTCAGCACCGTCACTTGACCATCATTGCCCATTGATTCCACAGTAAGCCGCTAACTCAAAGTGTAATTTTTTTAATTTTTATATTTTATTTCTAAATTTATTTATTATTTATTATTTATTTATTTATTTTCTTTTCAGATTTATTTCCCTTTCCTCAAGTTGGGAAAATTAATTATTCATTACTTGAAGTTATGCAAGTGTAAAACAGTGAACACTGAAGTCTGAAACAGTCACTGAAATTGAAAAAATTAAATAGGCTTGTTTCATCATTCATGGGCACACGTGGGCAGAATTAATTTATTATTTCAAAACTGAAATTTTTAAAATCTATTTGCAGCCTACAAGTTACAAGTTACAACTTGAACTTACAACTATGAGTTAGAGTTATTCTGAGAACAATGGTAACAATGACAACACCTACAGTGCTAGTGAGTCGCAAGATGCACCACAAGAAATTGAAAGGAGTGCCAGGAGGGCAGGAAATCAGAATAGGTATTTGCATGGTCTAAATTCTGAAGGCCCACTAAGAGAGTAGGAAAAATTTGCAAAGGGGACTTTTAATCTGCTAAAACCCCTTCTAATCTATGCAACTAAACTTCCCCAAAAAATCCAAAAGTGGGTGGTGGGTCACGTGATTGGGTGAAGCAACATATTTTGGCTATTACAGTTAAATGAGTCAATATGTGTCTCTCAAAGAACCTGAATCCAGCTCAAAGAGAGCAACTTTGGAGGCTAGAATGGGCAGCCACTGGGAAAGGACTGTTTTCTAGCAAAAATGTTGATTCATGCATGCCTCCATCTAGTGCTTCATCAAAAAAGGCAAAGGGTTCTACTGCTGCTACAGTGTCTGGGATGTACAATGTTCTAGATCGAGATGACAAAGATGATGCAATTGGCAAATTTCTTTTCGCCAATGGAATTCCCTTCCATGTTGTTTGTTCACCTTATTACAAGGAAATGGTCCAAGCAATTGCAAAAATAGGGCCTTCATATGTACCACTCGGAGAACATAAGCTAAGAACAACAATTTTGTATAGATAGGTGTCCAAAATTAATGAGCAAAAAGAGAGAATGAGACAAACATGGATGAGGTTTGGTTGTTCTATTGTTATGGATGGATGGACTAACATTCGAAAACGCCCACAAATCAACATCATAGTGACCTCTGTAGAAGGTCCATTCTTTCTTAAAGCTGTTGACTGTTTTGGAAAGCGCAAGGATGTATCTTTCCAATTTGAGCTTCTTTGAGAAGCTATAGAGGATGTTGGGGTTGATAGTGTGGTGCAGGTTGTGACAGATGCAACATCAGTGTGTAGATCAACTGGGTTATTGATTCAAAACATGTATCAACACATTTTTTGGACTCCTTGTTGTGTGCATGCACTCAATAATGCACTGAAGGACATTGGAAAAATTCAGTGGATATCAGATTTGGTGACAACAGCTAGAGATGTGCAAATGTTTATCTGCAACCACCACACCTCCTTGGCCATGTATAGGGCTCACACGAGGGAGGAATTCCTCAAGGCCACCGATTCTAGCTATGCTAGCTATTATCTTTTATTGGAGAGGATGCTATAGGTACAAGCACCACTACAGTCCTTGGTTGTGAGTCCAAAGTGGGGAAGGTGGTCAGAATCAAAGACAGACTCGGGGAAGAAGGTCAGGCTTTAGGTGTTGGACAATGATTGGTGGGCAAATTGTGCTTGTTTGGTGTCATTCTTGGGCCCTATTGTGGAGGTCATTTGCTACATTGATTCAGATGCTCCTAGTCTTGCAGAAATCTATGAGATCTTTGATAGCATGTTGGGTCGTGTGAAGGAAGCCATTCAGCAGAGGGAGCCCTCATTAGAGTTCTATACATCCCATATTCGATCCATCATTCAGCGAAGGTGGGATCACATGAACACACCTTTGCACATGGCAGCATATGCATTAAACCCAAAATGGTATGTTGAAAGGCCTAGGAAAGTGCCTCCTATTGATGACCTCGAGGTAAAGAATGGCATCCTGGTTGCAATTGCAAAGATGTACAGTGAGGAGGAAGGGGCAAAATTTTAAAGACAGTTTGTTCAGTTTGCTTCTCTTAGTGGCCTCTTCAACACACGTGGTGCTCGGGCATATCACATAGATCTAGCCCAAGATGACCCGATTGGTTAGTGGAGGATGAATGGGGATGGTGCTCCAAAGCTCAAATAGCTAGCTATGCGTTTGTTGTCTCAAATTGCTAGTTCCTCTGCAGCAGAAAGGAATTGGTCCACATATAGCTTCATCCACTCTATCAAGAGGAACATGCTTACCTCCAAAAGAGCTGAGAAGTTAGTTGCTGTGCACAGTGCCCTACGTCTTGAGCATAGGAAGACACCTGAGTATTTGAAGGGACCATCAACACGATGGGATGTTGATCCAGAGGATGATGCACAGGTAGATATGGAGGAGAGACTTGATGAGACACAGATGGGGTTGGTTGGTGTGCCACTTAGCATGTTCGAGAATGCAAGTGATTTTTTGATTCGGATGGTGACATGGTTGATCCTGATATATTTGTGCAACCACTGGATGCAGAGACTAGTGGAGCATTACCTTGAGAAATTATGCTCATTTATGATGATATCATTTGATATTCATATGTTATGTTATTAACTTATTTGCTTGTAAGTTTTTTGTTTCAAACTTGAGTTGTAGACTGCAGTTTAAACTTTATTTTGAATCTTGATATAATATGATATCTTAAACTTTATTTTCATTGTACATTGTTAGTAGTTACATTGTACAGTTACAAACTTACATGTATGATTGTATGATGTATGTTTTAACTTTTAAATTTGTTTCAGTTATATGATTCATCGATTTATAATTTTAATTTTTATCATTTATCCTTCGTGATGTAAGTGTTATATAATGATAAAGATAAAGATAAATATTAAATTTTCAATGATACATCATATATTTTTATATTTTATAATTTTAAAGATCCCAATGCCCCCCCACATTTCCTGAAAATTGGTGGGGAGCTTTTGCATAGGCTGCTCCTGCGTTTCCCCGCTCCCTCGGGCCCACCTTTAGGGTACTTGATGGAACATTGGGAAAAACCCAAATGTGGGAAAAACCCTTTAATCAATTCTTCTTCTTATTATTCAATAGTTTAGCAGAGAGAGAGAGAGTACAAAAATCAAATTCACTTGCCAAATACACAGTCAAATCAGCCCTGTCAAATTCTGCAATCAACTGCAGTCAAATTTCAGCCCTAACCAGAAAGTGAATGCTGGTCAAAACAGCAGCAATCCTTCCTCAAAGCAGCTCGGTCTTCCTTGGTCTAACTTGGCTTGAACAGGAGGTCAAATGCAGCCCAAAATAGCTCGGTCAAAGGAGAGAGAACACCTGCTGTAATTTTCTGTGGTCAAACAACAGTCAACCCTGAAGTCAGCGAAGGTCAACATGCCCAGAAATCCTCGGTTTTTGTGCCAGTCAATATGGCCTAGAGAAATCAGAATTCTGCCCTCAAAATCGCAGTCAAACTTGGTCAAAACAGCCTCGGTCAGCACAGGTCAACACTGGTCAAAATGTCTGAAATTTGGTGCTGTGATTTAGCCCAGAAATATGTCCTGTTAGCCACACGTGTGAGAGAGAGAGAGAGAGAGAGAGATTGCCCCAAGCTGTACGAATCAATTTGATGAAGAGAGAAGCATGTGTGAGTGAATGATGTCCAAATGAGGTGAGAGGTCACTCCTATTTATACAATTCATTGTGAGTGAAGAGACACGTCCATTGGGCTCCTTGAGCCTACATTAAGCAGAGTCCGGCCTGAAGAATTTGTTGGAAATGTTGTCATTGATGGCAAAGGAGCACAAAGGAGCAGCACCTGAATCAACAATAAGGCAAAGTAGAAGATAGGGAACAGAGGCAGTAGAGAACTGCATAGGCTGCATGGTACTCTGTAGAGGAGACCTACATAGAGGCTGCATAAATAGTTTTTGCAGAAGGGCCATATGATTGAGGATCTGGCCAACCTAGAGTATTGTGAGTAACCCTATGCATGTGCTATGTGGTATGCACAAGACTCTGTAACTTGGTTGAGTCTATGTGTATATTAAATGATGAGAGCGCTTGAGAAAGGGATGATGGGATCTTGTGTTGAAACCCAACTTTAATGTGTTGATGCATTCAAGGAGTATGACCAACGTGCAATAGGATTCTCTGTAGAAGGGATTGAGATTGTAGTCCGGTCCATGACCGAACTTAATAATATTCCTGTACACCCCTGGAGGGTTATTGGTGATACTGTGGTCGCAAATCGCGTGCCTATTAAAGCTCTGTGTTAAAACTTGAAGCCATGAGTGTAAGTTTCGGTGAATCGACCTCAGAGTGATCGGCCTCTCAAATTCCTCTATTATTGATTAATCTCTGTGTGGTGGACTTCGAGCTCAAGAAGAATTAGATGCGTACACGTGAGAAACTCTGTTTCGAGGATGAATGATAGAAAGGTGTTATAGCCAGTGGGAGCCAACGGAGGCGCTGGATTATGATAGTAAAATGCCGTGAGAACATATGCAGAATAGCAAAGCTTTGGACACAGTTGTGAAGGAATTAGTAAACAATTGAATTGCAATGAAGATGGAACCTGGAGTAAGGGGAGTAACCGGAACCACGAAGGAATGAACAATAACGACGGTTTGGAGTTCAACCCGGTGGTTTCGCTGCCAGTTCAAGATGGTGTCGTTTACCCAATCTAACACGATCAAATGCGTCATAGGCAAAAACATGGCCTTGCTGCCTAGAGGCATCCATCGCTAAAGTTATCAAGGCTGTTGTTGTCCACGATTGATGATGGAGAATGCATTCATGGATATATATTTGCTACACACTGACATGAGTGTCCATTTAATGGTGGTCGTGAGTTACTATACTAAGATAACTCTGAATGTGGCCTCAAGGACATGTCAGTTATCAGAGTAAATCTGTGAATCACCCATGCCATATGAATTGCCATTATAATGTTATAAACTATGGTTCATTTTGCAAAAGGCGCTGGCATGTTATATCAAAGGTAAACCAGGTATATTATGGCCCGAGATATCTGCTCTAATATATGTGTTTTAACATTAAAAGGTAATTTTTAGTAAAAGTGCCAGTACCAGAGCATGAAGTTTGGGAGTAATATATAAAGTATTCATTAAGCGGGGTTCAAAGACGATTCATTGACCATTGGTTTTAAAACCTGAGTTATGGGCAAATATTCAAATATTAATTTGACAAATGATAAGAGGGGTTTTGGCCATGGTTTTTCACCATAAGTTTAATTAGATATCTTTCGTATGTAAAACGAATGCATCCATGAAATGGGCTTTCACCATAGATTTGAAATAGGCACATATAGAAGAGCTGAAAGTTGGGTTGATTGGGTTCTTTGTATATGAGATCATATTATATGCGTGAAGTGTTGTAGCTATAGGTTCATAACTATTTATTAATGGTGAAGAAGTCTTCATGGTAGGGATTTTAAAGGAGGAGAGTCTAATGTGAATTAAATTAATAAATAAGAAATGAGTATTGAATGTCAGTGAAGAAATTAGCTACGATAGGGTAGAAGGTGAGCTATGCACAGAGAAAAAATTCAGGAGTCTGGGGGTTTTAACTGGTTATAAAACATGTATATATATATGTATATACTACAACAATAATGAATATATACACAGAGAAATGAATTCATGTGGCACTGGAAGAGGTATGCAAATGGGTGGATGAACAATACATGCATGTGTGTACATGCATGTACCATGAGTTGTAGAATGTGAGGTATGCAGGACAGTTGCAGGACAACAACAGAAAGGACAAAACCAGCAAGCCAAGGGCTGAGTGAAGTCTATATACTGTAACTGAAAATGTAAATGTTTTAATTGTTTTATATTGTTTGTGATGCAAAGGCAAGTGTCCGAAGGAAAAGAAAAATCCCACTGTAACATTGAAATTTGTACATATTGTTATAATTTTTTAAAGAGTTGGACAAAGGAATGAGAAGGCAGAAGCCAAAGAGTCATGGTTGTTCACTCCAAATTCCTGGTGGAATACAAACAGTCATGTGATGAACTCTATATATAATATGTCAAATTTGGAAGCCATCAAGGGAGATTCTTCCCTCCTATGAAAGATGCCACTTGTTATGTCTGCCACAAGCTGGGACACATAGCTGCATACTGTCATGCAAAGAGGAGTAATTCAAACCAGCAAAAGATGCAAACAGTGAAGAGACTGTCTCAAGCAAACAAATGGAGAAGGCAACCTTACATCAGGTATGCAAATAGTTTCTATGGTTACTGTTTTTATTGTAAAGAATTTGGCCATAAAATCATTGAGTGTAGAAAATATGGACAAAGATTGATGTTCAACACTTCAAGGAGGTTTATGAATCAAAGAAACTTTGTCCATACTCACAATTCTACAAAAATTATGATCAAATGCTGTGTATGCAATAAAATTGGACATATGCCTTCCAAATGTCCTCTGAGAGGATGTGATTCATCATCTCACAAAATATATCAAACAAAGACAAGCCCCAAATGGAAAAAAAGAAAGAATAAATGACCCAGTTCTGTCTCCAAGCCAAGACTCGAAAGCCATGGGTATTTGGACAAAGTGGCTTCTCAAACACATGACTGGAGACATAAGTGGTAAGTTTATAACTTTTGATGAAAAAAAAGAAATTTGGCAACAAGTTACTTTTGGCAATGATAAATCAGCGTAGAAAATAAAAGGAAAAGGCTCAACAAATTTCAGATAATGGCAAAAGAGAGTGCTGCCCAAGATGTACTATTTGTAGATGGGGTTTGTGCTAAAATTGTCAGAAATGTCAAAATGTTAAATGTGACAAAGGCTATGTGTTTCTTTTAGAGCTCAAGATTGAAGTCGGATTGCCACTCATTGTAAGACTTTGCTCAAAGGAGTCTTGTAACAAAGAGTGTTCTTCCCCTGCTGCTCCTTTATAAAGATGAAGCATGCCATCTTAGCAAACTTGAGGAGTCATGGTTATGGCATAAAAGGTTGGGACATCTCAACTTCGATCACATCATCAGACTGAGCAAGAAGAAAGCTGTCAGAGACATGCCAGAAATAAGAAGGCCTTCTAATACCATATGCAAATATTGTCAATTGGGCAAACAGACCCGCACATCATTTAAGGCCAAAGAAGAGTTATCAACAAGAAGACCACTCCAACTTGTACACATGGACCTGTGTGGACTTGCAAGAACTAAAACACCAAGTGGAGAATCTACTTCATGCTGATAATAGATGATTTCTCCAGAATGACTTGGGTTGCATTTCTCAAGAATAAATCGGAAGCTCCGGAAAAATTCAAAATATTCAAAGCTTTAGCAGAAAATCAGACAAGATGCAAGCTAAAATGCACCAGATCAGACAGAGGAGGTGAATTCACAGATTATGACTTTGCAGACCTATGCAATGAACATGGCATAAAGCAACAATTTACTATTGCAGGGACACCTCAGTAGAATGGAGTAGCAGAGAGACAAAACAGATTTGTACAACAAATTGCCAGAGCCATGATGCAAGAGAGTAATATTCCTCAAACCTTCTGGGTAGAAGTAGTACACACAGCCGTGCATATCCTTAACAAAGCTCACTTAAGGCCAAGCAGTGACAAGACTCCCTATGAATTATGGCATGGTAAGCTAGCTTCAATCAAGCATTTTAGAATCTTTGGAAGCAAGTGTTACATAAAGAATAATGATGAAAATCTTGGGAAATTTGATGCAAGAGCAGATGAAGGGATATTTCTAGGATATGCATCCAAAAGTAAAGGGTATAAGTGCTACAACAAAACTCTTCTTAAAATAGTGGAAAGCATTGACGTGAGATTTGATGAAGAATTTCCAAACAATACAAGAGGTACAGACTGCAGCAGTCCATCAGACAACCATGAAGAAGAAAACCAGATGATGATGAAACAAATAAGACAACAGAAGATGCTAAATTGAGATCGAAAGCCCCCTCAGAAGAACCATCCAGAAGATCACATCATTGGAGACAAGAAAGCAGGGGTCCAGACAAGAAGGCAGCTAACTGAACAGACAGAAGAGGTATACATAGCCATGTTATCACAAATAGAGCCAAAGAAGTTCGAAGAAGCCAACAAGGACAAGTATTGGGTGAATGCTATGAATGAAGAATTGGACCAAATTGAGAAGAACAATACCTGGGAATTAGTCCCTAGACCCACTGAGAGAAATGTCATAGGCTCAAAATGGGTATTCAAAAATAAACTGAATGAGCAAGGACAGGTAATCAGGAATAAAGCAAGACTTGTTTGCAAAGGATATTCGCAAATCGAAGGACTTGATTACGAGGAAACATTTGCCCCTGTAGCCAGAATGGAAGCTATTAGAATGTTTCTGGCCTTTGCATGCTACCAAGACTTCAAGGTATATCAAATGGATGTGAAATCTGCATTTCTGAATGGAGATCTAGAAGAAGAAGAAGTCTACATGGAACAACCAGAAGGCTTCTCATTAACAGACAAAGAAGACTATGTATGTATCAAAATAGCTCTATATTCAAAACAAGGTACTTCAGTCTCGTACCTGGTTTATAACACTTAAAAACAAGGCTTTAAGAGAGGGGGAGTAGACAACAATCTATACATAAAAGCCCATGAAAATGAACTTCTGATTGTTGTATTATATGTTGATGACATTATGTCTGGAAGCAACAGAGATGTATTAAAAGGTTTGTCAGAGATGAAACTGCAGAGTTTGAAATGCCCAGATGGACTGAGAGCTCAGTTTACTTAGACTTCAAATTCAGCCGAAAGAACACATGTGCACATTCATATCACATGAAAATACTTAAAAGAACTGTAGCCAAGTCTAAAACAATATTCAAAACTGTAATAACCCCATGATCACTGGATGCACGTCTGTGCTAATGGATGGACTCATTGACAGTGAGCTAAAAACTCTGCTGCATCCATGATAGGAGCTCATTTCAGATTCGATGCAGACCGAGACCCGAGCATCATGCTAGCGGAGACCAGTGGCTAGACATCAAGCAACACTCAAAACAAAATCACCTTTCTGCAGCCAAAAGAATAGTCCACACATCTACAAGAACCCACACATGCACCTCTGCACCTAAAGGAAAAAGCTTCACTTTGACAGCATACAGAGATGCAGATTGGGCCAGCTGTGTGGATGACAGAAAAAGCACAAGTGGAGGTGCATTCTATCTAGGAGAAAGTCTAGTGGCATGGCTAATCAAGAAACAAACATCTATTTCTCTATCTACAGCAGAAGTAGAATACATAGCAGCAACAACATGTTGTACACAAGTCATGTGGATGAAGAAAACCCTCCAAGACATGAAGGTAAGCATTGATGAACCTATCTCTATCAAATGTGATAATACAAGTGCTATAAGCATATCAAAAAATCCTGTGCTTCATTCAAAAACTAAACATATCCCAATTAAGTATCATTTTCTCCGAGAACAAGTGGCTCAAAAGGTAGTAAAGCTGGAGTATGTACCAACAAAAGATCAGACAGCAGATATATTTACCAAACCTCTTGCTAGAAAACCATTTGAATATTTGAGAGATAGACTAGGGGTAGTATCTGTAGATGCTACTCTCTGATATGAAGAGAAAGCACAGTTTCAAGGGGAGAACAGAAACGAAAATATCATTCCAGGGGGAGATCAGTTAGCAAGGGAAGCAGGAAACAGGTCCTCAGGATCAAAGGATTATGGCAAGAGTACATCCAGCATAAAAGAGTCAATGAAAAGGCTAAAGGATCAGTATTTTTCTTTGTTTACTCTTGAAACATTATATTGAGCATTGAAGCAATACCTTTATATCTATAATTGAATGCCTTTCGTAAGTTAGCACTTATATATCTTCAAGGCCTCTGACTTAGGATTATTCATAAACTGTGTGAAGTTTGGTCGCTGAGACTTCAATCAAACAACTTTAAGTTGTGTGGAAGACCATCATAATTGAACAGGTGTGGTACTGCAGATGTGTATTGCAGAAGAAGACATACTCCAACTACAACTTCCTCAACAGATATGGACATCAGATGAAGATTATAATATAGACAAAAGTATAGCTGAAGCAAGCTTTATATGTCACATGGAGCATTCACAATCCTTAAGTATTGATCCAATGATGCATCCCTGATTATACAAATTTGATTATATGTGGTTGTCATCACCTATGTATAGACAAGTTTAAATATCCTCAAAAGTGTTCTCTCAACAACTCGTGTACACCAGTTTGGAGCAGCAGAGTACAAAGTTAGAAGAAGAAGGCCTAAACACATCTCAGAGAGAGGAAATGAAGAGATAGACAACACACTAAGAAATGTGCAACCCTTTGCCATTGATGTCAAAGGGGGAGGAAAAGCAAGTAACAGAAGATAGAATCTTCTAAAAAAAGCCAAGCAGAGGAAGACTTGGAGGAAGCATTGGATTATTGGTGAAGGTGTTGCCATCAATGCTAAAGGGGGAGACTGTTGGAAATGTTGTCATTGATGGCAAATGAGCACAAAGGAGCAGCACCTGAATCAACAATAAGGCAAAGTAGAAGATAGGGAACAGAGGCAGTAGAGAACTGCATAGGCTGCATAGAACAATAGAGGAGACCTGCATAGAGGCTGCATAAATAGTTTTTGCAGAAGGGCCATTTGATCGAGGATCTGGCCAACCTAGAGTATTGTAAGTAACCCTATGCATGTGCTATGTGGTATGCACAAGACTCTGTAACTTGGTTGAGTCTATGTGTATATTAAATGATGAGAGCGCTTGAGAAAGGGATGATGGGATCCTGTGTTGAAACCCAACCTTAATGTGTTGATGCATTCAAGGAGTATGACCAACGTGCAATAGGATTCTCTGTAGAAGGGATTGAGATTGTAGTCCGGTCCATGATTGAACTTAATAATATTCCTGTATGCCCTTGGAGGGTTATTGGTGATACTGTGGTCACAAATCGTGTGCCTATTAAAGGTCCGTGTTAAAACTTGAAGCCATGAGTGCAAGTTTCGGTGAATCGACCTCTCAAATTCCTCTATTATTGATTAATCTCTGTGTGGTGGACTTCGAGCTCAAGAAGAATAAGATGCGTACGCGTGAGAAACTCTGTTTCGAGGATGAATGATAGAAGGTGTTAGAGCCAGTGGGAGCCAATAGAGGCGCTGGATTATGATAGTAAAATGCCGTGAGAACATATGTAGAGAAGCGAAGCTTTGGACGCAGTTGTGAAGGAATTAGTAAACAATTGAATTGTGTTGAAGATGGAACCTGGAGTAAGGGAAGTAACCGGAACCACGAAGGAATGAACAGTAACGACGGTTTGGAGTTCAACCGGGTGGTTTTCGCGCAAGTTCAAGATGGTAAGCTGTATTTCCAATTCGAACGCGATTAATGTCATAGGCAGACACGTGGCTTTAAGCGGTTTGGAGATATCGCCCCATCGCGTGCCATCGCGCGTTAACCATCGACGATGGAATGAACGCGATATGGCCATGCGCTGTCCGATCTGGAGGCGGGTCCATCGAACGGTGGTCGCACTTCAATTAGCACGGAAGATAACTCAATGTACGGGCGATTACAGTTCGCTATTGTATGTGTGGGACCCGTGAATCACCTGCGATATGAATTGCCATGATAATGTTATAAACCATGGTTCATTTTATAAAAAAGGCGCTACATGTTAATATCAAAGGCAAACTGTGCATATTATGGGTCCGAGAAATTTCGTTCTAATATATGTATTTTAACATTAAAAGGTGAATGCGGAGGTAAAAGTACAGTGGTCCAGATATGAAGTTTGGGAGTAATATAAAGTATTCATTAAGCGAGGTTCAAAGACGGTTCATTGACCATTGGTTTTAAAATCTGAGTTTTGGGCGAATATTCAAATATTAATTCGACAAATGATAAGTGGGGTTTTGGCTATGGTTTTCACCATAAGTTTAATTAGACAGCTTTCGTATGTAAAATGAATGCATCCATGAAATGGGCTTTCACCACAGATTTGAAATAGGCACATACATAAGAGCTGAAAGCTGGGTTGATTGGGTTCTTTGTATATGAGATCATATTATATGCGTGAGTGCTGTAGCTATAGGTTCATAACTATTTATTAACGGTGAAGAAGTCTTCATGGTAGGGATTTGTATGAGGAGAGTCCACGTAATTAAATTACCAGTTCAGTAAACAGAGTATCGAAATTGCCCAGATAAGGAAATTGTGCTGGATAGAAAATAGAAGGTGCATTTTTATATGCACAGAGAGAAAAATTCAGGGACTGGGGGTTTTAACCTGTATTATAAAACAGGTATATATATAGCAGATACACAACTACATTGAGCTTGGAGAATATATACAGAGGTAAACAAAGACTGCAGAATTGAAGAGGTATGCAGGAAGGGATTTAAAATTGCACATGCACAGGTGTACATGCATAGGTACTCAGAGTTGCAGTAAACAGAGGTATGCAGGATAGTTGCAGGACAACAACAGAAAGGACAAAACCAGCAAGCCAAGGGCTGAGTGAAGTTTATATACTATAACTGAAAATGTAAACGTTTCAATTGTTTTATATTGTTTGTGATGCAAAGGCAAGTGTCCGAAGGAAAAGAAAAATCCCACTGTAACATTGAAATTTTTACATATTGTTATAATTTTTTAAAGAGTTGGACAAAGGAATGAGAAGGCAGAAGCCAAAGAGTCGTGGCTGTTCACTCCAAATTCCTTGTGGAATACAAACAGTCATGTGATGAACTCTATATATAATATCAACTTGATATGCATAGAAGCGAGAGAGAGAGAGAGTAAGGATAGAGAATGCAGAGTATAGAAGATTGAGGCAGAGAAGATAAAGAAGAGAGGAGCAGAAAGAGATGCTAAGAACAGAGCTGATATCTGAGATAAATCAGCAAACATTTCTTTAGATAATTTGAGGAAGTTGGAGCTTCCCTATCAAGTTGAAGCTTGATAGTTGTCAGTTGTAGCTGACTGAGGTTGGAGCCTCTTGTAGGTTGGTGCCTACAGAAAAACAGTGGTGAGAGGGAGTTGGAGCTTGCCTTTGCATCACAACAATAATAAGATGTGGTTTTCTCCCTTTATGGGTTTCCACTTACATCTGCTGTCTCTATGTGTGTTGCTTATATGTTGATATGATCCACCCAATCTGTTTATTTGTTTGTTGCTCTCACAATAAGGTTGATGTCACATCAATTTAATACTTGCTACAACATTTTAAGACTGTTCACATATTAAGCTGTAAATAAGTTTGATGAAAATTTAAAAAGCTAATGCATGTGTTAAACTGATTCACCCCCCCCTCTCAGTTTAACCAAAGATTCAACACAATTTGCACATGTGAAAGAATAAATTCAAAATCTTGCTTCTGCTTATCTGAATGAGATGATCTTTAGATCAATTTTGGACCTCTCGAAAAGAGGAATCCAATGCAATCATCACCTCCATCAAATGAGCTGTCCCAAGGTGGAATTTGGCCCTAGTTGCGAAATTTAACAAATATTAATGGTGCTGTGACCTGGTTGTTCCATCATTTACAAGATCTAATAGTGTCTTTATAGCAGTGTCTCTGCAACCTGGTTGATCCATCCTTTACAAGATTTAATAGTGTCTTTACAACAGTGTCTCTGCATTTCTTTTTAACTAGAGTCCTGAAGGAAGGTACATGAAAGTTGATTTGCATTGTAAACGTCACACACTTGGCATTGGCAGCATGGACATAATTGTGAATATTAGCAGGAAAGAATTGAGTTGGGTCTGAAATTCCCATATCATCTCTGGGTGAAAAAGAAAGGCGGCCATGGGTTGTGGTGGGTTATAACCGAAGGGTGGTGGATGTGCACACATGTATATTAGAATTAGTTTGATATGCTTAGCAAAATGGCAGGTGGTAGATATTAGAATTAGTATGATATGTTTAGCAAAATGGCAGGTGGTAGATGTGAAGACATTCATTTTAGAATTAGTTTGATGTGCTTAGAAGTTAGAAGGCAACCTTTTGCTTCTAGTCGTGAATTTTAATAGAAGTTTTTACAGGTGAGAATATTTTATTGGATGTCTGTACTGAAAAGTATTTGTTGGGATTTTACCTCTTTCATGTGATTTGAGATGTCTTTTATGAAATTTTGTTTAGTTGGACAAACAGGACTGAAAAGAGCCATGGTTGGACATATCTGATCAAGCTTTATTTCATGCAGATACCTCTTACCCGCCCAAAATCCCCCAAGTTAGGGCGGAGAAAGAGCTATGCTGGTGTAGAATCTGAAAGTGATCCAAATCAAGTCTGTAGAACATCTCGCTTTAGTTTGGACCAGAAAAAGAGCAATGGGTACGTGCAAAATTACAGAGGAGAAGAGAACATGAAGACAACTGCAAATATGGACATGGCTGGAAAGAGAACTGCCGGGAGATCATTAAAAAAGGCATCTTCCGAAAAATATTTACCGAAGTCCAGTGAAAGACCTTTTAGCCCCAAACAGGAAATTTCAAACAGTCCAAAAGATGGACCTATTGATGAATCTACCAAGGATGGTAATTTAATCACAAGCACCGATTCACAAATTTCTTCTGGCAGAAGTGATATGAATGGGTTACCTCTGCAGAAATTTGAAGTTGTTGAAGAACAGAAGGAAGGCAAACCTTTGGATGGGAAGATTGGAATTGGAAACACTGCCAATGATAGAGACAGTGAAACTTTGCTGAATTCTGAAGTTGTTGAAGAAGAACCAAAGGGGTCTAAACCCATAAGTAGGAAGAATGAGATTGCAAAGACTACTGAAGTGAGCCTAACTGTCCAGAAGTCTGAAGCTGTTGAAGAACTGATCGAAGCTAAAATCTTACAGGGGAAGGATGAGATGCCAGAAACTAAGGTTCAGGGTGACATATTGGAGGATTCAGGTTCTCTGATTGAGACTTCTGAAGGTGGCAACAGGACATCAGGCTTTGTTACAGGGGTGTTAGCTGAAAATTTGCAGGTTACAGATGGCTGGCATTCGGAAAGTGAATCGCACTCCCATGTTAATCCATGTAAGGGGCGAATCCAAGGTAACAATACTGATATGAAACAAATGAACCCTAAATCTGTTCGATCATCTCAACATGGTTCAGCTGAAGAAACAAATCGGAAGGGAATTAAAAATCCTAAAAAGGAACAAGTTAAAGCTATGATGCCCTACTTCAAGAATTCAAAGAGAGAGAATGGCAGAACTACCTCTTCAAAGAATATAAACAAAGGAAGCGATAATATGATTCTAACTATGTCAGATGTTTCTGTACAGTCTTGATTTGAGTTCTCTATTGCTCTTGAAAAATATCTACCTGTATTTTGGAGTGAGTGGAGGCTGTTCCCTAAATGTCATTTTTGCAGTCCTTGTCAAGGACGTCTTCCTATGGTTTCAGTGTTGATAGTAAAAGACTTTTTATTGCATTGCTTTCTACCACAATATTTTCTTTTTGTATTGATAAGGTTTGTTGCTGTGCGGGTTGAAAGTAAACAACAGTAACCTGTAATGTGAGAGTGTGTTTACCAAAAAAACTTCGAAGCATTGAGTTTGTTGTGGGCTATATATATCTCATACTTGTAATTACACAACTTCTTTTCATAGCCTCAATTATTGGGTAATTTTGATATACTATGCTTGTTATACTGTATAAAACATTGCTTCTACTTTCATTACTATTGAGTTGGATTTTATCACGTTAAGTTTTCCAGTCAGGTTTAAGGCACCTTATGCATGTTTTGCATTTAATTACAGTTATTGTTGGCTTGAAGGAAACAGAATAAATGACATTGTTTTCCCTTGTATCAAAATATGGTGCTCTGACCAAACATTCTGAAGTTTTGATTTTCTTGGTAATGGTGGTAGACATCAGGCGTGATGTTTTAAATAGCGTTAGAATCCAATGGTGCTTCAATATAGGCATTATCAATGTGAGACGATTTCTTTTTTTTTTTTATAAATTCAATCATCAAACAGCTTCTGATTTATAGGAACTATGGTGTGTCTGCTTACCGTAGGATCATTATGTACAAATGGCCGAGACAAATTGAGTAAAGATAGTTCTGTTTTTCTTATTTTAATCACAGAATCATCAGGGAAGCATTTATGTGAGACGCACGAAATATCAAAAGGTGATAAAGGACTTGAACTTGTTATGATTAATATAATTATATTAATATGTACAATGGGGCATTAAAAAGAAAGGCGAGCACCACAGTTCAGATGGATAGACCTTAAAATGCTAAATGCAATCAAGTATGTTCATAAGTATTATCATTTGGGTGGATAATAAGATGTTAGGTGTTTTATAGGTAATTTGAGATGAAAGTAAAATATAGGAATAAGTTCTTTAACAATTGCCAATATAGGGTTGTAAACAAATATTTAAGTATATTTATGAAGTGAATTATTATTATTTTTAGGATTATTTTTAATTATTATAGAAAGTTTAAAAATGAGATGGTAGGATATTGATCATTTTTAATTGATAAATCAGTTAAGTTTTATTTTTTGAAGTAGCAAAAATGAGATTTCTGAGTTTGTTGTTTAGATGTTTTGGAGGAGAGTTGTGTGACTAATTGTTGCAGGGTTCTTACTTATTTTGAACAACATAACTTGCGTAGTGTATCAGTCTTCTATAATAATGTTGGGATTATTTGCCTTAAGAAAGGGAGTAGAGCAATTGATAGGAGACACCTTGAAACCTTACTCATGTTGGAGGGAAAATGGTAAGTAAAATTGACTCGTATTGTAGGGGAGGTGGTAAGTGAAAGGGAGTACAACAATTGACAGGAGACACCTTACTCATGTTGTAGGGAAAATGTTAAGTAAAATTGATTCATATTGTAGGGGAGGTGGTAAGTGAAAGGGAGTAGAGCAAGTGACAAGAGACAACTTGCTCATGTTGTAGACAAAATGGTATGTAAAATTGACTCATATTGTACGGGAAGTCGTAAGTAAATTTGTTATCGAATCCATATTGAAGTTAAATATTGTGAATATATGACTAATTTTTGAGTCTAATTACATTTTAGCAAATGTAAAGATGTTTTTTTTATAATTTTTCTAAAATGAGTTAAGAACATCAATTTTACAAGGGAGTGTTGTTTTGAGTTTCATGATTATTTTTTATTTATTTATTTTGTTTTGTTGAGGTTATATTGTTAAAAGGACATGCTATTTTTTAAGAAAAAAATGAATATTCTACTTATGATCAATATACTCTATAATAAGAAATTATCATGCTCTAAAACATGCTATAAAATTGTGTAATGAACTCAAAATGCTAAAAACACGTTTTTGAAAATTTGAAATTGGTTGTGACATGTTATTGTTTTTTCTCATAGCACTCTCTGTATTTATATTAAGAAACTTTGTGGTGGCTTAACTTGGACAACTTCCGAAACTTGTGTACAAAATTGGGTAGTTTTTCCTTATTGGAGGGGTGGCTTTTGTGAGGCTAACAAAGATGTGATTGCTCTTTTATGCCAAAATTGGCTAACTAAAAATAAAAATTGATGGTATATGCGGTAAATAAACTGAAACCTAGAAGCTGTGTTTTCCATTGATCTTGCATGCATGTTAGAGTTAGGTTTTGTCATTGTATCTTTTGCATGGGGGTCTTGGTGGAACGATCTCCATCATTAGGTATGTAACACAATTGGCCATCTATCTTACTAGTGTTGATAATTCCGCAATAGATTGCTCCAATTCCCTATTCCACTAGGTGAGTCATGCCAAAGAAGCTTTAAGTCATGCCAAAGAAGCTTTACATTTTTTCCTCCCTTGCTTTGCTTTAAGAACTCTTTTGTCCATCTCCAATGTGTAGGGGTATACCTATCTTCCATCACTCAATTTATTTTCCAATTGGGATTTCCATTGTGTTTTTTTGAAGGTTTTAGTACTAAATGCCTCACATATTCCAAATTTCCTATTTGGATTTATTTAGATCTCACTTGAGGGCGTGTACCTCTTTTGTGAGGATGTATCAATAACATGGGCACTAGGCTATGTCCATGTTTGCATGAGGAGCAACAAAGTAATGGGGTAGCAAGTTGTTGAGGAGGGAGCGTTGAGGGTGTTGATTGTGGAGACAAAGGGGAGAAGTTGGGGGAGGGATATGAGGTGAGGGAGGAGGGCTACACAAGGGAGACACATGCGTTGTTCTTTGGTGGTGTAGGAGAGAGAGTTGTCAACCATTTGACGGTGGGTGAATGAGGAGCCCTCCCATTAACCTTAATTTGCAACATAACTCTTGTACATGTTTTGGTGCTTGCAAGGGTTGAAGAGCATAAGACTGTCATGGGACAAGGATGGTATGGGTGTCAAAGTTTTCTAAAGTTCTTAAGGATGATTTTGCCAATGCTTAGAATTGCTTTAGGTTGGCCTTAGCATTTGTTTCTTTGTTTTGGTGCCTTCCAAATTTTAGTCTAACTTCCCCAAACTTGAGAGGGAGAGGCTTTGTTCTTTGGATGGTCCTAGTAATTTTCAAGGAGATTGATTGGATTCTAATTTAGAGGGTTGAGAGGATTATTGTAGACCCTTTGAGAATGATGGTCAATTGAGAGGTTATAATGCTTAAGATTATGATGCCTTAAGAGGTTGCTAATGCTTTTGCTTAATTGTTAATAGCTTCTCTAATGCCCCAAGTGAAGGATAATGATAATTTTCCATCGGGGCCATAAATGACCACCAAGCCCCTTCCCCCCCCAACACCATGCTTGTTGCTCTAAAAGAATGAGTGTGTGAAAATATTATCTAATATGTAATTTTTTTTAAAATAATGACATTTACATTCTTGTTATCATCCTTACTGAAAGAGTAAATATTGGTGGTGACTGTTCTTTACTCTTTTTGCAAGGGCGAAGCAACAAATAGTCTCCTTCCCATTGTTCGCGATCCTTTCACCCCTCTAGACAATGTCACCCTTTGTTTTTTTTTTGACAAGGACATAGTAGTTGATGTCTAATGAAGCCTCCCTCCCTCACCACATGTTCTCTATTCCCTTAATACCCTTGTTGACCCCTCCATTCCTTATCCCCATTTACTTTTCTAAAGTTATTTTTATAAAATCTTAACATTTTAAAAACTAAGAAACCAAACTTTCAAACTTTTTTTTAAACCCAAACAATTTTTTGATTAAAAAAACCTAACCCCCATCCCCCTTTTCCCCATTTCTTACCACCTTCCCCCAAATTTTGTCTTTTGTGCTCTCTTGTCCATCTTTTCTTACTCAATTTGTGAGAAAGAAGATTTTTTCATACAAACAAAATATTATAAAATTTTGTGAAACTAAAATACTAAACATGTAAAAATGATGGTTTTGAAAGCCCCAATGGGCGTGACATTTAAAGCCCCCGCAAAGAGAGTACTTCACATGTTTTCCATGTGGGAGAAACGTTTAGAGGAGGAGGTCGCATTCGTGGAAGGGCGTGCTAAAATTAACACTTGTCGATTCGTACGATCGATGTGGCAAATGCTTTGATCACCGGGGAGGGATAACCTAACCCAGACCCCTCATGTTAATTTTCTGCATAGGAGTGCAGTACGAGACTATCACGACTATTGGTTAAGTGTTGAGTGGTATTGGTTGATGATGGAGGGGTTGGTTTTTGCTACGATGGTGTTTGACAATCTTTGCACTAATCTCATTTATGGTTGCCTGTATCCAGGAGAGAATGTGGGTTTCGATTGCAATGCAACTCCTCACACCTGTCTCAGGTACAATCTGGTATGCGAGGAGATGGTTCGGTTATATTATGCTCTACAGGAGTCGCTTATGTATAACAGTTGCATGGGTAGCTTGGTAGGGTGGTGGATTTGGAATTCAACGTGGGGTTACAACCACATTTACTTGCAACCAGTCTCTATTGGGTCTCTGGACCAGGTATATTTTCTTCTCAACGGGGATGACTCTTCCACTTTGATAGTTTTCGAATGCTTTCTTTAAGGGCCTTTTGTTTGCAGAACATGGGTTATATTGTTGCAGTGTCGAAATTTTGATCCAGGGTCCATGTTTTAGTGTTATTTCTGCACCACTCAGGTTCTGAGGCCGTGTTTGACCTGGCGGGAGTACTCTCTACTGCGTCGCTTCAGGGTCTCAACTTAGTGGGGGTTTCCTTCTCATGCCCGGTACTTGTCTGTGGAATGTGGTACCCAGACAACTTTTCAATTTGGTTTTGAAAGTGTGTTGTTGGGTACTTTCTCCTTCCTCTTGGAGATTACTTTGTGATTGAGTCTTCTTCGTCCCTCAAGTTGAAGCAATGTTGTATTGCTGTATCAGGACCTCTGGATGTCACCTATGAAAATTATTGGATCCAAACAAATCTAATGAATCATACTGCAACAACTGAGTGTACTTCTCCTATTAAGTAAATTACATTACATAATTAATTCATATCTAAATTATTGAAGAAACTACTGAAACAACCTACACTAAAATTGATTCAGAAACAAGGAAACTAGATAAGGAAATCATTCACACATATGACACCTTTATTTTGGACTAAGTCCCTGGAAAAACCCAATGCGGGAAAACCGATTTAGCAGATATGAGGGTTTTATTATTATGCAGTAGCAATGTTTGAATACATCTCTGAATACCCTCAAGGGTTATTCAGTTACAGAGAGAAATACTGGCAGAAAAATATGTGAGAAATACCTCACTCAATCACCGAGTCTCCGGTTGATCCGAATGAAGGAAAAACTGCCCTGGACAGGCTCTGTGTAGCCTCTTCGCAGATCCAACGTTAGAACTTCCGGCCACTGCGTCACCCACTTCCAGGCTCAACATTATCCCTCCTCCAAGTTGTTTTGCCTCTGTGGATGCTGAGGAACAGCCTCTCGGTGCCACTTTCTAGATCCTGGCCTCCGAAACAGATTCACCATCAAAATTCCAAAACCTCTGCCTCTGACTCTGCGCTTCTTCTGCGTGAGCTTACGCAGTCATTGCGTCAATCCCTTCCTTCAACGCTGGCTAGGCTAGATCACCTCTGCCTCTCTCTGACTGATGCTCCACTGGACTGAGAAAATATCTTCTTCTCCAGATGCTATCTTTGCCCCTCACTGCTCAGATCTCCAGTTCGAAATTCTCAGTAAACCACACGCCAAAAATTTCGATCTTAGATCAATTCAATGTCTTGGTGTGTTTTCCAAATGACCCTCAATCCTTCCTTTACAGTCTTCTCGTTGAAAAATAAACGACCCAAATTAGATGTCTAATCGATGGCTAAGATTGAAACATGACCCGATCTTCGTTCTCTAGAAGATTCACACTTTGTTTTATTAATACCCTTTAATTATTTAATTTCCCTAAGTTCAGGGTCCCCATTAAACTAATTAATTATTTTAATAAAACATGAATTGAGTGGAATTTCCACAAACGATTTCTTGGTTCTTTGGAATACAAGTGTCTAAGCCTCTCCACCAAATTTGAGACTTAGAGCACTTTATGATGCTACAAAAATCAGCACTCCCTCTTAGTGAGGAAAGTGCTCTAGCAATAAAGTCTGCTGCATACTGATCTGCCACTATCACTGTGCTACACTATTCTGCACCGTGCTGCATACTGATCTGCCAATAAAGTACTGCTCCGCACCGTGCTACACTGTTCTGCACTGCTCTGCACCATTGTGCATTGTGCTGCTGTTGCTGCCTTTGCGCTGCTCCAGAAATGAACGCTGCTATCTACTGCACCGTCGTCTCCATCACTCCTCGAATCCATTTGAATACTCCTCCATCCCGCTACTGCTGATCATAGGCTCTCGTAGCAAGGTATGATCCATGAGGTGGGCTCCTCAAGGATCCTGCCCAACTGAAGTTCTAGGAACCACAACTCAATATCACCCCACTTCCCATTAGGAGAAGCATGGGTACTCGTGGCCACCTCATCCTCCTCGATTCTCGCAGCTGCAACCTTCAGGTCATGCTTCTCATATTTTTCCTTCTTCTTCAGAGGTCACTGAGATGCATAGTGGCCCATATCGCCACATCTGAAGCACTTGAACTTTGAAGCATCACGCTTAGGTTTTCGTTGTGCCTGCTGTCCCTTCGATGCAAGGGCTACGTTCTCCTCTTCCTCCACAAATTTCGATCCGCTTCCACTGTTGCCATCAAGTTTTCACTTGATGAGGTCTCTCCTCATCTTTTCCTCCTGAAAATCTGACCACAATTGCCCCCAGCTAGGTAACACTACCCGACCCAGTATGCTTTGGACAAACACTTGCCACTCCTCCATGACACTATTAAGGGCCATCCGTACCATGGTTGCAGCTGTAGGTGTAACACCTACTACCGACATCTGATCACAAACCTCCTAAAACAGCATAAGGTATGAAGCCACACCCTCCCCTTTCTGCATCTGGATAATACGAAGCTTTTGCTCCAAGTACAACTTTCGATGCTCGGAAGATCCCTCATATAGGTCATGCAAAGCTAACCACATATCTTTGGAAGTATTCTTGCCAGTCGAATGTGAGACGATGTGGTCCTTGACACCATCAAGGAGAAATCTCTTCACCTTCGCCATATCAAACTTGTACTTCTTGTTTAGATCAGGATCTATAGGTACAACTACCACATTTTCCACAAATGGCTTCAGATCATATTCATCTAGAAGAAACATAGCCCATTCCTTCCAGATCATATAGTTGCAGGAGCCCTCCTATCGATATTGATCATGAAGTCCGTGAGATTCAATCTCAATTGAAAAACTGTCGAATACTGCACAGTCCCTGGCAGGCATACGAAATACCTGGTGGAGTTGTAAGTTCTGCAGCTCCTCTATTGCTCAACAACTGAGAAATGCTGATTTCCTCAGCTAGGAAATAACTGAGGAAGAAATTCCCCAAATATATGCTTCTGATTACTTCTGACGCTTTTCTACCCAACAAAAACTTCAGAAAATTGCGTCCTTTTGTCTTCTTTGTGGAGGCTCTGTGCTACTCCCTCTACCTCGACAAGGTCTCAAATCTGTAAGCCCTTTCTCTATGTCGACTCACTTAAAGAGAGACTACCACGAAAATCTTAGCCCTCCTGGCCAGAACTGCACAATCCTTCAATGGATTTGTTCCGTTGCATTGCAACAACAATGACCTTCACTTCAGAAATCAAATCCGTCCTTACTGTTTCACATCAATGCTCTGATACCATGTGAAAATTCCTAGATCCATACAAATCTAATGAATCCTACTACAACAACTGAGTATATTATCCTATTAAGTAAATTACATTACATAATTAATTCAGATCTGAATTATTGAAGCAACTACTAAAGTATGCTACACTAAAATTGATCCAGGAAAAAGGAAACTAGTCAAGGAAATCATTCACACATATGACACCTTTATTTTGGATCAAGTCCCCGGAAAAACCCAATGTAGGAAAACCGACGGAACTGAGGGTTTTATTATTATGCAGTAGCAATGTCTGAATACATCTCTGAATACCCTCAAGGATTATTCAGTTACAAAGAGAAATACTAGCAGAAGAATATGTGAGCAATACCTCACTCAATCACTGAGTCTCCGATTGATCCGGATGAAGGAAAAACTGCCTTGGACAGGCTCTACGCAACCTCTGTACAGATCCAACGTTGGAACTTCTAGCCACTGCGTCACCCACTTCTAGGCTCAACATTAGCCCTCCTCCAGGTTGTTTTTCCTCCGCGGATGCTGAGGAACAACCTCCCAATACCACTTCGGATCCTGGCCTCCGAAACTGATCCACCAGCAAAATTCCAAAACCTCTGCCTCTACCTCTGCGCTGCTTTTACGTGAGCTTACAGAGTCACTGCGTCAGCCCCTTCCTTTAATGCTGGCTAGGCTAGATCACCTCTGCGTCTCTCTGACTGATGCTCCACCCGACTGGTAAAATCTCTTCCCTTGTGGATTCTATCTCTGTCCCTCACTGCTCATATCTCCAGTTCGAAATTCTCAAAAAACCATGCCCCAAATTTTTTGATCTTAGATCAATTCAGTGTCTCGGTGTGTTTTCCAAATGACCCTCGATCCTTCCTTTATAGTCTTCTCATTGACAAATCAACGACCCAAATCAGATGTCTAATCGATGAATAAGATTAAAACATGACTTGATCTTTGTTCTCTAGAAGATTCACACTCTGTTTTATTAATACCCTTTAATTATTTGATTTCTCTAAGTTTAAACTTAGCGTCCTGTTGTAGCCGCTACAAAACCCTCTGAAATTTGGCACCCATTTGAAATTTCAGAGCCCCTGATCGCTTTGATAAAGACAAGTCTGTCTCGCCCTCAACCATGAAACTTGATAGCTCCAACTCCGCTTCGAACAATTGTCTTCAGAACCAATTGATAGCTCCAACTTTTCGAAGTTGGTCGCAAAGTCGCAAAGTCACTCCCCTTGCAATTTTAGAAATATGCGACCACGCGACCTTGCCACCTCCAGGTCGCAAGGTCACAATCTTGATCCAAACTCAACATTTGCGACTATGCGACCTTGCAACCTCCAGGTCTCCAGGTCACAAGGTCGCATCCATGCCTGACTAAGCCTGATTTGCGACTTTGCGACCTCCATTAATGACCACACGTGTGACCCCTTCATAAATAAGAGGATTGCGTAGGTCACATTTGACCTGCGTGATAGAGAAAATGAGACGCCTGACGAGGCAATCAGAGTGCAATTTTTCCCAGGTAAGTTGCCTAAACCTCCTGCTGTTTCCTTTTTCATTGGCTGTTGCCTTAGCTGCCCTAGGCCTAGGCTATTAATTGACCTTGGATCCACTCATCTTCAACCCCTGCCATCATTTTCACTCCAGCTAGGGTTTCCCCTTCACCTTTCCAATCCCATCATGCCTGGACCCTTTTGAACGTTTCCTATTTCCTCAAGCCATCACAGGCACCCCTCTCTGGCCTTCTTGTAAGCTTTATAACTCTAGTTTACCCCCTGCCTTAGAGTTTTATCCCTACTTTCAACATCTTCCTCGTGGGTTACGATCGCCTAATTTTTCTCAGAAAGCCCTAATGCAACCTCGCAACCTTGTGACTTTGCGACCTCGCGACCTGGTCACTGAGTCACAAAGTTGTGAGGTCGCAAAGTATTGACTAACCGCATGATCACGACTTTGCGACCTCACGACCTAGAGACCTGGTCGCCAGTCGCTAAGTCGCAGAGTCACAAAGTTAGAACCATTCACACAAGCACAACCTTGCAACCATGCGACCTTGTTACTAGGTCGCCACGACGCAGCTATAGCGACCAGTAGAGGTCACAACGACCTAGCTTGAGTAGCCAAATCCTTAGTAGGTCTAGTCAGTCTGTCTTATCGTGGACTGTTTTCTGAACATGCCAGGGGATATCGAAGATGAGCTCGAGTGTGTCTCCATCTCTTCGGCCTTAAGTGACATGGAGCCTCCAACAGTTTGAAGGAGAGAAAAAAGCCCAGAGATAGAGCTATCAGGAGGAGACATGCCTCCTCTGCCACCCCCTATCTATGGAGACACCGCCTGTGTCTTCGAGAAAGGTGATAAGATAACATGGTATGAAGTCTACCAGGAATTCACAAGGCAAGAATTCCCAGAGGATCTCGCAGACCGGCATGTATACATTCAAGTCAAAAGGTCTAAGCTCCACTATGTGGGCGCCCACCCACCAATCTTCCCATGCGCAGAAATAGTCGAATGGATCCTTCAGAAGGTCGATTCCAAGTTCTAAGTCATCCGTGATCATGCAGGGAATATTTTTTCCAATATGACTGGAAAGGATGCAGAGGTATACTATGCAATCCCCGCTAGGGAGGAATATTTCAATGCCGAGTGGGTCGCCACACACGAGGTACCCATACAAGATACCTTGAAGGGTTGGTGGGAGGACCCTGAGAAGTTTAAAGGGAAGAAGGATTAGGAATACAAAACTGATGGCCTTATGAAGGTTTACAAGCTCGTGGCAGTAATGATGTGTAGATTGTATAGTAGGAGGGACACCACTACTTTCAGTGGAACATGGGTCCCACTCATGTATGTGATCATCTCCTACGACACTTGGTTCAACTGGGCATACCTAGTAATATAAGCTCTCAGAGCGAACATATCAGTAGCCCAGGTACCAGAAGAGGGATGTGCATCAGAATTCTACATGGCTTCCTACCTCTTAGATGCAGTGTGTGCACAGTGCAATTTCAAGGAATGGACACACAACTGGGATGCGAATCACGGTGGGCCCATCCACAAAGATTTGAATGTGTTCTGGGCTACCAGATACAAGCAAGATATGGAGTCCATCTCAGACAAGTTCATCCCTACGCTCCACCAACATCTTTTCGGTAAATATCCTCCTTGCATGTCCGGTAGGGCCATGGAGACAGTAACCAGGGTAGCCAACTGGTTCCCCATTCTAGAGAGCACTTTTGTCAGGGTCTTTGGATCATTCAAGGCACCTCACGCACTACCCAAGTTCGTCACTGAAAAACTGCTACTAGAAGAGGTTTGCTATCAAATGACGAGTGCGTTCTCAAAGAACCTCAACAAAGGCAAGAAGAAACCATGGCCTACCCTCCCACTTACTATCGGTGCTTACAATATCAAAGACTTCAAAGAAGTAGAAGCGGAGGCGGAAGACATCAAAGGTTTTCACTTCGTAACCTTCACCCATAGGTCTTATGATCCTGAAAGGATCATTCGCGCACACTGCAAGCGGGCCAAGTTTAACTGGAACTACCAACACATAGAATGTCCCATTGAAGAACATGTTAGAAACTGGTACAATGTAGATAGAGAAGCAGCTCCTAAAGGATCAACCGACCTGAATGGAGATCAAGAGAGTCAAGATGACCAAACTATAGAAGAAAGGGAAGACGTTTTGAAAAGGAAGGACCCTGTGAGAGGAGCGTCGTCTTCCAAATCCAAAAGGCCAAAGAATAATACAAGCAATAATCCTCCTAAGGATCAACAAGAAGGAAGGGACAAAGAGGCTAAAGCACAGGAAGAGGCCGAGAAGAAGCTAAGAGCGGAAGAGCTCAAAAAATCCCAAGATACCTTGGCACAACAACAGGAAGAAGAAAACAAAAGAAGTAGGCTGAATAACATCAGAAGAAGCAACAGAGAGAGGAACAAAAGAAGAAGCAAGTAGAAGAGGCCCGCAAGAAAAAGGAAGAAGAAGAACGACAAAAAAGGGAGGCTAAGCGTAGGTTGAAGGAGGAGCAGGATAAAGAAGAAGCCGAAAAGAAGAAAAGGGAAGAAGAAGCTGAAACGAGGAGAAGGTAAGAAGAAACTCAGAAGTTACAGGAGGATGCATCCAAAGAGGTAGAGGGAAGCAAGTCATATCCCTCGAAGACTGGGACAAGCAGATCTGCCACATATTGAGGTACCCCCGTCAACTCCCATTACAGGGGGACACCTCTCGCTCTCAGAACTCGGCGTCCCAGAGGAGCATGAGGATGATGTACTGGATCTAACAAGGCTATCGTACGACCAATACACTCATAAAATCAGGAAGGAAAGGAGAAAATGCCTTGCACGGAATCCAACTGAACCCCTCGCAGTGACTACAGAAAAGGAAATAGTCCTGCACACTAGGACTAACCCCATGATTATAGCATCGGCCGGAACCACCTTTGCAACTGCCACAGAAGAAAATGTCAGTAGAATGAGCAGAGAGATCTTGTTTTTGCAGGGCAGACTCCAGGCATCCAAGCAAAGGGCTACTCAAGCAGAGATATAAAAGAAAGCCTCGGAAGCTGAAAATCAAAGGCTCCAATTCATGATCACTCAGGGTAGCGCGCTATAGACCGCCATTCAGGGAGAGTTGGATACCTTAGAGAACGCCATGAGGCAGGTGTATGAGGAGATGTTTACCATAAAACAGATAATCGCTTCTTTGCTAGGGGCCCAAGAAGAAACTAGGAAAAGAGCTGCACTTCTAAAGGAAGCTTCCACAACTTTGGATAGAAAGATACCCACAGGCTCCCGACACCCTGCCAAAGAAGGACTGGATTCGCCTCAGAACGACAAGGTGTAGATATAGATGAAGCTGCAGTCCAGCGACAAGCCTGTAAAAGATGTAGAGAAGGTGATGTCTTCCTACGAACACCTAATCAGTGGCATAGATTCGACGGCGGAGGTACACCACATTCCCTCCTTAGGGACATTGGCCACATATAAGATGAGGGAAGAGGTAACCCAAGACATCCAAACATTCTTGGGACCCATCAAACAAGCAACCGCTTCCCAGAACCTCCCAACTTCCAAGGAGAACATCGACCAATACATCGTCACACCGGTCCAGATCTACACTAAGCTGGCCTTCCTATCCAATCAGATCACCGTGAAGAGGCACACTTTAGCTCCAAACTCTCTAGAGTGTTTTCATAGGCTAGAAGAAGACACACTTCAAATCACCCTAGTGTCTGCTGACTATCTGGCCTGATGGACTTATCTCAGAGAATAACAACAGATAGAGGCCCTAGACCTTTCCATCACACAACTGCTCCCTTGAAAAGGGATAATTTTACAGGTAGCAGACACAGGCAGGTTGCAGGTTGCAAATGGTACCTAGTTGCAGGTCGCAACCTCAGGCAAGTCGCAAGTCGCAAATCCTTCCAGGTCGCAGACCATGCCAACAGTGGGGAAGCTGAAAGGACAGGGCAACCCAAAGGTCACTTTTGGTTCTATATGTACTCTCTCGGGAGATAATGAAAGGACCTTTTTTTGGACTCTAGAGTGAGGAGAGATAATTGTATAACATTGAATGCATGATTCAGGGAATGAATACAAACCAATGTTTTGACTCCACTATTGGATCTGATGGAAACTCATGTGTGTTAACATTATGAATATTGTGTCTTTATATATTTTCTATCTTTTATAACTGATTTATCTGTGTTTTCTGTTCATGCATCATTTATACATTTAAGCTCTTTGGATGTATTAATGATATGTGGATGTTTAGCACAGGGATATGTTAACAACTTAGTTGTTGATGTTGCCTTAATCTTTTGGAAACACGCTTAAGGAATTGAAGGGTGTTTTGACCATAGTGAACTGTTTCTCTTCTGGTCGAAGAAGCCTCTTTATGAGCATGACCCTAATGATGTGTTGATAACAATACTTCCTTTGGCTGCATGCTTTGAATCTCGCTTTGCTATTTATAATGTTTCATTTTCAAGAGAGCCCGTCGACCGTTTGTTTTGTATCATTCGAGTAGCCATGCATCCTCTTGTTCTCGAAATACACCTCCATCTGAGAAAGGCATATTCAACAGTAGCCGGACCTACACCCCGGATGAGATCCATATCACAAACGGTCTAGATTCTAGTTGGGACTTTATACCGGGGATATCCCTTTACTGTTGGCAAGGCATTTTTCTCTGTCAATAGGTCCCCATTAAAACAATTAATTATTTTAATAAAACATGAGCCAAGTGGAATTTCCACAAACAATTTCTAGGTTCTTTGGAATACAAGTGTCTAAGCCTCCACCAAATTTGAGACTTGGAGCACTTTCTGATGCTAGAAAAATCAACATCACCTATGTGGGTAATTACCTAGGAAATGTTGTCTCAGCCTTAACATCCTTTTTCGTCACTTTAACTTAGATTCAACTATGAATTTGGTTAGACGATGCATCTTTTCACACCCGTCAACTATTGTACGCAACCCATACTTTACCTTTTCTCGGGTGGGTGGATTTTTTTTTGTTTTTTGTTTGGGGGATTTTCACTGCTCACCTGTTGTTGTTTAACTCCTTGGGGAATTTCAACGCCTATAGTTCTGTCGGTGCCATCACCCTATACCGTAAACTTGCCTCAAACTCTCCAATGTCCAACCAACCCGTTTTCTGTTGTTCGGATGACTCCTCGACAATGAATTCTCAGTCGTCGAGGTGGTTCATCAAGTTCATCCTCACACCGTCATCGTTTTTTTGGGTGGGAATCAATGACTAATTTATTTGATACATTCCCTCCTGAGGTAAGGAGGGAAATTATCCTCCTTGAATCCAAGGAGTTCAGAAACCAAGATTATTTCTGTAATTCAAAAATCAGAGGTGCCTCTCTTAAATGGGTACCCGACCCAGGTAAATTTCAAAAGAGAAAACTTCACTTCTTGCACTCTATCTCAGTGCACCAAAAAATGGAAACTCTCAAGCGTATGGTCCTCAGGAACAAAAAGGTGGTCAACTACAAACTATTAGTGGGGAAGGAGGAAATCAAATGAATCCTCAGGGATATTCGCTATGTTGAGATTCACCAAGAAGATTAAGCACCCACACCTAGTGCATTAAGCACCCAGACTAGGGTGGGCCCCTCAGTGCTATTTTTGGGTGCATGTCTATTTTGATTATCCTTAATTAAGATGGACATCAAATTGTAATTTATTCTCAATGTGGACTTGAATGAGTTAACTGAAAGTGATAAATTCAGTGAGCTAGTGGATTTTGAGTTAGAGGTTGTTGGTGAGGCATGCTAAGTAATTCTAGTTGTAATAGAGTTCGAAGTGCAGTGGTGAATGAGTTGGTGCAAGTTGTAAACAATTTAGCTCAGTTAAGTGAGTTAAACTCAGTTGTGCTAGTTTTAACTGAAGATACATTAGTGAGAGATCTAGTGAATTAAATATTAATTATTTCACAATCAATGATATCACATGCAACTGAGGATTTTCTATTCTCAGCTGCATGCATGTCAGATCCAGTGGAGAGCCAGTTGAGTTCTAGGTGAAAGGGAAGTTGACTATTAGTTGTAGGCTTATTGGCTTTCACACATGTAGGCAAACACACATTGGAGTGGCCATGATACTTGAGTAGTCAAGGCAGGCAAGAATTCCTATCTTTTATGGATCTTTACCATCAGGGATTGCGCAAGCAAGGCAGACTGTCTGGAAGCTGGAAATTGGCTATGTGTTGGTCAGTTTTGCATATGACAATGTGAAACAATTAACTGAGTATTGGAGGGCTCTTGTGAGAAGAGTTTTGTATGGAATTGTTTCATGATCCATGCTGAATATACAATAGAAGATAGTGGGGTTTTTAGCTGTAAGCTTTTCCCGGGAAATTATCCGTGTTGTGTGTGATTGATATTTCTTCATGTTCATGTGATTAGCGATTTTTTTTTTAATTCCGTAAATTTTTTGTAGAAGTGATTCAATATTTAAATTTAGTACATTGTTAGATTGGGTAAATCCAAGATATACATGCATGTTGTATAATTTCTACACGCTACAACCTAGATGACATCGTCACTAGGCTTTCCACGGTGGAGAAATATGTTGTTTCAGACTCTAGAATTAAATCAGTGGAGGTCAATGACAATCTAGGTGCCATTTATGAGCCACCACCCAATGTGGATCCTCTAGCTCAACTTCCTCATAATAATTCCTCACCCCTCTCCCCCGTCATCATTTCAGATTGACATGCTCACTCCCACGGTGGTTCCAGGTATATCCGATTCTCCAATAGGTGGTTTTTCCAGTGGCGGAGGTGTTACAACCCTCTAGAATACCCTACATGCTCTCTTTCCAGCAAGTTTTGAAGTCTGGATGTTTGTTCGACTCTGGCTTTGTTTTTTATGCTTTTAATATCAACGACTGCAATGAAGTTAAAATCAAGCACTTTTGACTACTTTTGTTTACTGTGATACTACAAGTTACCTTCATAATTTTGTTTCTCTATGGGATTATATTGTACTTTTGAAAGAGCCTCATTCTCAAGAGGTGATGTTTGGCTGACATACTTAATATACTTTAGCCAATGTCACATGGTTCGGGTTCGACAATGATAAGGCTCGGTTGGAGTTAATTTTTTTTTATGAGGTTTGCCATTAGGTTCGTATATATATATATATATATATATATATATATATATATATATATATATATAGAGAGAGAGAGAGAGAGAGAGAGAGAGAGAGAGAGAGAGAGAGAGAGAGAGAGAGAGAAATCAACATCAGTAAACATAAAAAATGCTATTATGGGAATGGAAACTGCTAAGATAAATTACAAGCTTGAGTTGTTGCATGAAGTTATGAGTTTTGATCTCTAGACTTGGTCAATGGCTATGAGGTTCGTCAAACCTCAACATTTTTTTAAGTTTCTCCAAAATTCGAACCTCAAGGTTAAAATTCGACGAGCCTTGTGACATAGACTTCAATTGATGTAAAGCTCATTTTTTATAATAGAGAACTCTAATGAGGCATACAAAAAAAAGGATGGTTTTGAAAATTTAGAAATTCACTTTAAATGTTTATTCATTTTAACAAAATGAGTAGAAATATTTTAATTAATTTAAAGAAAATAAAAAAACGACAGAGATGGTGTTGTCCCTATTAAAACAATAAATAGTGGCAATGACTACTCTCTACTCTTTTAGCAAGGAAGAAGTAATATCGTCTTGGTGAAAGTTTCCTTCCTCTTGTTCTATATCATATGACCCCATAAACAATGTCATCATTTATTTTTAGTGAAAATATGGTTGATGATATCTCTTACCTTACTATGTATGCACTATCCTTCTACCCCTCATATTCTCTCCATTCCTTATCCACACTTTCCTCCTCCCACATTTAATTTTTTTTAGTGATTTATATAAATTGTTAACATTTAAAAAAAATTCCAAACTAAAATTAAAAAGTAAAATAAAATAAAATTTAGGTAAACAAATTTAAAACATTTTTTAATATGGAAGGAAGAACAAAAACTAACCCTCCATCCCTCTTTTCTTATCCCTTCCCTCTTCTTGCTCCTTTCCTACCCTCTTACCCTCTGTTTGTTTCCCAATATGCAACAAAGATTTCAAAGGATGGAGATATGGGAAACTTAGTAGGTAACATGGGAGGGGGTTTTTGTAAGTGTTGGGGGTTCTATAATAGTTGGAAAAGTAAATGGTATTTGGAAATAAGAGGGTAAGAGGAGTAGAGGCTTTTTCTATGTGTTGATGTTTTTTCCCTCATTGAAAAAGAAAGTGATAATAATGATAGTATTTGATTTTCCAATTAAGATATAATCAATTTGTTTAAAAAAATATTGTCATTGAAAGGAAGCATAGTCATGGAATACATTTCTACTCTAATTAATGAGGGAAGAATGTGAATAAATTAAATAAACATATTTTCAATAATAAACAACATAGAAATGTTCCCCAATGGGGGTGGGCTTAGTTCATGAGGGCAAGATAAATGGCAGGGCGATGGATTGCCGCCTATTGGAGCTTTAAAATTATAGGAGGTGGTAGCCACCATCTCTCCTATGCTAACGCATAAACGCTAATAAATATTTCCTCTTCGCACATGAACACGATAATTTTCATACAACTATGATTAGGGTTAGTTTATTCCCTCCATAAAAATTGATTATTGATAGGTAAATTTCCCTTTGGTTTGGGTAGTCAGTCTCATTCAGTTGCATAGGAGTTCCATAGGAAAGGGAGGTTGAAGCGCCCCGTACCTGGACCTCGAATTCTCTTGTAGTATTTGATGTTGGTCCTCTCTTATGTTTAGGCCTCCATAACGACTTGAAGCTCTCTCAAGGCATGCCAACTCTAAGGTAAATATTTGCAAGTTTCTCTTTATTTTTAGTGATTGTAATGTCTCTCATGTCTAGTTTAGCTTGGAAACATCCATTCTCTTGGACGTTGGGTTAAAGGAATTCTCCACTCCTAACTCCCTCTATATTGAGTTGATTTTTTTAGATTCTCTTAGTCTTTTTAGGCGTATTCCTTTGGAAGGGAAGGCTCTTCCTACCTCTCGCAGTTTTCCAAGGCTGTCTCTCTGTCTTTTTTCCGCTTTGCAGGACAATTTTTTCCCCTATGTGACTGGTGTATTGTAGCCCTGTTCATTGGAAACAATCCTCTCAGGATCTGGAAATACAATTCTTGCCACAATAATTTCTATTCAGTTGTTTGGTTTTGAGTTTATGCAATATTGGTTTTTGGTTCATAGTCGAGTAAGATATGTTGGGATTCTTTTCAGTTTCTAGATTTTTAACAACATCATGCCCAAGCATAGAATGAGGCAGCGTCGTGGTGTTTGTGGTCGTGAGGTTGTGGGGCCCTCCAGATCTAGGGAGTTTGTCTCCTGTGCTGCGGCTCAGGCTAGGAAAGCAACAATGATTTTTCTTCTTTCACTTCCTCTTATATTAGGGCAGAAATTCACTTGGCCAGATAAGAAATTTGCAGGAGTACCACTCCCTCTTTGATTAAGAGGTTGATGTAGCTTCTATAAGTTGGATCCTCGATATGGGTCACACCAAAGGAAGAAGGAATAAATACCTTCAAGCTATATAACTTTACTAGCACACCAAGACATTGATTGGAAAAGTAATGCAATCGAAAGGTGAGGAAAGTTCTAGTTGACTTCACTGCTCGAAAATATTCATCAAGAGGTCAAACCATTAGAGGAAATTTCAACCTAAAAGTGGCCTCCTAAGGAAAAATAATAAAATAATAGTTGAAATAATAAAATAAGAATTGTTAATTTTGGAGGGAAAAGAAGAAAACTACGTTTTTTACTTGTATCGTTGGCTTATCTCCTTATAGGTTTACTCAAATTTCAAGTGTAAACACTCGTTGGATGAAAAATTAAATTCCACATCCAACGAATACCCATTATCCATACTTTTGAAAAAAATCTCGTTGATAAAAAGTGAAGATACATTAAAAAACGTGTATCTTCAACACACTTTTTTATTGTATCTTAATTATTATCAATGTGGTTCTTCTCAAAATTATGCATATTGGGTACTCGCTGGATGTGGAATTTAATTCTGCATCCAATAAGTGTATACACTTGAAATTTGAGTAAACCTATAAGGAGATAAACCAAAAATACAATTAAAAAAACACTTTTTCTTCTTTTCCCTCAAAAATATTTACATGTACCTCTTTTTAAATTTAAAGGCTTTTGATTGGCTTATATAGTGTGACACAGAAAATACGTGAAAAATTTCATGTGCACTTTTAGGCTAAAATTTCCTCTAATGCACTTGCACACTCACATCTTTTCCATGAGCTATTGTTTAGCCCACATGGAAACACACCTCAATTGCAAGAAGCCTCATAGTCCAACAACTAAAGCAAGTCTCCTTTAATGTTGTTTATTTTCTTGTACTGGTTTGCACGTATTAGAAGTTCCGATTTTATTTAGTGTTAATTAGTATATCTCTTGCAAAAATTTAACTATTTTCTCCACATTACTTGAAGTTGTCTAGATAAATTTTTAATGCCTTTTTTCTTTTCTTTTTCCTGTGGCATTTAGTTACCTTTATATGAGTTCATTTTACATCTAAGGTATCTAGAAAAATTCTTGGTCCAAGTGCTCTTGGGGGTAAGACAGTTGATCGAATATTCTAATTGGTCATTTAATAAAATCATCGTTTATTTCTTTATATGATTGATTTACTTGAAATTTATTGAAGAATTTATATTTTATATTTAGTTTTCATTATTATTATTCAATTATTTGTAAACTTTGTTTATAATTTTGATGTACAAGTTTTTTTCTTTTACTTATTTTGAACTGTTATAAAAATAAATTAAAAATTATTATCTAAATTTTTTTTTTCAAAGACTTCTAGACTTAAGTATTTTTAAATCTTGATGAGATTCACTTGGCTTTAAACATAGGATGATAATCTCGCCTATCTTGCTTAGTCTTACAAGGTTCAAAGTGTTTTATGTGAATTATCAGATTTTCACACTCAACAATGTTCAACTTCGTCAGTACTCTATGTATATATGTGGTGCTTGTGTCCTCCCATTTTATTTTCTTAGGTTGAGATATCCATATAGGCCCTTGTCTTTCTTTTCCTAGGTTAGATTTCATGGTTTAGGGCTTAAACAAAACTATGGAGAATATGGATGTCTTGGAAATTCATGAGGATATTGAGGAGACGTGAGTAATATATATAGTCCAACATGACTTCTCTTGTTCTCTATAACCACCAAGGTGCATGAGAATGAGCACCATTGTGTCTCTGAACATTCATTTATAATGAATTTACTAGTTCACCAAAAACAAAGATTTGATACTTTGGAGGTTGAATGTACCATGTTGCGAAATTGGTTCTCAATATTTGCAAGGATTCTCTCTCCTCGACATCAAACAACAAGGACCTAACTAGCTTTGCTCAAGCAATATTGAAGGAAGAAAAGATGGCTCATCAACTCAAGGAATTGATGGACATTGAGCAACAACACTCTCCTCTCTTAGATGCTCACCAAGGAAGAAGCAAATAACCCTTACATGTTTTTTGTTAATAGTAATGTTCTTTAGAGTCATTAGAAGTTTAAGTGTTTTTTTCAAGTAGACTATAAGGAGAAAAAAATGAAATGTCTATTTTACAGTTTGTAACAAACTTTGTTATGTATTGCCATAGAGCTATTTGACTTCTGATTTTGAAACTCTAAAGCATTTTTTTTGTTTTTTGTATATGGTTGTTAGCACTAGCTACAACCTTTCAAATAATATGCTATTTCCTTGTTTTAGTTATTAAAAAAAACTCTCTATTTATGAGAAAAACTTTCACTATCAATGAACTACATAGTATATTTATTTCTCACATTCTTAAAAAATTCCTTTACTAATTTAAATATATTTAACAAGAGAAATAGCTGTGATGCAACATAGTCCTTGCCTCTACCGCTATTTAATTGATTTGTTTGCATAGTGTTTTCTCGATAATGACGTATTCGTTTTCCAATAATAAAATAAAATAAATAGTTCCACACAATGAGCTAAGTTCTGCACAATAGGTTACAAGCTCTACACAGTGAGCTAAGTTCCACACAATAGACTAAGTTTCTCGCTTCCACATAATAGGCTAAGTTTTTCACACAAAAGTTATTAGTTGTGTTGTATCTTGGGAGACAATCTCTAGCTGAGGAGAAATCAGTTCCCAAGACATTCATGTAAATGAAAAGGAATTAATTGATTGTCCTTTCATTTCGCAAAACCCTAGAGATTAGTTTAAAACCCTTTAAAATTACACATGTGAACAAAAATTCGACAAAGGCCTTCTGATGTTAAGTAAAAATGACATAAAGAACAGAAAGAAGTGAGGATGGAAAGTTTCAGATAAAAACTTGTCTTGCACATAATATTTTATCTTCAACTTTAGAGGAAATATGATCGACATGCAATGGAAAATAAAAAGGAGGAGAACATCATTGAGGATTTTAACTTTAACTTGCAAAACTGTAAAATTAAAGACCAACAACTTCATTAATCAATTCTTAGAGAAGATTACTAACACAAGATGTAACAAGAAAGACTTATCATACCCAACAAATTCTGGAATCTCTATGAAAAATTTATTCATGAGCATATGAAAGTAAAAATACAAAATTGTAGTTGCCTCTGAGGTCCAAAACTCCAAAACCTCCCTTCTTCTTTCAAAGTCTGTTTTATACAAAATTTCAAAAGGACAATTATTGTTGAGAATTTGGAGGGCTGGTGTTTAATACAAATTCTCTTCTTGATAATTAATTGTGAGCTCACTTGAGTTACTTATGTCTTCTCTTATTTTAGCTTAGTTAATCTTTCATCAAGTCAATTATCAAAATACACAAGACACACAAATTAGTCTCCTAGAGCCAGGAAAAACCGCTCCCTCTTGGAGAGGAAAACCCGCAAAGAATTCTTCTCATAGACCTTCAAATGACAAGTACCATGACCAAGAATCAGACCCTTGACCTAGATATGCTTCCAATACCTTGTCGCAACTTCTTCGAACTTGATTCTTCTCGTTTCCACCAATCTACAACGTTCTGCACTAGGAATAGATAACTCGGTCTCCAACTTTCACTGCTTGATGCTCAGTTAAATGTAAGGACATAATTATCTTCTCTTTGCATCTACTTGCAACTGAATGTAGTTAGGAAGGTAAATCTTTAGATTTACCTTCCTCACTTTCTCCTTTATTTAGGCCTATCTTTCTTCTTATGATCATTGTCTTAGCTTCAGAAAATCATTCTTTCAAATAGACTGCCCTTAACTTTATCTTTTACGACCTTTTCATAGTTCTGGAATCACAAGTTAATATGTAGAACATCAGTGGTATGTTTGCAGTACTTTTCCTTGCTTAAGGGTCCTAGATAGATGCTGAGATGATCTTAAGTCCACACTTTATACCCGCACTTCATACAGTGAAATCTACACTGTTAATTATACTGATAATCTACACTTTCTTACCTTAGATATCCGCACTTATTCCCTTATTAAATCTGCACTGAATTCACCTCTTAAATCCGTACTGAGTTCAGTCTTTTATCCACACTGTAGTTCAGAGATAACTCCGCAATTTTCTTCCTGCACCTCTGTTTCAGATTTGCAAATTTTGTATTTTTATGCGCAATTCAACTGGGTATATATAGTTGTTGCAGTCATAACACTGTTACCGATAAAATAGGTAACCGCATTGTTACCTACTTTTTTTTGGTAGCATAAAAAGCACCCGATTTTGAAAAGTGGTGATGCAGAATCACTCTTTTTTTTTTTTGGGTGCACATTTTTGACACTCTAATATTTTTATTTATGAAGTATGAATATTTGTTTTAAAATGTTAGTGATTTTCATGCTAATTTTGAAACGTATTGATGCAGCATCAACTTTTTTTTTTTAGAGCGGTGATTTTTCATGCTAATTTTGAAACGTATTGATGCAGCATCAACCTTTTTTTTTTAGAGTGGTGATTTTCATGTTGGTAATAAAACACAAAACTTAGATAAAAAATTATATATAAAAACAATAAAAAAACCAATAAAAATATAAAAAAAACAAAATTAACTCGTAAAAATAAAAAATTTAAACAAAAATAAATTAAAAAAAAAAAAAAAAAAAAAAAATATTCGAAAATTATATCAAAAGAAATGACAAAATTTGAAAAAAAAACACATAATTTAAAGAAAAAAAACAAAATTAACCAAAAAAAATTAAAAAAAAAAACATCAAAAACATTTTTTTCTAAGTTATTAAAAAAAACCATATAATTTAAAAAAAAAATTTAAATAGAAAATTTAAAAATAATTTAAATTACAAAATTAAAATTTAGATAAAAAACATAAAATACAAAAGAGAAAATTAAATTTAAAAATTTAAATTAAAAAAATAATAATAAGAAGAAAAAAAGATATAAATTTTAAAATTAACAAAAAAACAAATTAAAAAAAAAAAATTAAATTGAAAAAGAAAATTAAAATAAAAGAATTAAAAAAAAAAATCATTAAAAAACAAAAAAAATGAAAAAAACCACGTGCAAATAATTAAAAAACAAATATCCATAAATTTACTGTTTTATTATTATTATTATTATTATTATTATTTTTTATAAATGAAACAATTTATATATTTTAAAAATGAAAAACTAAATAAACTAAAAGATTAAGAAAAAAATTAAATTAAATTAAAATTTAATAAATTTAATAAATAAATTTTAAATTTTAAAAAATAATTAATCTAAAATATTAAATTTAAAAAAAAAATTAAAAATTTTTTTTAAAACAAATTAAATTTAAAATAAAAAATTTGAATTTAAATTTTTTTTTTTTGAATTAAAAAAAAAAAAAAATCAAATTAAAAAAAAAAAATATTAAAATTTAAAAAAAATGAAAAAAAAAGAAATTTTTGATCGTGGTGGCACCGCCAATCGGCCTCCCACCTAGGTGGCGGCGGAAGTCGGCCATTTGGCGGTCGAGGAGGTTGCATGCAGCCCCTCGCCGCGGGCGGGCGGGCTCTCCCTGCTTTTCACACCGGCCCGAGAGGCCGATGCAGGTCGCCCTCCGCGGCTGGAGAGGGGCGGTCCCGGGGAATACCCTCCCGGCGGGAGGCCGATTCCGGGAATCGTAGGGCCGATTCCGGGAATCGCGCGGGAGGCCGATTAGGAATCGCCCTCCCGGCGGCGGGGAGGCCGGTCCGGGGAATCGCCCCTCCCACGCTCGCCCTCCCGGCCCCGCGCCCCGCCGCGGGTGGGCAATTCCCGGAATCGGCCTCCTGCCGCGGGAGGGCGATTCTCGGAATCGACCTCCCGCCACCGGAGATTCCCAGAATCGGCCTCCTGTCGCCGGATGGCAATTCCCGGAATCGGCCTCCTGCCCAGGTGGCGGCGGAGGCTGGCCGTTAGGCGGGCGGGGGACTACATGCAGCCTCCTTGCCCGCCCAGCGGCCAGCCTCCGCAGCCACTTGGGCGGGAGGCCGATTTGTGGCGCCACCACGATCATTTTTTTATTTTTATTTTTTGAAATTTAATTTGTTTTAATTTTTTTGTTTTTTTGTTTTTTGTTTTTTATTTTTATTTTATTTTTAAAATTTTAAAATTTTATTATTTTTATTATTTATTTATTTTTATTATTTAATTGATTTTTTTAAAATTTTTTTATTTTATTTTTAATTATTAAATTTTATGTTTAGTTTTTTCATTTAATTTTTTAAAATTTAATAAATTTTGTTTTTTTTGTTTTTGTTTTTTGTTTTTTAAATTTATTTGAATTTAATATATATATATATATATATATATATAATAATAATAATTATTATTATTATTATTTTTGTAATTACATAAAATTTTTATATATATTTTTTTATTTCAATTAAAATTGTCTATTTAAAATTAGATTTTATTTTAATTTTAATTTTAATTTATTTATTTATTTATTTTTTAATTAAACTTAATATTTTCAAATTAATTTGTTTTTTTATTTAATATATATTTTTTAATTTATTTTTTTCAATTTTTCAATTTTAATTGATTTTTAAAGTTTTTTAACCTCTTTTTTTATATTTAAAATTTATCTTTTATTTCAAAATTTATTTGTTTATTCATTCATTTATTAAAATTTAATATTTTTCTTTTTTAAATTTAATTTGTTATTTTGATATTAACATTTTTTGTTTTAAATTTAATAAAATCTAATATATATTTTTAATTTAAGTTCATATATATATATATATATATATATATATAATTTTTTATAATTTAAATTTAATTTATTTTTTAAAATTTATTTGTTTTTTTAATATATATTTTTTAAAATTTAATATTTTTATTGTATTTTATTTTTAATTAATTTTTAATTTTTTTACTTTTAATTTAAATAATGTTTTTTTTTTTAATAAACATTTTCTTTTTCTTTTTTAAATTTAATTTCTATATTTTATTTTTTATAATTTCTTTTTTTTTTAAACTTTTTTTTTAAAATTTATTTATTTTGAAATTTTAATCTTTAATTTATTTTTTTATTTTTATTTTTTCCTAAATTTTAGGTTTTTTTAATGTTTGAATTAAAATTTTTATTTTGTTTTTATTTTTATTTTTTTATTCCTATATATTTTTAAATTTTAAGCTTTAAAATGTTTTTATTTTTTAAATTTATTTTTTTCTTAAATTTTAGGTTTTTTTTTTAATGTTTGAATTTTAAAAATTAAAAAATGTTATTTCTATTTTTAAAAATGTAAAAAATATGACACAATTTTTTTTTTTTGTTATTCCAACATCAACTGATTTTGTTTTGAGGGTGTTTTTTCAATCCTTTTTTCAAGAAACAATTTTGTTTTTAGCATAATTTTATAAAATGTTGAAATTTGACCTTAAAAAAAAACCAAGTGCGTTTTGGAATACACTTTTTTTTGTTTTTGGGGTGTTTTTTCATGTTTTTTGAGTCTTTTTGGGCTAGAGTTCCCGTTTTGAGGTCAGGTTACCTATTTCATCGGTAACAGTGTTTCAGTTAATAAGCTGACCTGCTAGCCGACTTTAACACAATTTGTAGGCCGACTTGAGGTGTAATTTCTTTAGCATTTCATGAGGTATATCTTCAGCATCGTTGAAGGCTTTCTTCACTATATTTTTGGAGCTTTTCTTCAACGTTATATGAGGGCCATTGAGAGCTTCTTCACAAGGTATTTGGAGCATAAACATCTTAACTAAAACCTTCATGTTTATGATACTTAATTATAGAAGAAGACAAAAACCTAGAAGACATCCAGAAGAAGTCCATAACCTATATAATAAAATTTTGTTCATGAAACCCATGAAACAAGTACAACAAAAATACATTTTATTATCATTGTCTTCTTCTTTACATAATTACACAATCAGCATGAAGACCGATCCTAGTTACACTTTTCAGCACTCCCTCTTAACTAATGGGGTATTCATACGGGTACATGATCGCTTCAAACTGAAGAATCTCATAAGAAGAATCAGATTGGTAATCGCATCTGTATAGCATCATATCAACCAGCATTGTCCTAGTGCAAGGCCTTGACTAACAACCCCATCTCTTAACGAGAAAATGGGATACAATGCTAACGAGACGCATGACTAATAGACACCGTAGTCATTGTCTCTCCAAGGTACATACCCCACCTAGGTGTTCCCAGAGTATGACCTTCTTGGACTATTCTTCTCTTGGGTAGCCAGCCCTCAACGAATATCGGTCCACGACTACTCTTATCTTGAATGCCCTATCTCATTATCAAAGAGTATCGAATGCCAGATGATTACCCAATCCTCCATTCTGTCTTCCAGGTGAAGACCAGAATGATGTGTCTATCTGTTCTCTTCACATGGCCTTCACTAAGACTTGCAGCTATTAGTCCTGGTCTAGTGCATGACACATGTAATAGAGAATTACATATTTCTCTCCCTCTTAATACAAAAGGAAAATATTTCAAGTTTCTTCCAAGTAAGAAACTTACCACTAGGCTCCCTCTCAACCAGGGTCCTGCAACAACAATCCAGCTACCCATGAAGAATTCCTTCCCTCGATGCCACAAATTTCGATATAGAGGAATCTTCAACTTTTGGCTTCATAGGGCACAAATCATCCATCACTTTTAGTCACAAGTCATGTCCACTATCAGAAAGCGATTCATTAGTCTTTCTCATCTGGTCCACTGTTATGCCATGCCGCTTTCCTTCAAATAATCTCCAAAGATCATGTATCCTTTCTCATGATTAGTAACCCTACACAAATTCATCCAGATAAACATACACATATGAACCCTTTAAAATAAAAGGTTACCTTAGTGATGATCTTTCACAATGACATATTCTTGTAGGCATCGACATCCTCTATTCAGATTGGCACATCTCCTAATGATATGTTTTTCAAGGGTCTTCTTCTTTACCAGAATTTCATCAAAGTCTACATATCTTCCCTAGAAGATCTCTTAGTCACATCTTCTTGGCTTCCAGATGATACCTACCTCTTGACATGGTTGCATTTCATGGTCTCTTCCTCTCTGCACATTCTTCACTCCCAGGAATTTACAACTTTTCTAGTTTCTCGTTCATATACAACCACCTCATATTCCATGAAGATATATTATGTTGATTTCATCTGTCCATGCACTGAGAGATACTCCTCCATAGATCATACTTCTAAATATAAAAGTTCATTATCTGCAACCACATGATATGACTTCAAAACATCTAGTGTCAGCATATAAATATATACATACCTCATACCTTTTTCCTTTGAGTCATCCTATAGCAATTCCTCTAGAATGAAGTGCTTCATTCTCTTGGCCTGCTCCATCAATGTGTCATCACATCCCAGAATTATGTTTCTATGATGACCTTTGATCTTGATGACTGCCTTCCATCAGAATTGCTATCAGAGAGGTTTTCCCCAGAACTACTACAACAAGATCTCCTATCATGATGCTATAATATACATTTCTTCCTATCATACTATTTTACAACCAACAGAAATCACTTAAAGGAGAAGAATATCCTAATAATGGTTGAGATCCCTCGCTACTTCTTTCTTAGATTTCTTTGCATCAGGTTCTTCTCTTATATCTACGATGTGGGCTTCTTCCTTTTTCCTCTTGTCCTTTCTAAATTTAGGAAAATCTCATTTATAATTCCCAAAATCATTACATCCAAAGCATCGTGCTTTGTCCACATTTCTCTTCTTTTTTGGAGGAACAAATTTACCGAATATTCCTTTCTTCCCAGACATGGCAGCAAAGGCTTAATTCTCTTCTTTCAATCTTGATTCTTCTATCTTACCTAGACCTTGGAATGGCATGGCTTCTTCTCTCCCATCTATGTTGGAAGTGGAACCTCTCCATTCTTTTGGTAAGACATTTTGTATCATAGTAAGTATTTCTCTATTAGACATTACTTCTCCCAACTTTAGTGGTTGTTCTTGCATTGCAAAAATCTTCATCAGATATGGAATTATTCCTTCCTTTCATATTCTCAATTTGAATAGTTTTTGTCTCAGGGATATTATTTCCTTTGTAGAACCTTTCAAGAACGGTTCCACCAATTTATCATAAATTTATTTTGAGGATTCTATCTTTGATACATAGGGAATGAGAGAGTCTTTTATGGATTCTATAAGAATCCTTCGGGCTCTTATGTTTCCCTGCATGTATTTTGTATATGCTAGAGTGTCTTCTTTTGGAGGTTGAATTGTAGATCCTTCTATGAAGCCCATAACTTCATTTTCAATTAGCTTCAGATCTGTCCTTTTCTTCCATGCATTGAAGTTTGATAACCCAACCAATTTGTTGCTTTCTAAACAATAAGTCATTTTGACAGATTTAGGTGAAGTCATAGATACTTACTTAAGAGAGTGAATTTATCCTTCAGCAACTTCCTTGATGAAGAGGTTAGGAACTTATTTCAATATAGAATTCTTCAATCTAGGTGATCTTGGATTCTTGATGGTAAAGGATGTCTTCAAAAGATAATGTCCTTTTCTTAACAATGTCTTGAATGTAAATCTTTGATGGCAAAATTTATTTTCTTGAAAGGCTGATCCTTTACTAAAAATAGCTTGAGTCTTCCTTGCAAACTAATTTTGAATTTTCACCTAAACTTTGAGTTTTGCTTCCTGGAGTGTCTCTTTGTCAAGTATCCCTTGATTTTAGCACCTTAGCTCTGATTCCATGTTGAGAATTTGGAGGGAGGGTGTTTAATACAAATTCTCTTCTTGATAATTACTTGTGAGCTTACTTGAGTTAATTATGTCTTCTCTTCTTTTATCTTAGTTAATATTTCATCAAGTCAATTATCAAAATACAAAAGACACACAAATTAGGCTCCTAGAGCCAGGGAAAAACCTCTCCCTCTTGGAGAGGAAAACCCGCAAATCTTATAGATCTTCAAATGACAAGTAACATGACCAAGACTCAGACCCTTGACCTAGATATGCTTCCAAGAGCTTGTCACAGCTTCTTCGAACTTGATTCTTCTCGTTTCCACCAAGTTGCACTGTTCTGCACTGGGACTAGATAACTCAGTCTCTAGCTTTCACTGCTTGATGCTCAGTTAAATGTAAGGACATAGTTATCTTTCCTTTGAATCTACCTACAGATGAATGTAGTTAGGAAGGTAAATCTTCAAATTTACCTTCCTCACTTTATCCTTTCTTTAGACCTATCTTTCTTCTTATGATCACTGTCTTAGCTTCAATAAATCCTTCTTTCAAACATACTACCCTTAAATTTATCTTTTACGACCTTTTCACAGTTCTGGAATCACAAGTTAATATGTAGAACAAAAATGGTATGTATGCATTACTTTTCCTTGCTTAAGGGTCCTAGATAGATGCTGAGATGATCCTAAGTCCGCACTTTACACCCGCACTTCATACAGTGAAATCCACACTGTTATTTATACTGATAATCTGGACTTTCTTACCTTAGATATCCACACTTATTCCCTTCTTAAATCTGCACTGAATTCACCTACTTAAATCCGCATTGAGTTCAGTCTTTTATTCACACTGTAGTTCAGAGATAAGTCCACAATTTTCTTCCTGCACCTCTATTTCAGATCCGCAAATTCTGTATTTTTCTGCGCAATTTAGTTGGATATATATAGTTGTTGCAGTCAATTAATAAGCCAACATGCCAGTCGAATTTAAAATTTTTTTTAGGCCGACTTGAGGTGTAATTTCTTCAACATTTCATGAGGTATTTCTTCAACATCATTGAAGGCTGTCTTCACTATAGTTTTGGAGCTTGTCTTCAACGTTATATGAGGGCTGTTGAGAGCTTCTTCACAAGGTCTTTGGAGCATAAACATCTAAAATAAAACTTTCATGTATATGACACTTAATTATAGAAGAAGACAAAAACCTAGAAGACATTAAGAAGAAGTCCATAACCTATATAATAAAATCTTGTTCATGAAACCCATGAAACAAGTACAACAAAAATATATTTTATTATCATTGTCTTCTTCTTTACATAATGACATAGTCAACATGAAGACTGATCCTACTTACACTTTTCAACAGTTATGAAACTGTCAACCTCCTAAACTACCTTGGGACTAACTTTCCTCAAAATATTACATTCGGAAAATGAAATTACAATTGAAATAAAATCATTTCTGCCAAACATTATAAAATAAAAATAGAACTTCATGCTGGAATATTCTTTATCATTGGATGATTTGAAATTTGCGAACAGTAGAAGGCCCCACTCCTGCATCAGCTGATTGGGGAGACATCCATTCTCTGCACTTCTTTCGCATATATGTATTTTCATTTGGGCTCTTAATGAACTTGACATGAGTCATCCAGAATTCAGTGATATTGTTGTATGTTGGATTTTCAATAAACAATGTCCTCATCATCCAAAGAAGATGGAAATATTTGTGTAAATAATTAACAATGGTGGTCCCTTTTAATACTGCTGTCTTTTCATAAGTTGTACCAATTTTGATTTTGGATTCTACAAGAAGTGTTTCAAAAGTCTCCCAAGGTAGTAAATTTCCTTGATGATCCCAACAGGATGGTAAGCCTGCTCTAGTTCTTTTATCAAAATAAATATTAAATTTCATTTCAGATTCCTTCACTTCTTTTAATACCTTCTCAGCCAATTTCCTATGCAAATTCTTCCCCCTTATCTTGTTTATTTCAATTACATACTTAGTCCCGTTCTCAACCCGAACTTCCTTTAATTGTTGTACAGAATTGGAATTCAGAAAATCTATCATCTTCTTTGCAAACTGGGCTCTATCCTGTTATTTCTGTTTAGGAGCCGTGATTTCACCCTCCAGATCTCTGACAATTATTTTCTCCTCTTCCATAATAAGAAAGAACTCCCAAGTGTTTTTTATTGTAGCTATGATGTCATTCCATAAGATCTCTCTTTCTTGGATAAGGGACATATTCCCTTTCACCTTTTCTTTCAGCTCTTTGATCTCGTGGAAGGAAAGCTGGCAATATTTTCTATACTTTTTAGCAGTCTCCTTTATCATGAAAAATTCATGCTCAGTGGCTTTAATGAGATTCATTGCATTATCAAAATCACTCTGGTTCTTTTTCATTTCATTCTCAACAATTTTTAACTCAGTCATGACCCGAGTTAGTTTTGCAGCTGGGTCTTCTGAATCTACTTGTACCAGAATTGTACAAACATGTGAGTCAAGTTTTTGCTGCAAGGAAACATTCATTCATTTTAAATTGGCTACTTTTTCATTTCTTTGTAACAATTCATTAGTCAATAATTCCTTCTCTTTCTCAACTATGCTACCTCTGTAGCCATTGGATGCTCTACAAAAGGTAGTTTAAATTTCTTCCTAAATACTTGGATTTCTGCTTCAGCCCCTTGCAACAATTTTTGAACTGCACTTCTGTCTTTAGGATTGACTCCAACCCTTATCACTAGTTTCTTCAACTCTTCATTTTGAATTGTCAATGCTCTTGAATTTTCCTTTTCATATTTCAGATGACCAACAACTTTCTCCAACATGCCTTTATCTTTGCTGACAACTGAGAATGTTTTATTTAAATCATTGTAAATTAACTCTCCAGTCTGCATGTGGAGATTAATTTTATCGGGTAGAGGAATATTCTTGGCATCTACAGTCAAATTAAAAGTTCTAAAACCCATTGAAGAGGATACAAATAATGCAGAAGGATGAGAAAAGGAAATTTTGAGCTGTTTCCTTTCTAGATCCATGGAAAACAACAATCTTGTTTGATAATCAGAAGATGATTGAGCGTCCAGCTGAGCTTCCCTGTTCTCTCTGATATTTTTATTTCTATCATCCATTTGTGAAAACACTTATTTAATTACTGGTACAAAGATCTAAGTAGTTTCATCTGGATTGGGAGAAGATGGTGTACATATGTCTCGCCCAATTGCAACTGAATACCAAAGACTAATGATGTGCTGCCCTCATCAGTAGTTTTTTCCTTTTTGCTGCTCCATCTGCATCTTCATCCAAATCCATGGTTTCTTCTCTACCTATCTTCAAATTCTTTTCACTTTGTAGAGGGGTTTCAACCTTAAGTCCCCCTTTTGAAACTGACTGTCCTCCATTTTCTATCTTCTCAATCTCTGGTCGAGCTTCATGTATAAATGGAGGATATCCATTTTCTACCCTTCTATTTGAAATTCCATGAAAATGATCATAAGCCAAATTATCCCCCAATAACAAATCCATACCTTCAAGAATTTTCTAGACTTCTTCTCCTACTTTCCTAGCGTTCACAATGAAAGAACCCATATTCCTTCGAAATATAAACAAATGGCCTTTATTGGATGGAACAAAATGGACCTGGTCCACATTCAAACTCTGTTTGATAAAATCCAAAGAAAACAATCTCATGGGAACGAAAGTGGGAAATATGTAAGGCTCAATATCAACCCCATACAATCTAATTTTTGAATGATATTCAAAGGAATACCAGTCCCCTACTTTCATACCCTTGCTTAGTTGAAGAAAGGACCGAGCCTTTGGAAATATAGAAGGTGCAAGTGAATTGTTAATAATTGAATAGGCTACATAAATAAATGAGGCAACAAAATCCATTAGGCCTTCATTCTTTGGATTACTCCTCACCATATCAGTCCAAAAGAATACTAACTACTTATTCTTGTGGGGATCCATGATATCTAACCCCAAGTACATGACGTTTTTCCAGATGAGTATATAAGAACAAATAGGTAATCAAAGATGGAAATCTGAAATAACCTATGAGTAAAAGATTCATGAATTAAGCATTGAATAAACCCTTCCAAAAAGATGGTATATCTAGGACAACCTCAAGCTTCATCATTAAACTAAGAAGACCCAAAGTGAATTTATCAATGACTATTTCATCATATCTTCCCAAAATATTAGTTAAAATTTGAAGAATAATTTTGACATCTTCAACAAAGGTATTCAAGGGGAACTGATTTGAATCCAAAGATAATGGATTCCCATTTGGTAATAAATAAAACACAGTTTGGGCATACTCCTGACCTATCAAATTTTCAAAATGAAATAGCAGGGTTTCCTCAGAGAAGGAAGTATATGAATTTGCAGATGGGAAACAAAGTGCTTGTTGAATTAGAAGAGAGGACACTTGGAAGATATTTTTCCTGGACTTATCCATTACAAATTTTTTTTGTGGATACATGGTGGACACTAACCAGTGGATAAAATCAGGAAAAAGGTGAGTTTCAGAGATAAAAGATGCAAGAACCTCAGACCTAACTACGAAAACATAGAATGGGTAATTGGTTTGATTTACAAGAATATGTTGATAAATTTCCAAATATCTCAAAGTGAAAACAATATAAAAAATGTCTCTTTTGGTGTCCATGAGTGAAATGTGAGAGGATGACTCCGCTAAAATAATTTTCTTTGACATTTTCGTGTAATTGGAGTAGTGAGTGACTATATTAAATACCTGGAGGTGGTAGGAATTGCTGATTGGGATATTTTCTGGCAATTTCGGAGGCGATGACAGCGCGAGAAGGCAACAAAAGTACACGTAAATGAGTTAAAACAAGATTTTATAGGTTGAATGTGAAAACGGGAGGGGGAATTCCCAATTTAATGTTTCCATAAAAAAATAAATTAATTTTGCAGAGTGCATTTAATGACTGAGGTGACATGTGGCGGGGAAATGGATGACATGGCAGGATGAGTGAAGGGGGCGGGCTCGCCTGCTGACGACATCACGCTTGCTTGCTAAAGACACTACTGGGACAGTCATTAGTATGGAGCATCATCGAGGGAGTGCCTTCGCAGACAATCTGAGCCGTAGATCTAAGATCAACATGCATGTTGAAAATTATTTGCAGAGGCACCTCCACTATTACCCATCGCGCGTTTCATGCTGTCGGGCATGCTCCTTCTCGTGGGTCTCGTCCCACAAACCATCTCCGACTCCAAACTTGTTCGACTCTTAAAATTTTCAACCATTTGTTTCGAGTCCCACTGTGAGGGTTATTTCCACACTAATGTTTATTAGTGCGTTAAGCAAGATTATTATTCTTAAACATAATATAAAGAAAAACCCAAGTACCTCCTAGCTTTATTTTTTATTTTTTCTTTGATATTTGTTTTTTTATTTTTATTTTTTACAAAAATGCATTCTGTATAGCATCCAATCCCCATTTCCTAAAAGGTTCCTCCACAAACACAAGAATTAGAGGTAACGATGCCAATATTTTATTTTCAGCAAAAAATTGGCATTTTTGACAACCCTTTACCAATCTACAAATGTCTGAAAATAGATAAGGCATGAAGAATCCAAAATTTAAGTTGTTTTGAGTTGTTTCCTTCCATTCATAGTGACTACCAAAAAGACAACCATGATAATAATTTTCTATTTCAATTGTTTCTCCTCCTGTTAAACAAAGTAAAGGATGCCAACCAGATCTTTCCAATATAGGTTCCCATTTACTATCACATATTTTTGAGCCTTTACTCTCAGAGCCTTATACCTTGATCTATTTAAAGAAGGGGGACTACAAAGGAATCATAAATAATGCACAATATACTTCTACCATTCAAAACATAGGTATTTATACTGAACTTTGTTATCAAGTTCGGTATCCTTACCTCCTTCTGTTGTGGCTTCATTCTCCTCAAATTCAACCAAAAAATTTATTCCTACAGCTTGAAAATTTGTCTTTATTAAAGTCTTTGCCAAAATATGTCCTTTCACTAGCTTGGTTAGTTTTTATTTCCATGTCATATTCCTAAATCCTTGCTACCCATTTTCCTCTCTTTCTTTCAACATCACTGTGAGTTAACACATATTTTACAACATCATTTGGAACATAAGAAGTAATTTGTGATTGAAGAATATAGACCATGAAAGCCTTCAGTGCTTTAACCGGAGCATAGGATTTCTTTTACAATATGTTATATTTTAATTTTGCATCCCTTAACACCTTGCTAAAGAATTCCACATGATGTTATTTTTTCTCTTAATTTATCTCTAAAAGCACTGCTGCAATTGTAGAAGAAGAAGCAAATGAAAAATTCTGAAAAGGCTTTGTATAATCAGGACTTACCAACATAGGAGCTTCTTGTAGGGCCTCCTTGATCCTTCAGAAGGACTCCCTAGTAGTCTCTATCCATCTAAATTCCACACCTTCTCTCAACATATATGTTATTTCTTTTATAATCTCTGCATAATTCAGGACAAATCTCCTAAGGAATTTTTTTTTCCTAGGAAGCTTTGAATCTCCTTTTTACTCCTTGGAAAAGGTATGATTTTGATTGATTCCACTCTCTTCAGATATATTTTAACTCCATCCTTTGATTCAATGTGGCCTAACAATTTCCCTTCTATCATAGAAAAATGAGACTTTTTTGGATTTAAAGAAAGACCATAATTTCTATGCTTGTGAAAAGTCTGTTCCAAATTCTCTAGATGCTCCTCATATGATCTGGATAAAACTGTTATATCATCTAAGTAAATTACCATAAACCCGTCTTTTTCTCCTACAAAGGCTATATCCATTGCCCTTTGAAAATTGGCACCAAGATTCATTAGCCCAAAGGGCATCTTAGCATACCTGAAGGTGCCCCACGAAGTTGTAAATGTTGTCTTCTTTTGATCTTATTTGTCAACTAAAATATGGTTATAACCAGATAAAACCATCAATCATTGATAACCTGTATGATCCTGTCACCTTCTGTATGATGTGATCCATTTTGGGGAGAGGATAGTTGTCCTTCAAGGATGTTTTATTCAAATACCAGAAATCAATACACAGCCTCATTTCTCCATTTTTATTTCTCACGAGACAACATTTTCCACCCAACCAGAGTACCTTAGTGGAACAATGATTTTTTCCTACAACAACTTTTTGACTTCATTTTCTATAAATGGCAACAACAAAGGGTTAATCTGTCTCAATTTCGGCTTATAAGCTTTTACCCTCGACTTTAAAGGAATCTTGTGCTGAATAATGCTACTGTCATATGCCTTTAGATATTCATATGACCAGGAAAAAATATTCACAAAATTCTTAAAAATATTTACATACCTTTGTTTAAAGTTATCTGGGACATCCTTAGCTAACCTCACCAACTTTGGATGCTGCTGTGTTCCCAAATTACAATCTTCAAGGTCTTCTTTTGGGTCTATCTTTTTTGGATTGACTGCAACATCATTTGGATTGAAAAATTTCTCCAAAGGTACTAAGCCTTTTGGTATAACATTTTCCTTAAGCTATAATATATTTTGATTTCCTATAGAGTCTTTAAAAGACAACCCCTCCTTCTGGTTTTCTTCAAATTCTCCTTCTCGATCAATTTCCAAATCAACAAAATCACTAATCATTTCTAGAAAATCTTTGATTTTCTCTTCATCCTCGAACACCTGTCTATGTTTAATATTATATGGAATAGATGGTATATGTCTAATCTCAACTTCATACCTCAGTCTTGGATTCAAGGCATGTTTGAAAGTACTAGTTGAAATTGTTAGAGAATCAACAAGTCTATTACCTTCTCTAGGAACAAATTGTATATTGAAAGCAACAAAGAAATTTTCTATCAAATCCAAAACTTCATTTCTGTAAGTTTTGAATCTTGGATGCCTTGTTATAGTGATTCTTGATTTGTTTAACTACCATTTTTGAATCTCCGAAAACATAAATACATTGAATTCCTAAATTCTTAGTAGTTTGTAGTCGAATAATCAAAGCTTCACACTCTGTAATGTTATTTGTAGAGTCAAATTCTAACTTATAAGAGTACATGAACTGAACTTTTGTATAAATCAAAAGTACTCTTGCTCCACTTCCATCCTTCAAATAGGCACCATCAAAATATAACTTCTGAACTCCACTCACTACTTTCTCCTTACTTTCTATTGTTGAAGGGAGCTGCATTTTGGTGTCTTCAACAATCTCTTATGTTTCTTGCAACATGAAACAAGAAAACTCATCCTTTTCCTGACTATAAACAAGATAATTACTGGAACCCTCCTTTGTAACCATCCTAACAAACCTAGTCTCCCTGTATAACCTAATTTCTTCACCATGAAAAACATGGATAATGGCATATGTAAAATCCAACTTCAACAATCCTAATTTTTCTTTGTAGGACCTAGATAGGAGCATTCCAAAACATGTTGGAATGTTTGCAACTACTACGTCCATCACAATGCTTCTGTCTAGAATTTGAGCCAGAGAAACCACCAAGTCTTTAATCAACCTAACACACTTAACCTTATTAGAATAAAATAAATAGAGATGTTTTTAAGGCTTAGTGATCTACAAGTTAAAATGCTTCATAACTGAAAGAGACATTAATTTATGAGAAACTCCAGAATCCAACATTGAATTATGAAGAATAAAAGTATGCACCAATAGAGAAATATAGAAAGGAGGAGTAGAAGAATCCACTTCTTCTACATGAGGACCGAACATTACCATTGGTATGTCCTCCTACAAATTGACTGTGTCTGCTGCATGGTTATCCTATGAAAGATTTACAAAATTAGAGACTTGCAACTTATATGATGGAGTTTTAATTAACTCAGTCAAAGGAATTGACACTTTGATATTTTCTAACTCCTTTACCAAGTTAAAGGAATGGATCTTTTATCACCTTCTCTTTTTCTCCTTCATTCAATTTTTGTTTTGAAACCTCATGAGAACTATCAACAGGTTTTTGAACCGTCTTATTCAATTCTTCTTGATTTAAATTTTCCTTTCAACTTTCTCCTTGCTGAAATTTATCTTTTGGGAATGAGTTAACTTGTTGTTTTCCTTTGGAAAGTTGTTTTGGGGATTTCTGTGGAGTCACCATCTGCTAAGGTGTTTGATATTTTTGTGTTTCTACACCATCTTGAGCTCTTGACATTTTTCTTGATCGAAGATCATACTTCTCGTGTAGCTTTTCCTGCATGAAATCTGTGATGTTGTTTACAATAATATTCCATTTACTCCTCATCTAGAGAGACCTGAAACTCAAAAATTAATTCTTCACTTCTAATCATATCTTCTTCTTCCTCATACAAAATAGAAATTTGATTATCCTGTTCTTTAGGATTCTCCTCCACTGCCTCTTTTGGTTCATCTTCTATATACAAAGGAGGTTGGATCTGATCTCGATCCTTTCCCTCCCTCTGCATTATTTGCAGTGGCTGCTTCCTCCTAAATTGAGGATTAAAATTTTTGTTTTAACCTTGCTGAATCTGTTTAGGATGATTTTATTTTCAAGTTCCATCTTTACAAGTTTGTTTGACAGATTCCTAATGACTTTGGTTATTTCTTACAACTTCTATTCATGTGAATCTTTGGGTTGGTTCAGAACCTTTACTTCTTAATTTCCCTTTTCTTTGTCATCAACTTGCTACTTTGACTTAATCTTCCCAGAAACAGTCATATTTTCCTTGATTTCCAGTGTATTAGTTTAAATATGATCTAAAGTAGGAGATCTCCTTTCCCTCAAAGTAGATAAAAAATCCGACTCAAAATCGCCTGCTAACAGCACCTTTGCTCCAGCAGGTGGAGGTTTTATCTTTGCTGGAAAAATGTTATATAATTTATTAAACCTTTTAATGAATACATTTACATCTTCTTTTGATTTTCTCTTAATAGCATTGAATTCTGTTAGAAAATAACTGCGATATTTTTTCTCTCCCCATCTCTGTATAAATGCATTTTCTAACTCCTAAGTATTAGTATAGTTTGTAGGAAGGGTTTTGAATCTCTTCCTTGCTTCTCCATCAAGTTAATAAACAAACAATCTCATCACCACATCTAAATGTTCAACATTAAGATTTTTAGCAAAAGCACAAAATGTAGCAACATTTTTTTTTTCAGTTGTCATTTCATCTTCCCTTGTGAACCTAGGAAGCAACTTGAGATAATATTGTGGGAGAGAATTCATTGGATGAGGGAGATTTGAAGGAGAATATCTGTTCATAAGAAATGCTGGGACAACCATGTTTATATTTGGGGTAATCACAAAATAACTTCCTACTTGAAACACAAAGGACTAAGGAGGCTGAACTGAAATAGGAGTTGGTTGATTAATGGAAGAAACATATTGTTTTGAGGCTGAAATATCAACTGCTTCTACTTCTTGAAACTATGGAAAAGAGAATGAAACTGACTCAAAATATTTATCTTCTAAATTTGGTTCAAGAAAAATATTTTGAGGGGATATTAAGCCTTCTTGGAAAAAAATCAAGGTTTTGAACAATTTCTTCTGAACAAAAACAAGGCAATTGTTGATCAAAACTAGTAATAGGAGAATACAAAGTAGGATTTAGGGTTACTGGTTACTTAGCTTTCCACACTATCTGAGAGACTAAATTATCAGGGTTAGAGAGAGTGGGGGTTTTCTGCTGCGAGGTATCAAAGCTCGTGTGTGGTATTTTGGGAGCCGGGACTGTTGTCTTGGTGAGACTCAAACTAATCACTTTATTTTCTCACCAACCAAAGAAATGATTCAGGAATACAAGCCCAAGGAAAAATAACTCCGTGTCTTTATTCCTCGTCAATAGTGCCAAAAAATGTTGTACCTTGGGAGACAATCTCTCGCTGAGGAGAAATCAATGCCCAAGACATTCATGTAAAACTGAAAAGGAATTATTTGATTGTCCCTTTTGCTAGTGTCAGAATATGCATTCTGCCATCAGTGATCAAAATCACTCTTTTCATTCTCATTTTAGGTGTCCCACTCTAAAATTTTTATTTCATTCCATTAGGCCATGCTAAAAATTGTTTCACTGATGGTAGCCCTAGTCATAAAACCTCACTCTCTCACAAAATCTCACTTGCTAGCCCACCGTCATGTCTTCCTGAGCATAATAAAACTTTTGAAAAGCTCATTTCACTATGCCTTATCTCAGTCAAAGTCAATCATAGAAGTCAATTCATTCAAGGTCCCATTAGGTCATAGGTTTCAATTTTCAAGGTCCAAAAATGCACCATTTCATCTTAATAAAGTAAAAAAAAGGTGTGAGAGTGACTCAATAAACATTTTATTTTCATCTGCAGAAGACCAAGAGCATGTAAATATGATATTTTCAAATTTGTAAGTTTGATTCTTATAATTTTCAGATTAAAATGTCATTTTGATATGAAAACATAGATGTAATTTATTTTTAATTTTCTATGTAATTTTATGCTTTCTATATGTAGCAATTTCAATCCCTAGCCGCCAAATCAAAACACACATGCCAAAATGAAAGAGAAAAGTGTCGAACTCCAGCAAACTCCAGCCTGCAAGAAAAGGAAGTCAAGTGAAAGGGTAATCAACAAATGTTTTAGAAAAGTGAAAACAAACATTAGAAATGTGGGTTTTTAAATTCAAATAAAAATTAACTTTGCTATTAATGACTAAAGGCATCAATTCAAATTCATTTGCTTCTTCTAAAGATAAGCCAACACTCCAAGAGCCAATTTTTTTGAAATTCTGAGCGAAATTGGCAAAGGAGTAGAAATTGAGGGCACAAATTAGTTCAGGAGGGCATAAATCAGTTCAGGAGGGCGCAAATTAGTTCAGGAGGGCGCAAATGTGTTGTCGATATTGAAAATGTGCACAAATGGCACAAATGTGTCGAACAGGGTGAAAATCAGTTGCTAAGGGAATAAATGTGTTAAACAGGGCACAAATCAATTGCTGAGGGCACAAATACATTGTTGATGGTGCAAATAGCTTGTCGAGGGCACAAATGACTAATAAACTTAGCAAATCATCCAAGTGATCAGAATTGCCTTCAAAAATCCTCTGCTCAGTCATTTACCTTCAAAAAACTAGTAAGAGGCACTTTCCATCACAAATCACCTTCTTTAGTTTATGTGTTGAAGTTTTGCAAGGTGAAGTTGTAATTTGGTATCTTCTTGAAGTGAAACCCTAGTTTTTCTCCCTAGAACTCATAATTCCTAGAATCAAATATCCTGTACACTTAATACCATCTCTATAGTGTAAAAATTAATTCCCTAATCCCTCTCCCTAATCTACTAATTCCTAAAACCCTAAGTCCTAGGTGCTATTTTAACCTAGGCTCCTAAACCCCAATTCCCATCACTCTTTTATTCCTTGTCCCTTCCCCATTTTTCACATACCTAAACATTACTCCCTATCCCCTCCCCATATCATATATCCCTATCAAAAATATCCATCAGTTTTCCTTTCCCATCTCGCTTTCCCATTTCCCTTCCCTAATCCCTAGGGTTTTAACAGAAACACCATGGCAACATAAGAGGAAAACACATCATTCACCAAAGGAGAATAAATAGAGATAAGGAGGTCACATAGAGGAGGAAGAGTGTTCAGACTTGAGCCTGATAAAACCAAAGATCTCTTAGCTTCTCCATTGACTGTCACATGCTTCAAACATGTTGGATGTTATGAATTTTGTGAGAAAATTCAGAGGGTTAAACACCACCCAATGCTAACTAGACTGTTGATATCATGATTCCATGAAAACCAAGTGAAATTAGTTGGTGTCACTTTTACCTTATCTACTACTATCATTTCAGATGCTACAGGGATCCCTAATGTTGGCGAGGAATGGTTCAAGAAAGGCAGGTTGAAGAAACAAGATTTTGACTTCTTCCAAAAACCTAGACACCAAAATCAAACAAAGAGGTTTTTCACTTTTTCACACCTCTTGGATAGATATGCACCTATGACGATGATTAGAATGAGATATTTTTCATGTGAAGGTATATTTTCAAGGCTCTATTCCTATCACATCCAGATCTTGATGCATTTCACTAGGGTAAGGATGCTTAACATGCCCTATTATCTTTTTCGGAGTATAGAGAAGATGTAATACATTGCCCAAAATATGGGATATGAACAAAAAATGAAAATCCTATTCCATAATTCCCTCATAAAAATCATAGTCCTCCACCATCTCAATCAACTGAACATTGCATGGAGCACCTTCATATCCAATGATATCTTCATTGAGCCATCCATTCAACATGCACAAAATGTCCCTTCATCATCTCAGCCCATGACTCACTCATCATCATCAGATCAGTCCCCTTCACATCCTTCATCTCCATCTTATCATGATCCTTCATCTCCATCTCATCATGATTTTGGGTCACCTAGCAGGATAGATGACATTGAGCCTAAGTGGGCTAGTTTGGTTGAGGTTGAGCCGTTACCAAAAACCTACCAGAGAGGCTATAGGAATATGTTTGCTTCACTTGGAGTGAAAGGGGCCATGCCTTCTACATCAACAAAAAATGTTGATAAAGGTAAAGAGAAGGTCATTGAACCAGTCATTCGTGATGAGGAGGACAATCATGAAACATAGCATGAACTTAAATTGGTTGACCTAGATGAGGTTGGCAATGACAATATCACAAATTTTGCAATCAAAGGTAAGGATGCAAATATCAGTGAGCTCCAAACTAATTTTGACAGGGATATATATGTTATAAACTTTCTTGAGCAAGAAAATGAGCAGTTGAAGACCAAGCAGGTCATTGATGAGGTTCAATAATTCACTGCTCAAAGAGAGGCTCAAAAGGCCAAAGTCATGCTAGAAGAAACATTGGAGAAGTATGGCTTAGTTGATGATGAAGAATAAAAAATACCAAGGCAGAGGCCTAGAACTAAAGGGCTGAAAAGAGCTCTAGCTCTAGAGAGACAAAGGGTAGCTGAGCTTGTTGGCCAAATAACCCTAAATGAGCAGCTTGCCATAGAAATCAATGAGAACAGGGAACCATGGCTTGATAGAGCCAATCAACACTTGGAGAAGCTGTTATAAAAACCCAATAAATATAATGACTTGTTAAGGAAGAAGGTCAAACTCCATGCCCAAAAAGAGAAATTTGCATTGGCCAAGCTCAAAAGAGCCAATGCCAAAATTGAAGAGTTGACCAAGGAGGAGAAGAAAAAGTTGGATATCCTTGTTGAGGCTTCCCTCCAAGCTTAGACACATAATCATCAGCCATTCCAAAAATTTTGAGGCATTTTCCAACTTTTTGTCAAAATCTGGAAATCTTTGTGTTTTTTGAGGCAATTAATTAGTAAAAAATTGGGCATTTGTGCAACACCCTAGGCGCTATGCAAACAATTGGCACACTTTTTTAGAAGAAGGAAGTCACCATTGGGTTCCTAATGACCCATGCATCTCAAAAAACCATGTTTCTAGCCTTGGTTTTCATTTTTTATGGGTGAAAAGCTAAAAAAAACCACCTACCTTTCTGCCCCCTTTTTGACCTAGGTGTTGTGCAAATATGAGTCTTGGGAGATTGACTTTTTTAGGGTGCAAATGACCTCCATTTTTAGAACGTGAGGCATATTTGGAAAGAGGATAGGAAATGATTTTTTCAGCAAGCCATCTTGGGCCTGATTTGGACACCGATAAGGCCTCCAAAACTAGCCCTAAACACAGAGGGCACAAATGACACTAGGATGGCGCAAATGCATAGTGGAGGGCACATATGACCAACTTGTTGATTTCTTTCAAGTTTCTCTGAAATTTTGACTGTTTTTCAAGAATTAATGGTTTTAATTATGTAATTAATCATGGTAAATGTAATTATGTCATGGATAAGTTACCTAGGGGTAGATTCATTGGGTAAAAGTCATCATTGAGTCATAATGAGTCAGTTGAATGTAATGAGGAGTGAGTCACTTGGACCATCCTATACTCCAGCTTTCAGTTCAGTATTTTGTGGATCTCATCTTCACCTCATGAATTAGACCCCTAAGGATGAGTGAATGATGTTTTGATGTCTATTTAGTCCCTTTATTCACACTAATAAAGGGTTGGAATCAGTTTGTATGTTTGCTAGTTAATCAAGGAAACCTTTGTACTCAGTTTGGCCATCTAATAAAGAAGAGTTGCAACTATTTTATGGAATACTTGTGGTATTGATGTATATCATTATCTTTTCTTCAGTATCATATGTTTGAATGTATTTTATTCATTTTCACTTCATTTTTGTGATATGATGTCTTACAAGTTAGATAATTAGAATACATGTCTGCACATGCTCTGTTTGGGTAATTTACCATAGTTTGTCCATCTTCATCTGTATGAGAAAAACACATCTCTTATGATTTTCTTAGCTTTCTTTCAGCTTCAACACCTTTCCATCACAATCCTCTTCAAGTGATAAGAATTGTACCTACCTTGCCCCATTGATCCTGCAACCCTAACTCATTTTCCCTGACCTAGCTTTCCTTGACATAATTCCTTCATCCAGTGATTCCCCAACCAAATCAAATCAAAACAACCCCCTGCACTCAATATCTAGCCTAAAAACCCTAAAATCTCTAGCCCTCCTGGCTGTGACCCTTTTGTAGAGAGCCCTCTCCGACTTGATAGGGATAACTATCAACTCAAAATCTTGGTTTGTGGTTACCTCTGTTGGGATTCCTTCCTCAACCTTGGGAATTTGGTGGAGTAATAGCATCTTGGCGCCATTTCTAGGGAACGAAAAGAAATTTTTTTCCCTGGGTGTATGACAAAGATCCATTGGAAACTGATCCCTTAGATGATGGGATCAAGTTTCATAAGGTTGATTTCATAATTGCAGTTCCTCAAAAGTAGATATGGCTTCTCGAAGAAGGTATACCAGGTCTAATCCTGATCCAAATCCATTTTCTCCCGTCAAAGATCCTGAAAGTATCTTAAGGAGGCAAAGATCTCAGCCAAATTCAATTTCTTCAGAACGTCCTCCTCAAAATTTGGTAAGATCTTTCTCATTACCTTCTGGTTTGGTAGCCATACAAAATTTAGTATTTGATACCAAATTTGAGTTATCACTGTTTAGAACCAAATCTAAGACTGATTTGAATACAATAGTCCCTGAACCTTGGAGATTAGAGTTAAATCCATTACTATTTGAAGCTGCAAACGAGACTGATGTTAAAATATGGAGACAATATTACAAGCTAGAAAATTTAGCCAATACCCTAAGTTACACTGCTGAAAAAGCCTTTATTCAATAGCAACAAGAAACCCTTCATATCCCCGAATTTCCCAAACAGTTATTGTTTCATCATCCATCCCATCATCATCTCAACTTCCCCCTCAAGGACCTCCTTAGACGAATCCATCCCTCATTCCACCCCCTCCACCACATTCAGCAGGAATTATGGCTCATTTTGGACCTTTAGTTCTCCCTGTAATCTTGCTGATCTACCTCAAGGATATGGAAAAAGGCTTCCCCTCTTTGATGAAAGCTAAATCACTTCCCGTTAGCACATGGCCAAAATCACAACCTTCATAGATCTTGAGGAGCTAGATGCAGATGATGCCAATATGCGAATCATCACACAAAGTTTTTCCAATGAAGTTAAAGTTTGGTTTCATGCCATAGCAGTTAATTCTATTAGGAATCCTGTTGAACTAACTGATGCTTTCTTAGCCAAGTGGGATGAGAAGAAAAACCCTTTACAAATCCCTGCTGAATATGATTCCTTGAAGCACAATACTAATGAATCAGTGCCTGATTACAGTTCTTGATACTTAAGAATCTATAATTCCATCCCAAATGAAATGAAACCACCTCCTGGTTTAGCACTTCTATGTTATCTTGATGATTTTGACCCAGATATGACCCACTCATTGAGCGAAAGAAATCCCACTACCCTTGAAGAAATGATCAGAAATTCAGTGAGTGTTGAAGCCAATCTATTGATTAAAAATTCCAAACTTAAAAATGAATGCAAAGTGACTGTCAAAGAGGAACCTTCCACTTCACCAGATACTAAATTTGATTCTTTGCTTAAAACCATGGAGAGAATGGTAAAAAATATGTCTATTTCAGATAGACATACAAAGTCACAAATCAAAAATTTGAACTTTCAAGGATAGCAGCAACAACCTCAGTTCCGGATAAAGCAGAGAGAGCAAAAAGCTCCTGAAACACAACAACATCAACCAATCAGAACACCACTTCAACAGAACTATGCTCAAAGTGATGAAGAAGATGAACCAATAGTAGAGGAGAACCTTCTTTTCACAGCCGATGGGCAGCCCATCTTTCTCATTGAAGATGAAGAATTTGTGGAAAAAACAAGTTCACCTAATGATAAAAATGTCATAATGGCTTATGATCATGAGTTAGAAGTAGAATCTGATGACTATCAAAGAGAATACCTAAATGCATTGAGTTCCCAACAAAGGAAATATAATTTAAGAGGTCGTGATGTTCTAATAAATCCACCTCCAAAGAAGACAATTCAGTAGAAATAAGCACCAACGAAACAAGTTCAAAATTAGGGTAAAGAGATTGTAGCTCTGAATCAGAACAGAAGCAATCAACCTTCTACAAGTGCACCTATCAAAGAAAGAGATATTCAGAGAAAAGAAGCTGCACCGAGAGATCATGTTGAGAAAAGGGATGTTATCATAAAAGAGGTAGATAAAACTATACCTTTTAATTTAGAGTCAGAAATTTCAAAGTTAAAGGTGTTTATTCCTCTTATTGAATTGGTCAAAATTGATAAATACAAATCCCATGTAGTCAAAACCTTGAAATTTGACCCTTTATCCGACATGGTTAACGTAGAGGATGATCAACCCAAGTTAATATTTGGTCCCCCCATCAATGGTCAGTCTGAAGATAGTGAGGTCCCACCCTTTTACTTGAGTCTTAAACTTCATCAATGCATCCTTCATAACACTATGTTAGACTTCAGGGCCTCCCACAACCTCATGCCTAAAGCTATCATGGAGAAGCTTGGCCTTTACATAACCACCCATATCATGATTTATATTCTTTCGATTCTGGTCGTGTCCGTTGTTTGTGTGTAATCAAAGATCTAGTTGTCTCCCTAGAGAAGATCCAAGCAAAAAATGTACTTATGGATGTGGTAGTTGTTGATATTCCACCACGTTTCGATATGCTATTGTCAAGATCCTGGGGAGCTAAATTGAGAGGTACACTGCAGTTGGAATTTCACTCTGCCACCATTCCTGTCTTCAGTCAAATGATAAAACTATACTGTGAGACTAAAATGAAATACATGATCACAAATAAGGAAAGGCCTAATAATCATCCTATCAACGTTGTACATACATAATTAGATTCCTTCATATTGTACAATCATTCTGGATTAAATGACGTAGATTTTAAATTAGTAGAAATAGAGGATGTTCCAGAAGTTTCAGATTGCATTAGAACAATGTTAGAAAAAGAGAAAGCGAATCTTCCTACTATATCCAAACAACCATCAGAGAAGTCAAATGAAATTTCATAACAACATAAAGAATCAGATCATAAAATTATGTCAAATCAGAATCAAGAGTTTCAGCATGTTGAAGAAGAAGATGGTCTTTGGAGCATGGAATTAGATGGTTCTGTTGGCAAATACAGGGCTGGCATCGGTTTATGGATCTGCAACCCATTTCAACAGAAAAATAAGGTCCCAAATAATGTGAGGTTGTGTTCCTACAAACTAGCATTCGATTGTATGAATAATGAGGCTGAATATGAAGCGCTCATTACCGGTTTGAAAATTTTGAAAAAATTGGGAGCTAGAAGAATTGTAGTCTACAATGATTCAGAGTTATTTATTAAACAAATCAAAGGTGAGTATCAAGTTAATCACCCAAGGATGAGGAAATATAGGAATGCAGCACTTGAAATTTTAAGAATGTTTTCAGAGTATACACTTAAAGTAGTGTCGAGATTACAAAAATTGATGGCTGATTCATTAGCCACTACTGCAAGTAATTTCAGATCTACAATGTTTTCAAATAAAAAGTTCGAGATTCATATAAAGCACAGCCTGCCATTCCAGATAACTTGAAATTTTGGAAATTTTTTTGGGATGATAAACAAGTGAACAATTTCCTTCAAAGTGAAGGTTTGTTTGAGAACTGTTCTATGGACGAAAGTGTAAGACAAGGATGACCAAGTTATTGAGGCAAATCAGAATGACATACTTCAGCTCAAGGACAATAACATTCCAAAAGGTATCATACCTTTGGAGAGTTATTTGATCAAGATGACGTGGCGAGAAAACCTACTTTGGTCCCCACATAAAAAGGCGTAGAAGGTGTTAATATTGGAACAACGGAGCAACCAAAGTTCATTAAAATTTCAAAGTCTTTGCCACTAGAGGTAAAGCCTAAATATATTGATTTGTTTACTGATTTTTCTGATGTGTTTGCTTGGGATTAATCAGATCTAAAGGTGTAAGATAAAGACATCATTCAACACACCATCCCGATCAAGCCAAACCAAAAGCCTTTTAGGCAGAAGCTTAGGAGAATAAACCCAAATTTGTTAATGTCCATTAAGGAGTGTTACACATCAATTTGTCACCGTCCCTACAATTCCCCATCCCGCACAATTGGAGGGCTCATTCCATGACCTGTGAGTAGTGACATAACTTGAAACCACTTTCATGAAATTCCTGTGAACATGAGCTTTCATTTCCCTGAAGACAACTCCTTGTGAAAAACCCTAAAAACACCCCTTTTTGCATTGGCGCGGGAAACCATTTCAGTACCTGCGCCAATGGGGGAAATCCTTCAAAGAGGGAACGCCAATTGGCGTTTTGTCTCAGAGTAGCACTCGCGCCAGCCATTTTAAGGAGTGTTTTTTAAAAATAAATGGCGGAAGTTTCGTCCTAACCAATTCATGAACTGGTATCTAATTTGAGTTGAGAGGTTTGGCTTCGGATCTCCATGTAGAGGAAGTGGTTTGCCAAATCTCATGGAAGCTTCCTTGAGGATAGGGCCAATCCCATGATTATAGGGATCCCAACTCCCCTTCCTCCATCTATAAAAGCTTGCTCATTCCCTTTGCAAGCTAATCTCCAAATCTCCAAGTTCCCAAGAGCCTAATGCTGTAAGAGCCTTGATTCATTCCCTTAAGGCCAAATCCAAGCAAGGATATTTATTGTCGAGACATCCGGAGAGAGAGGTTTGTCCCATCCCCGACAGGATTTTTCGAGACGTGTTCCATTGGCGACCCTCCGAAGGAGAATTCAGCGTCAGGGCGATGGTTGTATTCTTCTTTGATTAATCAATGATAAACGACTATTGGTTATGGTTCCACTCTTGTTCTTGATGATGATCATGAGTTATGTCTTCTCTGACTGACATATAGTTGTATGTACTGGCTTTTACACTTGCGTTTGTTTTGTTTCTTGCGTGTGCAGGTGTCCGATCACGGAGATCGTGAGGATTGCGATCTGCCAGAGCTAAGGAATGGGAGCGCTACTTTCTCTACGAGCGATAACGTTGGATTCTAGGTAAGCCTTCATCTCTAGTTGATTTATTTGCAATTAGGAACCTGCACTATAGCGTGAACGATTGTTGCTAGACCCGGTCTGGGCTAGTAGGGATCGCCTCTGTCCGCAGAGGGGATTTACCTCCACAATATGGAGGTAAAAAATCCCTATAAGGCAGGAATTATTGTTCCAGTCATATTTTCAGATCGGATCTCCAATTTGGTTCTAGTATGGAAAAAGACCGGTGAAATTCGACTATGTATAGATTTCAGAAATCTGAACAAAGTGTCGTTGAAAGAAAATTACCCACTACCCAAAATGGACCACATACTTCAACGAGTTGTAGGAGCCATTAGGATGTCATTGTTGGATGGTTACTCAGGCTACAATCAGATCCTTGTGCATGAAGATGATTAGGATAAGACAACATTCACTACACCATGGGGTACCTTTAAATATGCCAAGATGTCGTTCGGTTTGAGGAATGTCAGGGCCACTTTCCAGTGTGCCATGGACATAGATTTTGGTAATGAAAAATATGTCTTCCTTGTTGTTTATTTATATGATCTGACTGTTATTCAAATTGAAATGATGAGCATTTATACCATTTGAGAGTTGTGTTCTAGCGATGTAGAAAATTTGGGATTTCCCTAAATCCTAAAAAGTCCTTATTTGCTATGGAAGAAGGAAAGTTGTTGGGTCACATCATCTCAAAAAATAGGATCCGGATAGATCCTGCTAGAGTTGAAGCGATACAACAAATTTATTTCCCTAGAAACAAGAAGGAAATTCAAGCATTCAACGGTAGGATCAATTTCCTACGTAGGTTTATTCCCAACTTATCAGAACATATTAGAGAGTTAAATAACACGTTGAAAAAGGAAAATTATGTAAGATGGTCTGAAAATGCTCGTAAGTCATTCAACGTGGTGAAATTTTCTTTGATCACTGCTACAATTTTGACAAGTCCCTATTATTCACTAGATTTCATTATATTTTCTTTTGCTTATGAGCATACTTTGGAAGCAGTGGTTATGCAGAAAAAAGATGGGACAGAGCTTCCAATAGCATTATTCAGTCGCACAATAAGGGATGCAACCCTTCGATACAACATAATCGAGAAAGAGGCCTTGGCCTTGGTCAAAGCACTTAAGGACTTCCGTGTTTATATTCTGCACTCACAAATTTTGGCATATGTTCCAAATGCATCGGTTAAGGAATTATTCATGCAGACATATCCAAAAGGAAGAAGAGGTAGGTGGATAGTAGCACTTTTAGAGTATGAACTTGAGATCAAGCTGACCAAGCTTATCAAAGGGCAAGGCTTAGCCAAGCTCACGGCTGAGTCTAATCTACATGCACTTGACATCAATCTCATATCATCACTATCTGATGACGAATAATGTATAAGTATTTTTCAGGTATTAGATCTCTTTTCATCATCTCCACGGCATGCTGATATCATTTATGTTTTACAACATTTGAACCCTCCTCCGGGCATGTCAAAGAGTAAGAGCAGGTCCTTGAAGCTTAAGGCCTCAAAATATTGCAAACTAGATAGTGCACTCTACTGGAAGGATCCTGGAGGAGTTTTACTCAATTTCTTAGTTGAAGATGAGTCCAAAGAAGTAATGAAGGATTTACACAAGGGAGACTGTGGAGGTCATTTGTACTGGAAGACCATGGCCAACAAAGTACTGAGAGCGGGTTACTATTGGCCTACATTGTTTGCAAATTTGTACAAGACAGTCATGAGCTCCCATGAATGCCAACTTTTCCAAGATAAATGTAAGCTTCTTCCTTTACCATTACAACCCATTTCATTTGAAGCTCCATTCCAGCAGTAGGGCTTAGATTTTATCAGTGAGATACATCCACCCTCATTCACTCAACATAGATGGAAACTTACCGCCACAAAGTATTTCACAAAGTGGACCAAAGCAATCCCAACCAGGCAAGCTATAGAATCAGTTATAATTCAGTTTTTAGAAGCTAACATCTTGTGCCGGTTTGGTTTTCCTTGAAAGATCATCATGGATAACGCTACAGCCTTCAAATAAAAGAATATGACAGAATTCTGTGATAAGTATAACATTAAATTGGGTCCTTCTACAACATATTATCCATAGCGAAATAAATTGGCAGAGTCCTCCAATAAGTCTTTGATCAACATAATCAAAAAGATGTTGGGGGCAAACAAAAAGAATTGGAATAAGAAGCTAATTAATGCATTGTGGGCAGATCAAGTAAGCAACAAGAGATCCATTGGAATTTCTCCATTTCAGGTAGTTTACGGTGTGGATACAGTTTTTCGTTCTTCATTGGCTGTCCCAGTCTTGAAGCTTTTACAAGAAGCTGGAAGTGAGGAAAATGAAATACATTGCAGAATAAACCAAATGATTCACCTGCAACAGACAAGAGAAGAAGTCTTCCAGAACACTTCCAAGCTCCATGATAAGATCAAGCAAATTTATGATATAAAAACCAAACAAGATGATTTCAAGATCGATGATGTGGTACTCCGCTGGGATTCTAGGAATGAAGACAAGGGTAAGCACGGGAAGTTCGATAATTTATGGAAAGGTCCTTTTAAGGTTGTAGCTTCTCATGGACAAAATGCATATCTCTTGGAAGAAATGGATGGGAAAAGTTGCTTAGGAGGGCCAGTTAATGGTAGGATTTTGAAGCAATATCTCTTTTGATCTCAAATTATGAATTTTTTTCATCCTCATTGTATATATATCAGTTTGATATTCCTGCAAGTGTGAAGTGGAAAAGCATTAGAGTTCAGAGCCCAAAGTGAAGGCCATGGAGCTTCATTGAGTTTCTACGATTCCAAGTTAATTTTGCACAAGAGCAAGTTCAGTTTTGAGTCATTGTTTTAGTCTTTGTTTCGGTCAAGTTTCAGTCAAATTTCAGTCGGTTTTAGTCACTTTGTATCATTGAGTTGTCAGTATTTAGTCCCACATTTCAGTTTGATTTTTTTTTTTTTTACCGTATTGGCCCATTGAAGAGGCACTGATCTGAAAAATTCAGAGATCTATGGTTCTTGACACCTCTTTCAGAGCTGCCATCCCCAATAAGGCCAATGTTAGTGTAAGAATATGCATTCTGCCATCATTTATCAAAATCAGTCTTTTCATTCTCATTTTAGGTGTCCCACTCTGATTTTTTTTTTTCATTCCATTAGGTCATGCTAAAAATTGTTTCACTGATGGTAGCCCTAGTCATAAAACCTCACTCTCTTACAAAATCTCATTTTCTGGCCCACCTTCATGTTTTGCTGAGCATAAAAACACTTTTGAAAAGTTCATTTCACTATGTCTTATCTCAGTCAAAGTCAATCAAGGAAGTTGGGTCATTCAAGGTCCCATTAGGACATAGGTTTCAATGTTCAAGTTCCAAAAATGCAGCATTTCATCTTAATAAAGTCAGCAAAAGGTGTGAGAGTGACTCAATAAACATTTTATTTTCATCTGTAGAAGATCATCAACATGTAAATATGATATTTTCAAATTTGTAATTTTGATTCTTATAATTTTCATATTAAAATGTCATTTTGATATGAAAACAGAGATGTAATTTATTTTAATTTTTCTATGTAATTTTATGCTTTCTATATGTAAGAATTTCAACCCCTAGCTGCCAACTCAAAACACACGTGCCAAAATGAAAGAGAAAAGTGTCAAACTCTAACAAAATCCATCCTGCAAGAAAAGGAAGTTAGGTGAAAGGGTAAGAAGCAAATGTTTTAGAAGAGTGAAAAAAAACATTAGAAAAGTGGGTTTTTAAATTCAACTACAAATTCACTTTGCTATTAATGACTAAAGACATCAATTCAAATTCATTCGCCTCTTCTAAAGATCAATCCAACACTCCAAGAGCCAAAATTTTTAAATTATGAGCGAAATTGGAAAAGGAGCAGAAATTGAGGGTACAAATCCTGAAGCGAGGGCGCAAATCAGTTGCTAAGGGTACAAATGTGTTGTCGATGGTGCAAATGTGCTGAACAGGGTGAAAATCAGTTTCTAAGGGCACAAATCAGTTGCTAAGGGTGAAAATGTGCTGAACAAGGTGCAAATCAGTTGATGAGGATGCAAATACGTTGTTGATGGTGCAAATAGCTTGTCGAGGGCGCAGATGACCATCAAGCTTTGAAAATCATCCAAGTGATGAAAATTGCCTTCAAAACTCCTCTACTCATTCATTTAGCTTCAAAAAACCAGTAAGAGGCACTTTCCATCACAAATCACCTTCTTTAGTTTATGTGTTGAATTTTTGCAAGGTGAAGTTGTAATTTGGTATCTTCTTGAAGTGAAACCCTAGTTTTTCTCCCTAGCACTCATAATTCCTAGAATCCATTTCATTTACACTTAATACCAGCCCTACAGTGTAAAAATTCATTCCCTAATCCCTGTTATCATAATCCATCTCCCTAAACTACTAATTATTAAAACCCTAAGCCCTAGGTGCTATTTTAACCTAGGCTCCTAAATCCCAATTCCCATAACTCTTTTATTCGTTGTCCCTTCCCCATTATTCATATCCCTAAACAATACTCTTTATCCCCTCCCCATATCATATATCCTTATCAAACATCTCCATTAGTTTTCCTTTCCCATCTCCCTTCCCTAATCCCTAGGGTTTTAACAAAAACACCATGGCAATAGAAGAGGAAAACACATCATTCACTGAAGGATAAGAGACAGAGATAAGCAGGTCACATAGAGGAGGAAGAGTGTTCAGACTTGAGCCTGCTAACACCAAAGAACTCTTAGCTTCTCCATTGACTGTCACATGCTTCAAACATGTTGGCTGTTATGAATTTTGTGAGAAAATGTAGAGGGTTAAACACCACCCCATGCTAACTTGACTGTTCATATCGGGACTCCATGACAACCAAATTAAATTAGTTGGGTTCACTTTTACCTTATCTACTATTGTCATTTCAAATGCTACAAGGATCCCTAATGTTGGGGAGAAATGGTTCAAGAAAGGCAGGTTGAAGAAACAGGATTTTGAATTCTTCCTAAAACCTAAACACCAAAATCAAACAAAGAGGTTTTCCCCCTTTTCGTAGCTCTTGGATAGATATGAATCTATTATGAAGATTATAATGAGATATTTTTCATGTGAAGGTATATTTTCAAGGCTCTATCCCTATCACATCTGGCTCTTGAAGCATCTCACTAGGGTAAGGATGGTTAACATGCCCTATTATCTTTTCCAGAGTATAAAGAAGATGGCATACATTTCCCAAAAGAAGGGATATGAACAACAAATGAAAATCCTATTCCATCATTCCCTCATAAAAATCATAGTCCTCCATTATCTCAATCAACTGAACATTTCATGGAGCACCTTCATAGCTAATGATATCTTCATTGAGCCATCCATTCAACATGCACAAAATGTCCCTTCATCATCTCAACCCATGACTCACTCATCATCATCAGATCAGTTACTTCACCTCCTTCATCTCCATCTCATATTTATTCTTCATCTCCATCTCATCACGATCCTTCATCTCCATCTCATCATGATTTTGGGTCACCTAGCAGGATAGATGACATTGAGCCTAAGTGGGCTAGTTTGGTTGAGGTTGAGCCATTGCCAAAAACCTACCATAGAGGCTATAGGCATGTGTTTCTTCACTTGGAGTGAAAGGGGCCATGCCTTCTACATCAACACAACAAGTGGATAAAGGTAAAGAGAAGGCCAATAAACCAACCATTCATGATGAGGAGGAAAATCATGAAACAGAGCATGAATTTAGGCTGGTTGACCTAGATGAGGATGATAATGATAAAATAAAAAATGTTGCAATAAAAGGTAAGGATTCCAAGATTAGTGAACTCCAAACTAATTTTGACAGGGTTATATGTGTTATAAAATTTATTGAGCAAGAAAATGAGCAGTTGAAGACCAAACATGTCATTGATGAGGTTAAGTACTCCACTGATCAAAGAGAGGCTCAAAAGGCCAAAGTCATGCTAGAAGAAACATTGGAGAAATATGGCTTAGTTTATGATAAAGAAGAACATATACCAAGACAGAGGCCTAGAACTAGAGGGCTAAAAAGAGCTCTAGCTCTAGAGAGACAAAGGGAAGCTGAGCTTGCTGACCAACTAACCCTAAATGAGCAGCTTGCCATAGAAATCAACGAGAACAAGGAACCATGGATTGATAGAGCCAATCAACACTTGGAGAAGCTGTTAGAAAATCCAAATAAAGATAATTACTTGCTAAGGAATAAGGTCAAACGCCATGCCCAAAAAGAGAAATTTGCATTGGCCAAGCTCAAAAGAGCCAATGCCAAAATTGAAGAGTTGACCAAGGAGGAGAAGAAAAAGTTGGACATCCTTGCTGAGGCTTCCCTCCAAGCTTAGACATATCATCCTCATCCATTCCAACAATTTTGAGGCATTTTATAGCTTTTTGTCAAAATATGAAAATTTTGATGTTTTTTGAGGCAATTAATTAGCAGAAAATTGGGCATTTGTGTAATGCTCTAGGCGCTATGCAAATAATTGGCACAATTTTGAGGAGAAGGAAGGCACCATTGGATTCCTAATGACCCATGAATCTCATAAAACCATGTTTCCAACCATGGTTTGCATTTTTTATGGGTGAAAAGCTCAAAAAACCACCTAAAAATGACCTTTCTACCCCTTTTTTGACTTAGGCACTGCACAAATACCAGTCTTGGGAGATTGAATTTTTGAGGGGGAAAATGACCTCAATTTTTAGAACTTGAGGCATATTTGGAAAGAGGCTAGGAAAGGCTGTCTAGCAAGCCATGTTGGGACTGATTTGGACACTAGCAAGGCCTCCAAAAATAGACCTGAACATAGAGGGCACAAATGACACTAGGATGGCACAAATGCATAATGGAGGGTACAAATGGCCAACTTGTTGATTTCTTCCAAGTTTCTCTGAAATTTTGACTTTTATTTGAGAAATCATGTTTCTACTTATGTAATTCATCATGGTTAATGTAATTATGTCAAGGATAAGTTACCTAGGGGTAGATTCATTGGGAAAAGTCATTATTGAGTCATAATGAATCAGTTGAATGTAATGAGGAGTGAGTCACTTGGACCATCCTATACTCCAGCTTTCACTTCAGTATTTTATGGATCTCATCCTCACCTCATGAATTTTACCCCTGAGGATGAGTGAATGATGTTTTGATGTCTATTTAGTCCCTTTCTTCACACTAAGCAAGGGTTGGAATCAGTTTGTATGTTTGCTAGTTAATCAAAGAAACCTTTATACTTAGTTTGGCTAGCTAATAAAGAGGAGTTGCAACTATTTTATGGGATACTTGTGGTATTGATGTATATCATTGTATTTTCTTCAGTATCATATGTTTGAATTTATTGTATTCATTTTCACTTCATTTCTGTGATATGATCTCTTACAAGTTAGATAATCAGAATACATGTTTGCACATGCTCTATTTTGGGTAATTGATCATAGTTTTTCCATCTTCATATGTATGAGAAAAATACATCTCTTATTATTTTCTTAGCTTTATTTCATCTTCAACACCATTCCATCACAATCCTATTCAAGTGATAAGCATTGTACCTACCTTGCCCCATTGATCCCTGCAACCCTAACTCATTTTCCCTGACCTAGATTTCCTTGGCCTAATTCCTTCATCCAGTGATTCCCCAACCAAATCAAATCAAAACGACCCCCTACTCTAAATATCTAGCCTAAAAACCCTAATTTATCCAGCCCTCCTGGTTGTGACCCTTTTGGAGAGAGCCCTCTCCGGCTTGATAGGGCTAGCTATCAAGTCAAAAGCTTGGTTTGTGGTTACCTCTGTTGGGATTCCTTCCTCAGCCTTGGGAATAGGCAGAGTGATAACACCTTCATTTTGTAAAACCCTAGAGATTAGTTTAAAACCATTTAAAATTACACATGTGAACAAAACTTACACAAAGGCCTTCTGATGTTGAGTATAAATGACAGAAAGAAGTGAGGGTGGAAACTTTCAGATAACAGGTTTTCTTGTAGATAATATTTTATCTTCAAATTTAGAGGAAATATGATTGACATGTAATGGAAAATAGAAAAGAGGAGCGCATCATTAAGGATTTTAACTTTAACTTACAAAAATATAAAATCAAAGACCAACAACTTCATTACTCAATTATAAGAGAATAATACTAACATAAGATGTAACAAGAAAGACTTATCATACCCAACAAATTCTGGAATCTATGTGAAAACTTTATTCATGAGAATATGAAAGTGGAAGTACAAAATTGTAGTTGCCTCCGAGGTATAAAACCCCAAATCCTCCCTTCTTCTTTCAAAGTATATTTTATACAAAATTTCAAAAGGAAAATTATGAAACTGTCAACCTCCTAAACTACCTCACGACTAACTGTGCTCGAAATATTACATTCGGAAAATTAAATTACATTGAAAATAAAAACATTTATGCCAAACATTTTAAAATAGAAATAGAAATTCATGCTGTAATATTCTTTGTCATTAATAAGACCTGCTATGGAGGACGACGATGAATTTTTGGAAGGTTTTTTCGAGTCAAAACCCTAATCATGGCGGCAGCGTCGGACAACAGGTGCTTTGAAACTGGCCACAGAAATTTTTTTGCGTGAAGGAGCTCGAAGTGACAGTTGTCCTGGGCTTTCAAAACCTTGCAAACAATTGTGCATCCAGCAGGCGACCACACTATGTTTGGGGTTTTACATTTTTTCATACGGTTAAGTTGGCTTAGGATGGCCGTTTCAAGTTTCAAAAACCCTAACTTACTTGCTAGACGGTGGTGCGAGCACGAGGGTTTAGTGCAAGAGAGGGTTTTATGCTGTCAAAGGGTTTGTTTAAGCACTAAAGCACAGGGTAAATATGGGTTTTGAATGAGATTATGTGGACTTAGAAGCGGCGCTAGAATATTTTCTAACAGTCTGGGGACATGAAGTGTCGGCGAGAAATTTTTACCGCTATTTTCCATCCATTGCAGATACAGGATAGAAGAAAAAAACTCTTGAAGACGTCTGGGTTTTTTCGAACCGGGCTGCTCTTCTGGAGGAAAGTCTTCAAAGTACATTCAATTTCACGTGGAAGGAAGGGTACGAACAAGGGTCACTTCAGCCTTCATCATCTTCCGAGAAGCTTGGAGGCGAACAACTTCAGACAAACCTGGAAAACCCTACTCCGCTAGGTATTTCATCAATCCCTTTTCTCTCAGGCCAGTTGGAAGATATAATTGCTAGCTGTGGATTTTAGAGTTCGATTGGTCTTAAAGCTTTTTTGGGAGAAAGCCACAAAGTTCTGGAGTTGATTTGAATGGAAAATGGCATCAACCCATGGTATTCATCTACCCATGTTATCCATCCACCCATGGATTATACCCATGGTATTGTAAATGGCATCGACTCATGGTATTCATCCACTCATGATGGAATTTTTCGAGGAATTTAATACCCTGCCACTGATGTGGGTTCCTTTAAGCTCTTAGAGCTTCCAAATGAGCTCCCCTACCCCACTCCTTATCCAAATCTTGGGGGGAGGCCCTCAAAATCTAAGAAGATGGAATGGATTTGGCAAGATCTGCAAAATTAGAATGCCAGAAAAAAATAGAGAACACAAAGCAAATAAAACCAAAATGAAACTTGTTTTATTAAAATAGAGAATAACTATAGAAGCTACATTGTGGTGGACAACCTATCCTTTTACAAAGTGAGGCTTGTTATTTATAGCGTTTTTTTGAGATACAATACCATAGGTGGATACCATGGGTAGATACCACTTAAAATACCATGGGTAAATCCCATGTGTGGATGAATACCATGGGTGGATGCATACCATGGGTCACTTACAATAGGGGCCTCCCCCCAAGATTTGGATCAGGAGTGGGGAAGGGGAGCTCATTTGGAAGCTCTGAGAGCTTAAAGGAACCCACATTGGTGGCAGGGTATTAACTTCCTCAAAAAATTCCTTCTCTCACAGGGGAGTGAAGCAGCAAGCTCGGGGCCAGAGGTAGTTAAGGGTTTGGTTAGAAACCCTAGTGGGCTGAGATAGACGATCCTGGGTCAGGCAAGGGCCTTTCAGTCTGTGCCTTCTATGGAGGAACAAGGAAGGTCTTCAGGGTCTCATCGAGGAGAAATTCGAAAGGAGGATCTAAGGGCTACCAGACAACAAGAAGGACCTCTAGGAGCAGGAGGCTCTTCTTGGGTGGCTACTCATCACACTAAAAAAGGGAGACCCGGGTTGCCTATTCTTGAAGAACCAAATGTGATCGAAAGGCTGCTGGAAGGTGAGGAAGATGGAAGAAGTGGGGTTTCAGGAACAAAAAGAAAAAATACCAAGTTGATCAGGAGAAAGGAAGAGAGCCCATGTTGTGTCTTTGGAGTAGAAATACTCATTGACGAAGTAATGGAAGCAACATAAACCATCCTAGTTGGAAGAGTCAGAGGAAAGAAATTCTCTGTCAACTGTATCTCAGAGTGGATAGCCTCGGTATGGATGGATGCCCCCGGAAGCCCTACTAATAGTCAAACCCTAGCTCGGGGGTGGTTTATGATTAAGTTTGAGAAGAAGGAGCAATTGGAATGGGTTTTAGAAAGGAACTGGAATTTCGGGAAGAAGTATGTCTTGTTCAGGAAATGGACGCTTCCCTTTGACGCCCAGAAGTAAAAAATCGAAGAATCTCCGGTTTGGTTAAATCTTCCAGGACTCCCAATACCCTTTTGGATGGACTCAGATTCAATTGGGAACACATTGGGTCAATTCCTTGAAGCAGATTTGTCGTTCCAGCAGACCAAGGATCTGAGTGCGGCAAAAATTTTGGTTAAACTAAATCCTAAAGAAGGATTAGTAGAGGAATGCACCTTAAGTACAAGGAATATGAATATAAACAGACTTTAGACTATGAACACATGCCTTTCCGATGTCATCATTGCCATAAATATGGTCATCTGGAAAATAACTGCCCACTTGGGCATTGAAGAAGAATGAAGCAGAAAAGATTAAACTAAGGGCCCTTGAGACCCTCGGTTGCAGAAGAGATCAGGGCATCAGAGGGGGAGATGATGGAAGGGGTTGACGGATCAGATGCCAATACGGTTGGAACAACTCCTTCTGAACAACTGGCAGAAAAATTCAACCCTCTATCTATGGAATAAGAACAAGAGTGACCTCTAGCATCTGATCCTCTCCTCGAAGCTGAACCCACTGCAAATTCTCTATAGGGTACGACTCTGGTCTCTTCTCCTTCCCTTTTCACCTATTTATGTACTTTTGTTTTTTCTTGTTCAAAGCTTGGTCCTTCCAGGCCTCCACAAATGGAATATTTGCAAATGCATGATGTCATAGAGTCCCTTGATAGTATCATTACGTCAATCCTGACCCCCCCGTTGGATCCCTTCCCTGTGTCTGATATAGGATTTCCATCCTCTCTGCCCCGTATCCCTGAAAAACCTCCTTATAACTTAAGGTCACTGATGAAGAAACCTTGGAAAGAAGAGGCTATAGGTGGGTTGGAGTCTAACCCTATTATGGTTGGTCCTAGAAAGGTGAGGGGTAGGAAATAAAAACTTTCCAAGGCACAAGTCAAGGAAAAAAACAACATTGCTGATCGGAAGCTGTTGGGGCAAAGTGATTGCCTGTCATTTAATTTTCAACTCGAGGGTTTCGTAAGCTTGTGAAGCATGCGTGCACTGTATGTGCTAGAAATTATCTTTCAGTTTAGATCAATCTAACTACAAAATAAATAAAACCAATTCATCTAATATATGAAATAAAATAATGAAAATGAAATTCAACTAACCTATGAAATCAAGTAATGAAAAGAAAGAAAGAAAATTCAAAAGAAAATATAGCGTGCGCAATCACACTTGCAGGAATTGAAATTTTGATTTAAGAAAGCATTTCAAAGCATGTAAAGGAAAACAACTAAGGTACATTCAATCCCTCCAACATCCAATATGGAAGTATGATAGAACCACCCTCTTCAGATGATGTATAAGCAACCGATTATACATTAGTCTTTAAATCTAGGAAAAAAATTAAAGCATGCAAAGGGAAAACTCAATAATTGCATAAGTTAGGTATTCAAGCATTTGGAAATATGACAAAATCACCTTCTTGAAATTATCTTTAAGAACACCCAATATTACAATTGAATGAGGATCTAAAAAGCAATGTGAAAACATGTAAAAGTAAAGCTCAATGATTGTATAGGTTGAACATTCAATCACCCAACTTGGAAGTATAACAAGTCACCCTCTTAGTCAGATATATTAAGAACATTCAATTATACAATGAATTGATAGTTTGATATAAGAAAGTAATAACAGAACATGAAAGGAAACTAAATAACTATGAGCTCTATTGTCTTAGACTTAATCCAATTGGAAAATAGATAAATCTTTCCTCTTGAAATGTTTTTAGAAAAACAAAGATTACACAGTCATTCTAAAACTAATACTAAAAAAGTAAATAAACTTTAATCTATAAAAGCAAGTGAATCTCACACATTTTAGGTAGCTTATCTAAAAGTATGAGAGACGGTAAATTGAGATGCTCCATATGTAAGTAAATCCAAGTCAAAATTAAGGAAAATTCATGAGTAAGGTGCCACAATCTAATTCTATATTCAAAGCTTGAGCATAACTCTAATTTTTACACATGATTTGTTAGGAGAAAACTTCCCCTATTTATACAAAAGATGAGAAGCTATCTCATTAATGAGAGTCCATGAATCTCTCCCTATATCTCTAGAGTTACAATCCAAATAGGAAGTGATAAGGCACATGTCTTCTTAGAGTTACATTACAAATAGGAAATGAGACACATATTCTTATGATTCCATGATCTTCTCGATCCAAATTCAAATTTTACCTTAGGAGGCCACATAAGGGTCTTCTAGAAGATTCTTTTTGACCTACACATGGCAAAAAACTCATTCCAATTGTTAGGTATAAGTATATGCATATTATTTTCTAATTTTTAACCACAAATTCACTTAAAAATATTAGGAATTAATAAAGTTTGGAAAAACATAAATGTAACCCAATAATGGTAATGGTAAGGTAAATGTAATGAAATGGAGATGGAGTGAAGGTGATAATATGGAAATATAAGTGAAAATGTAATGGAAGTAAATGACAATTTCAAGGCCCAACATACCCCCCAACTGAAGCTATTTCATGTCCTCATGCAATCTATTACATTAATTCTTTTTTATCCTTTGAGCTTTGGCTTAAATTTGCATGATATCATTTGATAACTTCATACTTCTGCAAAGTCTTTTAGTTGAATTGCAACATGGTTGGTTCTTGTGTTTCAACCATATTTTGTTGTTGCATTCAATTTTGATCTTTGAACTTTGCATAATGATAATTTGATTATTGTTGCAAAGTATATCTTTATTGGATTGCATCATGGTTGGTTCTTGTGTGACAACCATGATTATGTTTGCATCCAATTATCTTTTAAGTACTTTTGAAAAGCCATTGTATGCTCATAATAATAATGTAATAGTTAATATCTTTTAAAAATATGTGGGATTTTGAATGTGAATATGAATGTACTCACCCCCGCCCCCCCAATTGATGGTATTGGAAATTTTATGAAATGAGGAAAATAAGTGTTTTTCCAAAAAATATCATTCTATCTTTTCAAGGAATTATATGGTAAAAACTTAGAAAATGACATACCTGAACTTACCCTTTGGAAATGGATGAGTTGCATGTGCGGTGGTTGCAAAATTATGATCATAATATTCTTCATGTGGTTATACAAGTTATGGATAAAAGAGTCAAAATGAATTTTTATTGCTTCTACTAAAACTACTGAATTTGCTGCAAAATGATGCTGATTCTGCAGCTGTCCTCTGATTCTGCAGCTGCCATTTGATTCTGTAGTTTCCATCTGATTCTGTTCCTGCCCTCTGATTCTGCTGTTGTCATCTGATTCTAAAACTGCCATCTGATTTTGTTGCCGTCATATGATTCTGCAACTGCCATATGATTCTACAGTTGCATATCTTCTTCATTTGCTTCAAAATGATGAAAATGATAGTCTTCATGTCTTCAAAACTCGTTGGCATAATTCATGCTATGTGAATAGATGTTATGATGTCGAACATAGCATGAAATTGTTGACTTAGTGGCCATTAATGGATTCCACTAGTCAACACGAGAACTCTCACCATTGATGACAATGAGAGTCAAGATGCCCAAACACATCTTGCTAGGTACGGATAATTTTTCTGTTGTCGAGTACCTAGAAGATCCGATGAACAAGGGACATTAATGTAGTCCTATTCTTCTTCAGCAAGAAGACTTGCCATTAAGGAATGCAAGTCTCAAGGTGTTTTTGCAAGGATTTTAGACTCAAAGGACTATGGACTCATTAATTTGCATTGAAGCAAGGTTTATTTGTGAAATGAAAAGGATAGGAGAAGGAAAATGGAAATGTAAGATGACAAGGGAAATAAGTATGTAAGCGAGCTTCTTGGTTTTATTTGTGGGTTAGGAGTAGAAAAAAAGTAATGGAAAGTGTATGTGAATAATGGAAAATGAACAACTGACTCTTGCTGGGAAAATAACTGTGGCTTGCTTTGAATTGCTTGGTTGGATTTATAATTCAAAAGGGAGGAAAGGTAATGGTCTTGATGGATATGGAAATGCAAATTTTCTGATGTTTCTCATGAAATCGGTCATTCAAAGACCAATTGTGCACAATTGGTTTTCTTTAATGATCATTCGATCATCCAAAACCTGCAAAAAAACTTGACATAAAGAACATAAGTGTGTTTAAAAGAAATGGCCAATTATTTTCTGATTCTTACGCAAAAAATTGAATGTTAATTGAAACATATTAAAGGAAAATCAAAAGTGTTATATTCAGTCAAATTCATGATATTGATAACAATCAATTTTTAAGAAATAACCATGAAAAATAAATCAAATCCTTGTTTTTGGATGACTTCATACAATGTGCTCAGTAATATGATTGGCATCACAAAGATTCGCCGTGTCCTGCAAGTTAAAGCTTCATAGAAAAATACACAGCAACAAAATTTTTAACGCCAAATATTGAGAAATCATCTAAATAATCTTCCAATTGTTTTGCAAGTCATTATTAAATATGTCAAATTGAATCGTCAATTGTGCTGCAAAAGCATGTTGTCAAAAATATTTGAAGCGGTAAAAAAAGGTACTTGCACGAAAAATTATTTCAATCAAATTTTGCAAGTATTTTTGGCCTTATAAATTGCTTCAATATTGATTGTATATGCAAAAAAAATAAAATTATTTCTTAATATATATATATATATATATATATATATATATATATATGATGAGACACATAGGGAAATCAAATTTATTAAATCAAATTGGAATCTTAGACCACGTGCCATGTGGATTAGAGTTTGTTATTAACTTGGATTGTTCTGTTTTCAACTTGCCATGTTTAAACAACTCAAAACAAATCATTTTTTTCCTCACGCAATCTACAAAACAGTGCTTTGAAGAACCCTGCATTTCTCCCAAATGGCTACGAAATCGAGCAAATTGCTTGCAATTTACCTAATTCACCCCGTTTTCGAAAAAACCCATGTTTTAGTTTTTCCTAATTCGCCTTGGTTTGCTTAGAAAATGAATTTTAAAATCAGGTGTTTTTAGCAGTTACGCATTTCTGGCAATTACTTCTGCAACAAACTGAAATTGCTGTGGTTTGATTTTTTTTATTTGCAGGTTTTGATGTGTAATGGCTTGTCTCTCATAGAGAAGTTCAGATTGATCACCCTCATTCCAATTACCTGCAATGGAATCTAAAATCTTCTCTTCATCAACATTTTCTTCATTTGATACACTTTCATTGTCTGTCTCTGCAATTGAATCTACAATCTTCTCTTCATCAACAATTTCTTCATCCGATACACCTTCATTGTCTATCTCACAACTTTTTAAATCGATTTTTAATAACTACTACTTGAGAAAGACCGAATATGGAAAAGAGAATGCTCCTTTTTTTATTACAGTGCATAGACCTTTGCGTGGATTGGAGGCCTGCACATATGCGTAAGGCCAAGCTAAAGGATGGCCTCATGCATATGCTTGGACCTCCTTTCCATGGGCCATTCGTTGTTTTGAATTTTTATTTATTTTTTATTTTTTTGTTTTTGTTTTTTTTTTTAACTTTTTGTTTGTTTTCATATAAAATGGTTTTATTTTTTATTGTTTATTTTTTGTAAAGAAAAATTGTGCACATGCAATTCAATAAATCAGAAAAAGATTGAGAGGGTGCAAAACATTAAAATTTGCAGAACTGATAAAAAAAAGGATTATGACTTAAACAACAATTTTCAATAGAATTGTAGATCAACTTCTAGCAAAATTTTTAATGAATTTTTGAATTTTAACTTTTAAATTGATTGATCTAATTTTCTGATCTTCCAGGTTGCAACGAAGTATGTGAAGAGAGCATACTAGTCAGTGTCGTCAAATAAATTCATATTTTCACACACAAATTTTATTTCTGATGGTGATAAAAAAACAAAGTGATTCTTACAGCGTCACTGAAATTTATTCAAAATGAATTAGTCAATGTTGATTATTATTTTTTTTGAAAACAAAATTAAAAATTCTAAAATTCTAGCCAAGCTTGGTTTTATTTTTCCTATCTATAAAAAACAACTATTTTTATTTTTATTTTAAAGTATATTCATGCTTCCAATTAAGCCATTTACGGATTAGAATTTTTGAAATGCTCATATCTAAACATGAAAAATGTACTTGATTGTTTGTAAGGATATGCGAAATCGACTTGACCTTTTGATTTGCATAAAAATCTCTTGAAGAATTGATGAATGTTGTGGCGCAATCACTTTTTGAAACCATTCCTCAATGTAGTTTTTGGGCTGCATTCGAGACTGAAATATAGTTCCTATGCACACTTCCCTGGCGACAACGCCAAAATGTTGGGGCAAAGTGATTGCCTATCATTTAATTTTTCAACCCGGGGGTTTCGTAAGCTTGTGAAGCATGCGTGCACTGTATGTGCTAGAAAATTATCTTTCAGTTTAGATAAATCTAACTACAAAATAACGAAAACCAATTCATCTAATCTATGAAATAAAATAATGAAAATGAAATTCAACTAACCTATGAAATCAAGTAACGAAAAGAAATAAAGAAAATTCAAAAGAAAATATAGCGCGCAATCACACTTGCAGGAATTGAAATTTTAATCTAAGAAAGCATTTCAAAGCATGTAAAGGAAAACAACTAAGGTACGTTCAATCACTCCAACATCCAATATGGAAGTATGATAGAATCACCCTCTTCAGATGATGTATAAGCAACTGATTATACTGTAGTCTTTACATCTAGGAAAAAAATTAAAGCATGCAAAGGGAAAACTCAATAATTGCATAAGTTAGGTATTCAAGCATTTGGAAATATGATAAAATCACCTTCTTGAAATGATATTTAAGAACACCCAATATTACAATTGAATGATGATCTAAAAAACAATGTAAAAACATGTAAAAGTAAAGCTCAATGATTGTATAGGTTGAACAATCAATCACCCAACTTGGAAGTATGACAAGTCACCCTCTTAGCTAGATCTTTTAGGAACATTCAATTATACAATGAATTGATAGTTTGATCTAAGAAAGTAAATAACATAACATGAAAGGAAACTAAATAACTATGAGCTCTATTTCCTCAGACTTAATCCAATTGGAAAATAGATAAATCTTTTCTCTTGAAATATTTTTAGAAAATCAAAGATTACACAGTCATTCTAAAACTAATACTAAGAAAGCAAATAAACTTTAATATATAAAAGCAAGTGAATCTCACACATTTTAGGTGGCTAATCTAAAAGTATGAGAGATGGTAAATCAAGATGCTCCATATGTAAGCAAAACAAAATCAAAATTAAGGAATATTCATGAGTAGGGTGCCACAATCTAATTTTGTATTCAAAGCTTGAGCATAACTCCAATTTTTACACATGTTTTTTTAGGAGAAAGCTTCCCCTATATATACAAAAGATGAGAATCTATCTCATTAATGAGAGTCCATGAATCTCTCCCTATATCTCTAGAGTTACAATTCAAATAAGAAGTGATAAGGCACATGTCTTCTTAGAGTTACAGTACAAATAGGAAATGAGACACATATCCTTATGATCCCATGATCTTCTCCATCAAATTCGAATTTGGCCTTAGGAGGCCACATAAGAGTCTTCTGGAAGCTTCTTTTTGACCTACACATGGAAACAAACTCATTCCACTTGTTAGGTATAATTATGTGCATATTATTTTCTAATTTTTAACCACAAATTCACTTAAAAATACTAGGAATGAATAAAGTTTGGAAAAACATAAATGTAGCCCAATAGTGGTAATGGTAAGGTAAATGTAATTTAATGGAGGTGGAGTGAAGGTGATAATATGGAAATATTAGTGAAAATGTAATGGAAGTAAATGAAAATTTCAAGGCCCAAAAGAAGCAGTGTTTCCTTTCTGGGGTTCTTAGAGCAGCACAGACCCCCACCCTAGTTTATCGATGGTAATTCTCTCTTAAAACTGCAGGGGTTTTGCTAGTCAACCCAAAAAATTAGCATTGAGGGAGCTGATGAAGTCCTACGATCCAGATGTCCTTATGCTTTAAGAAACCTTGGGGTTGGGGGATGAAGTGATTGGTACTTTGTCCAGGATGTTCCTAGGATGGTTTTTCCAGGCTTTAGATGCCCATAGAAGATCTAGGGCCTTGGCGTTGGGCATTAAAACTGGGAGGTTGAAGGAAATATCTTCACAGGGCTTTGAAAATGCCATGGCTATGGAAGTCTACTCAAACAAGCTCTGTCACCCTATCCTTAAATGTTTATGGACCATGCTTGGATAGAGTGCAGTATTGGACCAACCTTTTTGCCAAATCATGCTTGAATAACTCAAATCTTATTTTGGGAGGAGACCTGAATTTTTCCCTGGGGATATTTGAATCTCGGGGTCCCTCAACTCGTGTAGATCCTCTTACGGATTTTTTTTCTCAATAAGTTGGCTTCCTCACATCTGGTGGATGCAAACTTGATCAAGCCTAGACCCACTTGGAAGAACATAATAATGGGTGAGGATATGGTGGCAAAGAAGTTGGATCATTTTCTCCTTAATGAAGTGCTGGTGGCCAGATCCTCTTTTTTTAGGCACTGTGTTGGGGAAGGGGGTTTATCCGACCACCTGTCCATTCTTCTAGAGGTCAAAGGCCCATATAAGAAGCAAAGGGCTCCATTCAAGTTTAACTCTTCATGGCTTAAAGATGAATCCTTCAACTCCTTGTTTCATGCAACTTGGAGGAAAGAAAGGAAAAGGGAACTTGGCAATATGAGCTGGAATTTTATGGAGAATATAAATAAAATGAAAAAAGATACCTTGGAATGGGAAAAGGCAAAAAAAATAAAGGAGGAGGAAGAACTACGGAAGATAAATGAAGAAATGGAATTTATTGAAAGCCCGGAGGAGGCCGGATATGTCTCCATTGAATCAAGGGACAGAATAAGGAGACTTGAAGCATCAAGGAAGAAAATATTAATGGAGAGAGAGGAAAGTTGGCACCTCAAAAGTAGGGCTATTTGGCTGTTAGCTGGAGATGAGAATACAAATTTTTTCCAAAACTATGCCAGAGGAAGGAAAAATATGAACACAATTTGGGGAATGCAGATGAAGGAAGGAGTAACAGCACAATATTTTGAAGATTTATCCTCCCTTGGAGTGAAACATTTCAAACATTTTTTTAGAGCCCCTGTGGAAGCATCCATTGCTGAAGTGATCAGGGTAGCAGAATTCTTCCCTAGATATATTGATGATGAAGGAAATGATAGTATAATGGAGCCTGTCTCAAAGGAGGAATTGGAGGGTATTCTCAAGTCAATGCAGAAAGACAAGAGTCTAGGGTCGGATGGTTGGACGGTGGAATTATTCCAACACTTTTTTGAAATCTTGGGTGATAACCTACTTCCGGTGGTGGAAGAGTTGAGAATATCAGGAACCATCTATCAACCCTTCAACTCTACTTTCCTTGCCCTCATTCCGAAAAAGGAGCAACCAGAGTCTTTCGATGATTTTAGGCCAATATCTCTTTGTTCATGCATATATAAAATCATTGCAAAAGTGATAGTTACCTGCCTCAATCCCTTTCTCTCTCGAAGTATCTCTCTGGAACAGTTCAACTTTCTAGACAAAAGACAAATCCATGAGGCTGTGGGGGTGGCCCAAGAAACTCTTCACAGTCTAAAAATAAGTAAAAAAAAAGGAGTTATTGTTAAAATAGTCCTCTCCAAGGCATATGACATAATCAGTTGGATGTATCTTCGGCTTCTCCTGACCCATCTCGGTTTCAGGAATGATCTCATTAATTGGGTGATGGGGTGCATCTCTTCTACAAGTATTGCTATTCTAATCAATGGGGTTGCATCCAATTTTTTCAATGTAAAAAGAGAAATTCGTTAGGGATGCCCTCTCTCTCCCCTTCTATTTCTTTTGGCTGCGGAAGGAATCATTCTGATGATTCATGATGCAAAAAGAAGAGGGGAACTAAAAGGAATTGAGGTGGTTGTCAGCCATTTCGTCACTCATCTGCTTTTTGTGGATGATATTCTCCTGTTTAAAAATGGTAGTTTGGAAGACTGTCATCAATTAAAGGAGGTGTTGGATATTTTCTTAAAGGCTACATGCTTAAGTATAAATAGTCAGAAATCCACAATTACAACTGTAAGCCTTTCCAGAGCTGAAGTGGGCAGAATTTCGGAAGTGCTACAGTTTGAAGTAAAGACCTTGCAAGACACTTTCAAATACTTGGGTTTCCATCTAAAGTCGGACTCTTATCATATCCAGGATTGGTACTGGCTTATTGCAAAAATTGAGTCAAGGATGAAACACTGGAGTTTTAAATGGCTATCTCGAGCAGGGAGACTAGTGTTGATTAACTCTGTAGCCATGGCCATTCTAGTGTATTGGGTTGTCCTCTCTTGGGTACCAAAAAGTATTCTCTCTTCAATTAATAAACTATGCAGTAGGTTCTTATGGGTAGGTTCAAAGGCAGAACATGTGATGCCTTAGGTGGCATGGGAGAAAATAGTGCGTCTGAAAGCTTGGGGAGGATGGGGAATCAAGGAGCTCCCCTCCTTCATGGCTTCTCTGGCTACAAAATTGGGCTGGAGACTCATCACACTGGAAAATATCTAAACGACTGTCATAAGAAGGAAACACATTGACCCAATGCCAATAAATGAATGGTTGCGCACGCCTAATAAGAAATTAAAAAACACATCAATTGTATGGAAAGCTTCATTAGCTTCGGTCGCGATAATTGAACAAGGTCTAGCCTGGCATGTTGGGGATGGTGCATAGGTAAGACTGGGTTGTGACCCATGGGTGGGATGCTCTGGGAGATACGCCCTATCCAGATAACTAATAGAACAACTGGAAAAAAGGGGCTTCATATTTCTGAGCCATATTTCCCTGCAAGGTCAGTCAACCATGTGGAGGCAAGCAAGGATGTCAGGGGAAGCCCTCTAACTAAAAAATAGGTGGATAGAGGAGTGGAAGGGGTTCATCAATGACCTTCAAAGTTCAAATATCATAATCCAGGAGAGGCCGGATGAGCTCAGATGGGTACATGCCCCAACGGGTTTGTACTCCCCAAAATTTGGGTACAAATGGATAATGTCTTAGAAAGGCTAGGGGGAGCCAGAATGGTGGTTTAAATCGTTGTGGGAGCTAAAGGGACCGTCAAAAACTAAATTTTTCTTCTGGTGCATTCTTTAGAACAAATTTCCCTCCTGGGACTTTCTTCAACGTAGGGGCAAGATTGGCCCCGGATGGTGCTCCCTATGCAAGGCTAGTCTTAAGTCAGTCCACCATCTCTTCCTTACATGCACATTTAATATTAGGCTCTGGATTGAAACCCTGAGGCTACTTAAAATTATGCAAAAATGGGAAGGCAGTGATGTGCTGGAGGCGTGGTAGAGATGGTGGCAGGCTTCTCCACATGACTGGGTACGGAACCTCCCACTGATAGTTGCTTGGGGAACTTGGATAACAATAAACCATGTCATCTTACAAGAGATCCTCTTTCCCGTTAACCTTTTAGCGACAGAAGGAGCATCCATTTTTGAATATATTCCAATTCTGTCACAATCCCATCAAGCCAAAGTCATTCAATAGGAGAACACTAGGGAGACATTTCGTGGGCATATTTTGATGAGGCATTTGACCCTAAAAATAGATGTGGAGCTGGCCTTTCCATTCGTGTTCCATCAGGGAAAATCCTCAAAGCGTTGGTTGGCCTTGGACAAGGGACAAATAACTTCACAGAATTAAAAGCTCTTCACCTACTTCTATGTTGGCTCTCATCCCTTGAGATGAGAGATGTTCAGAGCTTTGGGGACTCTATGAACATCATAAAGTGGTTTAATTGTTCACAGATGTCTAAATTACATTTTGTCTCCTTTGCTAGATGAGGTGTTACATATAAAATCCTTTTTTAACCAGATTACTGCTTGTCACATTTATAGGGAACGAAACAGTGATGCAGGCCTCCTATCTAAGGAGGGCGTTTGACAAGATATGGGGCATTGGGTAGCTTTTGAGGTCGATGGAGGACTGGTTCGATCTGTCGAACAATCTCCTTTCACTCGATAGTTTCTAGTTTCTCTTATTTTTCTATTTTTCTGTTATCTCAGATCAACATGGAACTACTCAAAACTATTGGTAAATTTAGACTATTTGTTTATATTGTCCTTTAGCACTAAACATACACAAAAAATTCCATGTCTCCATTTTGGTTGTTCTCCTCTATGAGGAGATCCAAGAGACAATTTTTTCCTCTCTTTTTTAGATACTGTGCGACTAAAGTCTGCAAAAAATGGATCAGTGTTTACCACCCAGTTTTAGTTTTTTGATGTGAACAAATAGACTCAATCTATTTTCATCCCTATTTCGGGCTTACACTTTCCTATCACTAGGGAAGCCCAGGGGATGAAAGGAGACATCATTTTGCATCATTTTGATAGGTATAGGAGGATTGATGCTTCATTTCCCTCATCAGCTGCAACTCCATTTTTTACTTTTCGTTAAAAAAAGGAAAAATGCAATTCTTTGAATGCTACATGCATATACTATGTAAATTTCAATATAATTAATAGATGGTTCGATTTTTTCTTTGGAAAAAAAATATTTTCTATCATTGGATGGTATGAACTTCGGGAATAGTAAAAGGCCCTACTCATGCATCGGCTTCTTGGGGAGACATCCATTCTCTGCACTTCTTCCACATAATTGTATTTTCATTTGTGCTCTCAATGAACTTGACATGAGCCATCCTGAATTCAGTGATCTTGCTCTATGTTGGCTTTTCAATAAAAAATGTCCTCATCATCCAAAGAATATGGAAATATTTTATAAATAATTAGCAATAGTGGCCCCTTTTAATATTATTGTCTTTTCATAAGTTGTACCAATTTTGATTTTGGCTTCTACAAGCAGTGTTTAAAAAATCTCCCAAGGTAGTAAATTTCCTTGCTGATCCCAATAGAATGGTGAGTATGCTCTGGTGCTTTTGTCAAAAGCAATATTAAATTTCATTACAGATTTCTTCACATATTTTAATCTCTTCTCAGCCAATTTCCTACGCAAATTATTCACTGTCATCTTGTTGAATTCAATTACATACCTAGTCCTATTCTCAATCCCAACTTCCTTTAATTGTTTTTCAGACTTGGAAATCAAAAAATCGATCATCTTCTTTGCAAGTTGGGCTCTTTACTGTATTTTCTGCTTAGGAGCCGTGATTTCACCCTCCATATCTCTAAAAATTATTTTCTCCTCTTCCATAATAACCAAGAACTCCCAAATGTTTTCTACTATATCTATGATGTCATTCCATAAGATATCTCTTGCTTGGATAAGGGACGTTTTCCCTTTCACCTTTTCTTTCAGATCTTTGATCTTCTGGTAGGAAAGCTGGAAATATTTTCTATACTTTTCAACAGTCTCCTTTGTCATGAACAATCAATGCTCACTGGCTTTGATGATCTTCATTGCATTATCAAAATAACTCTGGTTCTTTTTCATTTCATTCTCAACAATTTTCAACTCAGTCATGACCTGAGTTAGTTTTGCAACTGGGTCTTCTGAATCTGCTTGTACCAAAATTGTACAAACATGTGACTCATGTTTTTGCTGCAACGAAACACATTTATTTTAATTTGGATACTTATCATTTCTCTATAAATATTAATTAGTCAATACTTCCTTCTCTTTCTCAACCTGTGCTACCTCTGTAGCCATTGGATGCTCTACAAAAGGTAGTTTTAATTTCTTCCTATGTACTTGCATTTCTGCTTCAGCCCCTTGCAACAATTTTTGAATTGCACTTTTGTCTTTAGCATTGACTCCAACCTTGATCACTAGTTTCTTCAACTCTTCATTTTGAGTTTTCAATGCTTTTTAATTTTCGTTTTCATACTTTAGTTGAACACCAAATTTCTTCAACATGCCTTCAAATTTGCTGGTAGCTGAGAATGTTTTATTTAATCATTGTAAATTAACTCTCCAGTCTTCCTGTGGAGATTAACTTGATCTGTTAGAGGAATATTCTTGGTATCTACAGTCAAAATAACAGTTCTAAAACCTGTCGAAGAGGAGACAAATAATGCAGAAGGATGATAAAATGAAATTTTGAGCTGATTCCTTTCTAGATCCATGGGAGACAACACTCTTCTTTGATAATTAGAAGACGCTTGAGCTTCCAACTGAGCTTCCATGTTTTCTATGATCTTTTTATTTCTATCTTCAATCTATGCAAACAATTGTATAATTAATGGTATAGAGCTCTGAGTAGTTTCATCTGGATTGGGAGAGGATGGTGTGCATACTGTCTCCCCCAACTGCAATTGAAAACTAGAAACTAATTATGTGTTCTCCTTATCAAATAGTTTTGTCGTTTTTGCTTCTCCATATACATCTTCATACAAATCCATGGTTTCTTCTCTACCTTTCTTCAAATTCTTTTCACTTTGTAGAGGGGTTTCAACCTCCATTCCCCCTTTTGAAATTTATTGTCCTCTGTTTTCCATCTTATCAATCTCTGGTTGAGATTCATGTAGAAATGGAGCATATCCATTTTCTACCCTTCTATTTGAAATGACATGAAAAGGATCATAATCATTTTTCTCCCCCAATAAAAAATCCATCCCTTCAAGAAGTTTCTGGACTTATTCTTCTGCTTGCCCGGTGTTCACAATAAAAGGACCCATAGTCCTTGGAAATCTAAACAGATGGCCTTTCTTAGCTGGAACAAAATGGACCTGGTCCACATTCTCCATTTGATAAACTCCAAAGAAAACAACCTCATGGGAACAAAAGTGGGAAATATGTAAGGCTCAATATCATCCCTATACAATCTAATTTCTGAATGATCTTCAAAGGAATACCAGTCCCCTACTTTCATATCCTTGCTCAGTTGAAGAAAGGACCGAACCTTTGGAAATATAGAAGGTGCATGTGAATTGTTAATAACTGAATAGGCTACAGAAAGAAATGAGGAAACAAAATCCATTAAGCATTCATTCTTTGGGTTACTCCTCACCATATTAGTCCAAGAATATTGACTGCTTAGTCTGCTGGGGATCCATGATATTTAATCCCAAGTGCATGAAATTTTCCACGTGAGTATATAAGAAAAAATAGGTAATCAAATATGAAAATCTGAAATAACCCGTGAGTGAAAGATTCATGAACTGAGCATTGACTAACCTCTCCCAAAAGTATGGTATATCTAGGACAACCTCAAGCTTCATCATTAAACTAAAAAGACCCAAAGTGACTTTATCAATGACTACTGCATCATCTCTTCCCAAAATCTTAGTTAAAATTTGAAGAACAACTCTGACATCATCAACAAAGGCATTCAAGGGGAGCTAATTTGACTCCAAAGACAATCGATTCCCATTTTGTAACAAATAAAACACAGTTTGGGTATACTTCTGACCTGTCAAATTTTCAAAACGAACTAGCAGGGTTTCCTCAGAGAAGGAAGTATATGAATTTGCAGATGGGAAATATAGTGCTTATTGAATTAGAAGAGAAGACACTTGGAAGATATTTTCCCCGGACTTATCCATTACAAAACATTTTTGTGGGTATATAGCAGACACTAACTAGCATTCAGAATAAAATCTGCAAGAACCCCTGACCTGGCTACGACATCATAGAATGGGTAATTGGCCTGATTTACAAGGATATGCTGATAAATTTCCAAATTTTTCAAAGTGAAAACAATATCGAAAATGTCTCTTTCGGTGTTTATGAGTGGAATGTGAGAGGATGACCCTGCTAACACAATTTTCTTTGACATTTTCGTGTAAATGGAGTAGTGAGTGACTGTATTAAATACCTTGAGGTGACAATAAATGTTGACTGGGATATTTACTCACAAATTCAGAGGCAATGACAACATGAGCATGCATCAAAAGTACATGAAAATGAGTTAAAACGAGCTTTTATAGGTTGAATTTGAAAGCAAGAGGGGGAAAAACCAATTTAATGTTTTTGTAGAAAATTAAATTGATTTCGCAAAGTGCATTTAATGGCTGATATGACATGCATGAATGACAAGTGGCACGGGGAATGGATGACATGGAAAGATGAGTGAAGGGGGCGAGCTCGCCTGTTGATGACATCACACTCACTTGCTGACGACACTGCGGGGGCAGTCATTGGTACGAAGCATCATCGAGGGAGTGCCTCCGCATATGATCTAAGTCGTAGATCTAAGATCAGCAAGAATGTTTGAAAAGTATATGTGGAGGCACCTCTTCTATTATCCATTGTGAATTTCGTGCTGTCGGGTTTTCCCCATCCCGTGGGCCCCGTTGCACAACCCATCTCCAACTCCAAACTTGTCCGAATTTTAACATTTCCGAACATTGGTTATGGGTCCCACCGTGAGGGTTATGGTTGCGCTAATCTAGATTAATGTGTTAATCAAGATTATTATTCTTAAACATAATACATCAATAAAACAAAACCTAAGCGCCTCCTAACTTAATTTTTTTTTTTTTGCTTTGATATTTGATTTTTTTTTATTACAAAAATGCATTCTAAACACCTTTAAATAGGAAAAATTAAAACTAGTTACAACAAGTTGTTTTCTTGTATTAGCTTTTCAATAATAAAAAGAAATAAAAAAAAACTAATAAAATAATATTATAGCTTATTGTGCTGAAATTAGCTCATTGTGCAGAGATTGCTACTGAAATGTGTGGGGTTGTGGCATATAAGTCTCACGTTTATTAAGTACAATGTTTTCTTGGTAATGACATATTCATTTTCCAATTTGTGTAGAAACGTGAACATTTTTATTTAATTGTAATATTTGTGTTTTCGTTGTGCTGAAGTGTGAGCACATTTTTGTTTAATAGTAATATTTGTCATTTCGTTGTGCAGAAAAGATGTCCATGTAAAATAATTATCGAAAGTAGAAAACATTAATACAAGAAAACTAATAGCTATAACTAAATGCACACTAGCCTATTAATAGTCAGGTTAATAATAGTTAAATGTAATTGCTATTGCACTGTGAAATTTAACTAATTAATTATTAACTATTAATAAAAAAGTTAATAACTATAGTATTATAATAGTTGTCCATGTAAAATAATTATCAAAAGAAAACATTAATGACAAAAAATTAATAGCTATAATCAAATGCACAATAGTCTATTAATAATCAAGTTAATAATGGTTAAATGTAATAGTTATTGCAGTGGGAAGTTTAACTCATTAATATTAACTATTAGTGAAAATAGTTAATAGCTATAGTATTATAGGTTAGTAATAGTTACAACTACAATATCCTATACTATAGAAATAGCTATTGTTATCCTTGTAATAGCTATAATATTATAAAAATGTAATAGTTTCATGAAACTATTGTCTTGATTTAATTATTAGAGTTATTAAGAGTTATACTTCATTTTTCTATTACTATTGTGTTTCTATCATTTATAAATTCATAATTAACTTCAGACAAATAATTAATTAATAGTTATTAATTATTCTTTATGTCTTCATTTATATTTTTATGGTTAATGCTTTGTGCAGAGATTTTTGCTTTCATTTTCATGGTGCAGAGACATTTCTAAAACGGTTGAAATCAAAATAACCAATTTAAAAAGTCAAATGGCTGAAGAGTGTGCGTTGGCATTGATAAGGGGCGTAGAGTTAGCAGTGTGAGGAGCATTGCTTGTGCAAAGCTAAGCTTCCCCCACACAAAAGCTCTGAACAGGAAAAAATCCACACAAGACGTAGTTTGTCGCCACTTTATTAAAATCAAAAATATTAATGAGGGAGAATTAATAGCTATAATTAAATGCACAATAGTTTATTAATAGTTAACTTTTAATAATGTTTTTTAATAACTATAATATTATAAAAGTTATCGATGTAAAATAATTATTAATAGAAAACATTAATGACAAATAATTAATAGCTATAATTAAATGCATAATAGTCTATTAATGGTTAATTTAATAATAGTTAAATGCAATAGCTATTGTAATGCGAAATTTAACTTATTAGTTACTAATTATTAATTATTAATGAAAGTGTGAAATTTTTTGTTTAATAGTAATATTTGTGTTTTCTTTGTGAGGAAAAATTGTCCATGTAACATAATTATCATTTAACGCGAGAAAATTATTAGCTATATTGAAATGCACAATAGTTTATTAATAGTCAAGTTAATAATATTGAATGTAATAGCTATTGTGGTGCAGAGTTTAACTTATTAATTGTTATCTATTAATAAAAAAAAGTTAATAATTATAGTATTATAAAAGCTCTCCATGTAAAATAATTATCAAAAGAAAGCATTAATGACAAATAATTAATAGTTATAATTAAATGCACATTAATAGTTATAATTAAATGCACAATAGTCTATTGATAGCCAAGTTAATGATAGCTAAATGTAATATCCATTGTAGTGCATAATTTAACTGATTAAATATTTGTTTTTTTCTAAATTATGCTAATTTCTATTATAATGTGCAAAGTTACAATCATACTTTAGGACAGGGGTTTCTGGACTAGCCAACCTCTGTTCGATGAATACTATTCAAAAAATAAAAAATTGGGTTGCCCGTCCGGGGGAAACCAACCCTTAACGAGTTCATAAATTCAAAAAATGGTTAGTATAAACAAGAGTGGCATAGTTTGCAAGAAGAGACAAAGATAGACATAACAACCATAAATGATCATATATAAACTGAAATAAAGGAGTGCCAAGGAGCTATAACTATTGGTTATGGGCTTCATTGTTCTCTTGATGAGGATTTTTCTCAATTATAAAACAACCATAATCATACATGGTCTCGATATCCTTCTTTGAGTGCCAGGGGGCGGGCTTCGGAGTCGAAGTGGAGACCATATCGGTCTGCTTGGCTAAAGCTGAGCGAGTAGCGTTGTCCATCGCTGCTTCTCTTTTTCGAGTGTCCTCTAATGGGCTGCTCCAACCACTGTCCGAGTCGTCCACCAAGTGTTTGACAGGGAGTTTGACGGATTTTCGAGGTAGAGGGGAAGAGGAGTGCGATATTGTTGACTTGTGTGGCATTTTCCTGCTTCTTGAGCCAAAGAGGTGATTCTGCTCCTCCGGGAGGTGAACTAAGAGCTGGGCAGTGAGCATCTGGGGGTTGAGAACCTCAGGTTCTTCCAAAGCAACAAAGAGGGACAAAGAGCGCGTAGACAATCCAGGAGCCAGAGCGCAGGTGGGAGTGCCTCTGCCTCCTCCTCGACGACAACGCATTATATGGCCTCTCGGCATAGAATTAGCGTGGTGGAGGGTCTGCAGGGCTGGGGAAGAATGCATAGAGGGAGACAGGCAAGGAGAAGAGAAACGAGAAAAGGTGTGAAAAAGGAAGTCTGTGGAGAATGAAATTCAAAATTGTAAATGAAACTGACAGGAGCCATCGGCCATAAATGGCCAGCGTGCAGGAGCACAGGTCGGGGGGGGAGTGAATGCCGGGAAGTGTCGACGTCCTCTCCTGTACGACATATTTATGGTCTTCACACGGGAGGCAGGTCTTGCCATATGGTGCATCCAGGTGCCCCTGCGTTGAATGATCAGGTGGCATCCTGCATTAAACAAATCAATCACCCGCATCCGGGGAACTCATTAAATATTAACTATTAATGAAAATAATTAATAGCTATAGTATTATAATTTAGTAGGTTTCGTTGTAATGTCTATATTATTATTAAAATTTAATGATCTAAGTTCCTCACAATAGGTTATAAGCTCTACACAATGAGCTAAGTTTCGCACCATAAGGTAAGTTTCTAGTTTCCACACAGTAGGCTAATTTTTTCGCACACAATTTATTAGTTATTTTATGGTATTGGCTTTCCCATAATAAAATAGAATAAAAACAATATTAATAAAATAATATTATAGCTTATTATGCGTTACTTAACTCATTATGCGAAACTCTGATATTGAAATGTGTGGGGACGTGGGCTATAAGTCTCACAGTTATCAAGTACAATGTTTTCTTTGTAATAATAAAATAAAATAAATAGCTTGACACAATTCAACTTATGGTTTATATGAACAAGACAATTTGTGGGGATGACTGAACATTTTTGTTTAATAGTAATATTTGTGTTTTAGTTGTGTGGAAGCGTAAACATTTTTGTTTAATAGTAATATTTGTGCTTTTGTTGTGCTTAAAGGTTGTCCATGTAAAATACTTATAGAAAGGGGAAAGCATTAATGTCAAAGAATTAATAATAGTCTATTAATAATCAAGTTAATAATAGTTAAATGTAGTTATTAATAACTATAATAAAATGCACAATGGCCTATTAATAGTCAAGTTAATAATAGTTAAATGTAATTACTATTGCATTGCAGAGTTTAGCTCATTAATTATTAACTGTTAATGAAAATAGTTAATCACTATAATTTAGTTTAATGAAACTATTATTGTTGCTTAATTATTACAATTATTAATAGTTATAGTTCATTTTGCTATTACTATTGTGCTGCTATCAATTATAACTTCATAATTAACTCCACAAAACTAATTAATTAATAGTTATCAACTATTCTTTATGATTCTTGTTTTTAGGCTTCTGTGGTTATCATTTGTAACAGAGATTCTCGGATTATTCACAGTGCAAAAAGAATCATGTGGTTATTCTTTATGCTTTCATTTATATTTTTATCGTTAATGTTTTATGCAAAGTTTTCGCTTTCATTTTCATTGCTTGGAGGCACTAATAAAGTTGTTGAAATTGAAATAACCAATTTAAAAATTTGAATTACTGAAGAGTGTGTGTGTGTTGACATTGAAAAGTGAGTAGTCTTTAGTGTGACTTTTTGAAGGTTTTTCTGGTGGAATTTTCCGGTTTAATTTCTCTAAAATCTGGTCGGAATTCATTGAAAATAGAAGTTTGATGGGTAACCTTGCACAATCGAAGTGCCCAAAAGGTTTTTTAGGGTGTTGAATCCATATATACACTCAAAAAACCAGTTTAAATAACAGAAATCAAGATTTTACCTCAAATTTTTTATCGGATTCTAGCACCGGAAACTCCAAAAAGTTGCACTAAAGACAACTCCGTTGAAAATGGGCATATATTTATAAATGTGGAACATTTCTTGTGCAAAGCTTTCCACACACGGAAAGCTCTGCAGAAGCAAAACTCCCCACAAGTAGTTTATCGTCACTTCATAAAAAATATAAAGCATTAATGTAGGAGAATTAATAGCTATAATTAAATGCACAATAGTATATTAATTGCCAAGTTAATACTAGTTAAATGTAATAGCTATAGCAATGCAAAGTTTAGCTCATTAATTATTAACTATTAATAAAAAAAAGTTAATAGTTATAGTATTATAAAATTTGTCTATGTAAAATAATTATCACAAAGAAACATTATTGATGGAGAATTAATAGCTTTAATTAAATGCAAAATAGTCTATTAATAGCCAATTTAATAATGGTTGAATGTAATAGTTATTGCAATGCGGAGTTTAACTCATTTATTATTAACTATTAATGAAAGTGTGACTATTTTTGTTTAATATTAATATTAGGGTTTTTGTTGTGCCGAAAAGCTGTCCATGTAAAATAATTATCAAAAGCAGAAACTTTCCATGTAATTAACAAAAGGAGACAACATGAATGCTAGAGAGTTAATAGTTATAATTAAATGCACAATAGTCTATTAATAGTCAAGTTAATAATAGTTAAATGTAATAGCTATTGCAGTGCAGAGTTTAACTCATTAGTTAGTAATTATTAATGAATATAGTTAATCACTATAGTATTATAGGTTAGTAGGTTTCCTTGTAATAAATATAGTATTATAAAAATGTAATAGTTTTAGAAACTATTTTTTGTTGTTTAATTATTACAATTATTAATAGTTATAGTTCATTTTGTTATTATTATTGTGATGCTATCATTTATAGCTTCATAATTAACTCAAGACAACTAATTAATTAATAACTATTAGTTATTCTTTATGCTTTCATTTATATTTGTATTGTTGATGCTTTGTGTAGAGATTTTTACTTTCATTTTCATCGCGCCAAGGCATTGCTAAAACAATTGAAATCAAAATAACCAATTTAAAAATTCAAATGGCTGATGATTGAAATCAAAATAACCAATTTAAAAATTCAAATGGCTGAAGAGTGTGAGTTTCCATTGAAATTCCGAAAGGAAAAAATAATTACATTTTTAATAATTTGAAAGGTAGTTTAGTATGTTTTGGAAAATAAAAAAATGGTAAAGAAACGATTTCTTAGGTCAAACATAGGCATATCTCTTTCCGCACAAAGCTCTCTACACAATGAAAGCTTTCAACACAAAACTCTCCCCACAAAGCTCTCCACACACATTTCAACAATAGTTTAATTGACATGAAATGTTCTATGAAATTTTTGAGGAGGGGTATGCTTTGACAATTGCAATAGTGTTAGAGGTATCGTTTGCATGCAGTCGTAGTGATGAGTTCATTATGCATAGAAATGTGTTTTCTCTTCACTCGGTCACAACCATTCACTCATGTTGTGTAATTAAATTTTTAATAATTTGAATATATAGTTTAAAGCTGGATTGAGTTACAACTATGTTTTTTAATAATTTGGATATATAGTTTTATTTATGTTTTCAAAAAAAATAAAAAATAAAATATTTTTTTAATAGTCTGAATATATAGTTTTATTCAGGTTTTCAAAATTTAAAAACATCATAAAGGAATGATTTTTCAATTCAAGCATATACATAATAAAGGATAAGATATTGTTTGTAGTAGTAGTGCAAAGAAATTGATTGTGCAGAGAAAGGTATTTTCTCCATAATTGATAGTGCAGAGAATCAATCTTAGAAGACACATGTATTCTCCAAGATCTAGAAATTGTGCAGATAAATTGGTTGTCCTGATCACGTCAGCGTCAGTGTTTTAAGTGCATGTGTCTTTGTTATGATCAAAAGGGTAAATTACGAATTTGATCGTGCTTACTTTATGTAATTATTAAAAACATCATGTAATCGATCCTTCCGTATTAAACAAACTCTGATTCACAATCATGATCAAGTGTGATGTTAAGTTTTAACTTAAAGCATAATTGTGGTCACCGTATCTTACACCTCATATCTTGTAAGCAGTTGTATTGGTAAATTATCTGAGTTTTCCACTTGGAAAATTGAAACATTTTTCGTTACATGATTACAACATCGAATCCTGTGGATAGTGCCAACTAGAATGGGAAAGGGAGGCATGCTATACCTAACTGAGCCTAAAGCGTTAGAACTGTTGAATGTGTACCCTGATATCCTACATTTGTTCCAGCAGGCAGTGATCCAAGGTAAATTCCTGATACCCTTAACCAAGACCTTTCCCTTCCGCTGTTGTGTTAGAATTGCATTTAATTAAAGTGTCAATGAACATAAATGAACAAATTCATGTTGTAAAGAAGAGGAACATAACATGTCAAGATAAAAAATCATAAGAACATGTCGTTCAATAACGAAGTTCGTCCAGGAGGGACTACATCTCCGGGCCTTGGTGTCAAGATGGTTTAGGCCACTGCATTAAATGTTGTAAAGAAGAAGATGTACATGGATGGTGTTTTATCTGTTGTATAAGGAAAATTCCCTCACGTAGGAGTGTCTGGACCTATCTATGACATGTTCCACTACCAGAAATCTCATGCATAAAAAGGACTCCTATCAATATGACAATAACTCACACATAATGACTATGAGTATCCTGCCAACATGGCAAACAAAGGGATCTCAAACAAATACATGTGACAATGAGTATCCCACCAACATGGCAACACAGGGATCTAAGACATAATACAAATCCATGATATAAAGTTGTTGACGGGAAAATCTGTCTGGCCAATAGCAGGGGATCTCCTCGGTAAAAGGTCCCAATTATACCTTGAACCGTTTGGAATAGGGATCCCGTCCGGGGTGTGGGTCCGGCTACCACTGATTTCTCCTTTGCTTTGGGTCTCGCTTAAACTCTATAAAACAGTGGGTACACACCTAATCAATTGATACAAGACATATGATTGATGCATTAAATGTACATGCAGCACTATGAGTAGCAAGAGGAAATAATAAAGCATGAAAACCGAAGGAAGTGTTGTTAGCAACAATTCATTAGGGTCATGCTGGTAGACTGTTCTGACCGCCAAGGAAACAATTCCTCACAGCGGGAACACTCTTCGCTTCCTAAAAGTTTAAATGATAACAAAAACGCAGATAAACAAAGTCATCAACATTAGCTAAGAAAGTGAAATAAACTCAACCACCGTTAACATACTCAGCAAACTGTTATGCAACTGTGATGTGAATTGAAAATACAGTTCCCTTAGTATAAAGACGTTTAGAAACTAAAAACATAATACTTAGAGTACTCATACATAAAACAACACTAGATCCACAAAAGGGGTTTTACAAAACGCTTGTATTCATCATTAAATGTATATCTACTGGTAATACAATGCACTCAGATCGAGTCCCAAACCAAAGATGCCTTTTACAAGCTCCCGAAGGAGTATTTATAATGCAAAACCTGCCCTTTGGGCTTCCTTGACTTTTCATCTTCTTGACTGTTGGGATGCCTTTCGACCCAGTCTTTTCTGCGACCTGCGACCTGAGCTCTCATTGTGACCCGCGACCTGACTAGGTCGCGGGGTCGCGGATCGTGAAAACAGATGCACATGTGACCTTGCGACTGGGTCGCTGGGTCGCGGATCGTGAAAACAGATGCACATGCGACCTTGCGACCTTGCGACTGGGTCGCGGGGTCGCGGATCTTGAAAACAGATGCACATGCGAACTTGCGACCTTGCGACTGGGTCGCAGGGTTGCAACTTTCAGGAAAAAATCAGAAGTGCGACCCTACGACCTGCTGGGATTTGCGACCTCGCGACTTTCGGTAGACATGCAACCTGCGACCTCGTCAGATTTGTGACCTGCGACCACTTGGGCAGAAATGCGACCTTGAGCAGATCAGTGAGTTCTTTGGAGTTTCGCCAACATCTACTTGTTTTGAAAATGTCCCCTTGTTTGCTGGGGAAAACCTTGGCTCTTATGTGTAAACAGAGTGGTTCCTCCTGCAATAAAATAACACAGGTCACATATCTTCATGATGGAATAATAATAATGGTAAGGGAATTTTAATCAATTGTAAGAATGAAAATAATAACTTAGACCCCTGTGTGGTCAACTACTGAATCGTCGGAGAGAATGGCTAGGGTAAGCTTTCTCTGTGCCCTTTCTCTGTCAGGATTATCCTCTTCCCCACGCACAAGGTTATCTTCAAGTCTTGGATTAAATTGTTTGATAGGCACGGGCTTCTTCATTTACGTTCTCAGTGTTCACCATAGGTTTTCATGCTCATCGATTTTCCCATCCATTAGAGGAGCAGTACTTGTCATCTTCCATTGGAGAATCTCGGGTATCTTGACTGAGGAGAACTGGTTAGGTACGACGATCTAGGCAGGGCTTATAACAGTCTTATACAATGAGGGCTGGTCAGTTAGGACCATTAAATCATAGCTAGCCCAACTAAAATATTTCCTTTGCGCGGCTCCAAAGCCACCATATTAAGATCCCATCCCTGGGCTAGTTGTTATAAAACATCCATTGATTACCCTGAAGACTGACTTCCACCTGCACGATTACTTCTGTTTTTATGATGCTCCCATCTGCTAAAGGGACCAAGTGACAAATCGATAGCAGCCTTGCTTCCGATTCTAGATCAGTGATGAGGTAGGAAGCCATCTCTACTTCCCAAAGATCCCAACGACAGTGTCATTCGTGATCTAGCACTAACTATCAAACGGGTTCTTCCAAGCTTCGATGACGTGCTACCTCTTCCAAGTAAAAACACATTGTACAGTGCAGCTCCTCCTCCAGGGCCGCCATAAAACAGTCCTCTGTACATAGTTTCCGCCATTCAGCCTCTAATGTTTGAAAGCCTTCACTTCGATCATTGTTCTCACGGGCCTGCAATTGAAAACACTACAAACAGTCTCGAATCAATCTATGTGGAATGCAAGATCTGGTTTCAGTGCCTCTGGACATAGTAACAGCAAGCGCCTTAGGAATCATTGAAGATTGAGCTCTGTGGAGACAACTCGACGTGGTCAGTAGTAGCAATATTGAACAATCAGCTCCCAGCGAATATGTGGCGATAATGTTTTTTCTAAATGTGACCAACGCAGTAGGTCTAAAGAGTGATTCTCTCCTGGAATATTGCCGTCGGGGCTACAGAAGTCGGCATAAATCACTCGAATTCGATTTCAGCGCTATATCCTAATATACTTACTAGAAACACACGGTCTTCTTATGACAGTTTCCATGCAGATTTGGTGAGAGACGTGTCGACAATTTCACCCATGCCGTTTGACCAATCAACGTATAATAACTTTTGCTGCCACGACTTGAGACCATAAAATATCCGCTCCAAACCTCTGCCATCGAGCCTTTGCACCCGTTCCTCGTTTTAAACATAAAACCTGACTATTATATATTCACCCAAGGCGTTTTAACATAGGTCAAAACTCCGCCATAGCCAAATTCGAGCTCAATTGTAGTGTGTTTTATATATAGCTTTGACCAAGTTTTAACTGACCGTTGTATGTATATAGTTGCTGTCAAACAAAACCTGCCATCGCACGTTGGACTCTATGCAACGTGTCCATGCATGTCTGCGCCATGCAATGTTGGACTCTATGCGTTGTGTCCATGCACATTCGCGCCATGCAACGTTGGACTCCATGTTTAAAACGCCTTCCATGCTATATGTGTATATTGCTCCAGAATATTAAATGTGACCACCATGCATAAAAGCATTGGCGCCCATGTGAGGTTTGACCGCTACAATAATATGCGTTTGCTCAAAGTATTTACCATAGGTGGAAGACCTGCCATCGCACGTGGTTTGAAAAATGTACTGCTTTATCTCCTTTGCGCCTTAGTTCAACCATATCAAGTTTACCATTTGCTTTTCCACGAATGAATAGAAATTTTCATTGCCAAGGCCGCAGACCCATAATATGAATGTTGCTGCTTTGAAAAACCAAGATCTGACATCTACTACTCATCAACTAAGTATGGGATGCCAAGTGGAAGCGTTTGAAACGTGAGGTCAATGAGAAGTCTCCAATCATATTTCTCCTATTTTATTGTGAAAGCATATTCTTCCCGAGAAATTTTTTCTTTTTAAAATAATGCAGCCTCATAGGGTAGAATGGTCATTTGTTCAAGCCACATTGATGGCCCTTTTAATATTGAGCCTTTCTGCCTTGTAGTTCTAGAGACTATTTGCATATGCATCAATGCGCCTGGCTACCAAAAGGTGCATGCGTTTAAACATCACCTTTTAGGTTCAATTTGAAGTTCTCCATCCCTTATGGTCCCACATAGACAAACTTTATGGATATGAAAGAGCAAAGGAGACTAGGGTTTTAAGGCCATTTCCTTGCTCCACGTTGTACTCCTTACAGCATAAATAATTTCACACCATGTGGCTTAGGATTCATAAATGTCGCTTCTCAAAGATGCACTCACATAATTGAAAACTCTGCCGTTGGCTTGCCACACCAACATGTGTGCTTTCGCACTGTTACCTGGCACGAGAACGCCTCGAATGAGATGGTCATTGTCTTAGAGAAATCTTCTGATTCCGCTTTGTTCGCCGGGCCATACTAGACTCATCGAAGTGGCGAAATATGTTTCTTTGCGTGCGCCCATCTACACTTAGATGGTATGGTGCAGGATCTGGACATTTCCAATGGAGCGCTTTTAAGCATCTGGTGCACACTAGTGAAGAAACCTCCTTTTAACAGTACTAGTCGTTTTCTCCTCCTCCTTCCCTGTTCCGCAACTTAGGCCTTGTTGTTGAGCTCAATTTTATTTCCCTTGATGTCGTGACACGAATGAGGAATCTGTCACCCGTGGGGTCGACCTGTGGAACATTACGACATCACAATCACTCTTTGATAATGATGGCCCCAGATGAGACATATGAGACTAACAAGTGTAAAAGAGGTATTCAAACAATATGCTTAACAACCCACGGCGAGAGGGATTTTAATCGTCGATACACAAAAGGTTTCTATTCAAACGTATGCATGGAAATCTCATTACATATGGCGCAACTGCGACAAGAGTGTTCGGGCGCACGCTGGATGATCCTTCCCACATATGGCGTGATTGCAACAATGACATCCGATCATGATGGCGAGACAACTCATGAGGGGTTGGGGATAGGTCACTGGGATGTAGTTGATTGCAGGTCGGGTAAAAGACTTCAACGCCTAAGCGAGCAGAGGGGGAACCCGAAATTTTAAATATACCCAAAATTTTGGGTGGTGTTGTAGCGGCTACAACAAATGGCGAACCACTGGTAGAATCCAGCATCTCTGTCAGTATCACAACAAAAGTCTGAGTCCTGATAGTAATGCAAGGGAATATTGAACAATTTCCGTGGGTCCCCTTTGTGTTACTTTGGCCCTTTACACGTATGCCTAATCCTTGTGCCTCAACTAAGTCCCGCTAATCAGAAACACATCAAAGAGAAAGCTCACAGACACCAGTAGCTTGTTGATGATGTGAAGGGCAAGGCAGTGGGTTTATTATTTTCAGGATTTTTTAAAGTAAGTTTATGGTGTTGCTCCGCTGCCAGTAGGCCTGGACAGTACCCCGGCGGATTCACTTCAAGAAATCACAAACGTTGCTTCGCTGCCAGCGAGCCTGGTCAGTACCCCGGCGGAGTCGTTGCATTACCTCTCCGCGCAGGAAGCCTTTCTCAATCCTTTACCCTTATTTGTTTCATGTGCTTGCAGCACTTATTTTCATGTGCTCGTGGCACTTATTTTTCATGGGAAGATGAGGGATCCCGACTTATTTTACGAGCGAGAGAGGTTGTTTCTTGTTTTACAGAAACTGAAAGATATCCTAATTTGGGTTTGCTCTCGTGCCAAAACTTCACATCCCATTCACCACAATAGGCGAAGTGTGCAAAACAGATCATTAAAACTTCCAAGACTATGCTGGGCACAAGGCTTAGGCTTACGGGTATGGGCCATTTCAACTCATCAGGTCTCCCACAGACAACCGGCTCGTATCTCCCCAGATAATAAGTTTAGACTCATAGGCACCTTGTTGAGAATGCGACTTCGATGACTGGTCCTAAGAGAAAGCTGCCTCTTGAGATAACCACCGCAACCTCACGCAAAACAATGGGGTTACTGTTTCAGCAATCGGGGCAAAACAAGACTGCAAGGTGATAGGTTTGCAATGAGGGCTCATGAAGTGGCAGGCGATATGACAAAAATGATGTGAGGGAGAGAGCATACGACACAATGTAATAGGTGAGGCTCAAGATGCAATGCAACGCCATGTGGGAGAACGATCAACCAGAAGTAAGTGCAAATACAAGCAGTGATTATTTATGCAACAACAAGTAACTGAAAAGGAAATGAAAGGAAAATACTTGCAACATGATGATGCCTAAAATATTAATCGTAAACAAGAATAGTAAACACACTTATAAACTATGAAGTAAAAATTTGGCAAGTAAACCTAATTAACTTTGAACTAAAAATTTTATTGCAGGTCCTAGCTAGCCTACACCTAACCCCTAGTTTAACCGATGATGCGGTGGGTTATGTAAAATCAGCTTTCCAATGCAGCCACTGCATTAGTTCCTGACCTGCAAGAACAACAATGATCAGGATCAGAGCTAGTATCCAAAAAAGTGCAGTGACAACAAAACTTACCTGAGGAGCAGGTGCAACGGCAAGACGATCATAGATACTTACCAAAGAACATGCCAGAATATATTGTGCAAGTTGAATCACGCTCTCATCTGGATACACAGCAATATGTTCTTGAAACTCAACATTTATAAATGACACACATTCATTCATGCACAATCCTAGGTCTGATGGGCGCTGGGTAAGCCACCGCCTATTTTTAGGCACATCCACCGGATAGGGTTGGTCGAGTTGACCGATGATCTCATCATGGTGTTGAGGACCACCAGTTTTATGGAAAGGAAACAATAAGCAAGTGCTAGGTGAATTATAAATTCATGCGCATCCCAGCATAGAAACCCTAGTTTCGAAAACCCTAGTTCGGGATTTCTCCTGGGTTTGGTCAAGGGTATAAGGATCCGAATCCGCGTTTAGTGGATCCTGAAATTACTCATTGCCTTGAACAAACTTTGGACCTTCAAGCAAGGGGATTTCCAACTTTGACTGCTTGGCAAGATCAACAGGCGAGTAGATGTGATCATGGATTGTGGCGGGTTGTAGAATGTCAGTGGGCTTTGTATCAATTCGGTCAAATGTTTGCGCACTGACAGATTGATAATCCAAAGTATCAGATTCCCTAGATTTGCTAGGGTGGGGTGAATTTGGTGAGGTTATGCTGGGAGGAGCATGGTACTTGGGGATCATCATCTCATAAATAGTTGGCAGAAGCTGAAGTGCTTCGACTTTCTGATGGGTACTTGAAACCTCCCAAAGCAAATCGTCGAATGTTGGTGTTCCCATATGGTCCGAAAAGAGATGTGAGTGAAAATCCTCAGTGGTATGATTGAATATGTTTTCAGATAAGGAGTGATCGCTACAACCATCGATGTGGTCGAGTTGGGTACCTGGCATATTAGGATCCCCGAGAGCTACTGACTGGGATGAATCAACAAAGAGGACATCTTGAGGTTGCCCACACAGAAAATCGCTCCTATGGCTGTCTAAAGATTCCGAGTGAGAAAGATCAGATCTGAAAAATTCATTGATTTCGGACTGTGATCGTGAGACACCATCTGCATTCTTATGATTGTCGTCAATACCAGTATGAGGAAATTTTGAATGTGTCGAAGAAATTACTAGTGTGGCGGGATCGGGAAACCAACCGGGGAATAATGAGCGAAGAGATTGAGTCGCAAGGGCATTAACCATACGAGGCTTTTCAACATGCGCATCCGTGTCATTCAGAGGACACAAAGATCTAGCAGGCCTTGTAAGGGAATCAACTTTATGTGGGGTAGGAGTCGATTCATAATCAGTATGTGAATCAAATTTAGGACTGTGTCCAGGGAAACATCGAGTGGGCTCGAGGTAGGTTTCATGAACCGAGAGGGATAATGAGCCACTGGGGTTTTCAAATTTTGATTCGACATGGTGGGTGAAAGATTCAAAGGTAGTGCAGTAGGCTTTATCCTCTTTCCATTGTCTATCCTTGCTCAGGACTTTCGAGGTCACAACTCCACTACCCGACAACTCAGGAGGAGGGGTGAGAATGTCACAAATAGCAACACTCTCCTTGGAGGCCTGAATGTGGTATGGACTCGAGGAGATGGACAACGAAGCGTTAGGGAAAAAATTTGAATAGCCGGTAACTTGCGGGTCATCATAGGGAACACTAGGATCTAGCTGAAGTTGTTCAAGGGAAACGAGAATCACATACTTGAACTGTTCACCTAAACATTTCGAATCAACATCCCTTTCAAGGAACTCAAAACAATAATGAAAAAATCTGATAGAGAATTCGTCTAAAGATTCCTGAGGTTCCATTCTGATGTCATTTAACTTTATAAAAACTTTATGAGGATCATCCCTGTGAAAATCTTGTTGTAATTCACTGGCGAGTTGTTCAAATGAATGGATGAAAGCTTTCGGCAATGTGCGACACCATTTCTTAGCGTGACCTTCGAGAGTGAGGAAGAAAAGCAAACAAATCAAACCTTCATCGTCAATTTCGTAGCACTCACCAAAGTCACAGAAATCTAAAAAGTGTTGGGTTATGGACACCCCATTTTCACCATCGAATTTTAACTGGGACAAGTGATACATAAGTTCATCGGGGATGAAGTATCGAGGCTCATAAAACTCCGACAAACATCTCGGAAGAATGATTTGGGAATGAGCCATTACAGATATGAGATTAACTGCAGGCTCTAAGGGCTCAGCTTTTCATCTAGCCCTCCTTCTAGCGCCAATTCTGTTGACGGGAAAATCTGTCCGGCCAACAGCAGGGGATCTCCCCGGTAAAAGGTCCCAATTAGACCTTGAACCGTTTGGAATAGGGATCCCGTCTGGGGTGTGGGTCCGGCTACCACTGATTTCTCCTTTGCTTTAGGTCTCGCTTAAACTCTATAAAACAGTGGGTACACACCTAATCAACTGATACAATAGATATGTTTGATGCATTAAATGTACATGCAGCACTGTGAGTAGCAAGAGAGAATAATAAAGCATGAAGACCGAAGGAAGTGTTGTTAGTAACACTTCATTAGGGTCATGCTGGTAGACTGTTCTGACCGCAAAGGAAACAATTCCTCATGGCGGGAACACTCTTCACTTCCTAAAAGTTTAAATGATAACACAAACGCAGATAAACAAAGTCATCAACATTAGATAAGAAAGTGAAATAAACTCAACCACCGTTAACATACTCAGCAAACTGTTATGCAACTGTGATGTGAATTGAAAATACAGCTCCCTTAGTATAAAGACGTTCAGAAACTGAAAACATAATACTTAGAGTACTCATACATAAAACAACACTAGATCCACAAAAGGGGTTTTACAAAATGCTTATATTCATCATTAAATGTATATCTACTGGTAATACAATGCACTCAGCTCGAGTCCCAAACCAAAGATGCCTTTTACAAGCTCTCGAAGGAGTATTTATAATGCAAAACCTACCCTTTGGGCTTCCTTGAATTTTCATCTTCTTGACCGTTGGGCTGCCTTGCGACCCAGTCTTTTCTGCGACCTGCGACCTGAGCTGTCGTTGCGACTTGCGACCTGACTGGGTCACGGGGTCGCGGGTTGTAAGAAAGTGTGTGACCTTGCGACCTTGCGACCTTGCGACTAGGTTGCTGGGTCGCGGGGTCGCGGATCGTGAAAACCGATGCACATGCGACCTTGCGACTGGGTCGTTGGGTCGCGGGGTCGCGGATCGTGAAAACAGATGCACATGCGACCTTGCGACTGGGTCGATGGGTCGCGGGGTCTCGGATCATGAAAATAGATGCACATGTGACCTTGCGACTGGGTCACTGGGTAGCGGGGTCACAAATTTCGGGAAAAAATCAGAAGTGCGACCCTGCGACCTGCTGGGATTTGCGACCTCGCGACTTTCGGTAGACATGCGACCTGCGACCTCGTCAGATTTGCGACTTGCGACCACCTGGGAAGACATGTGACCTCGAGCATATCAGTGAGTTCTTTGGAGTTTCGCCAGCATCTACTTGTTTTGAAAATGTCCCCTTGTTTGCTGGGGAAAACCTTGGCTCTTATGTGTAAACAGAGTGGTTCCTCCTGCAATAAAATAACACAGGTCACATATCTTCATGATGGAATAATAATAATGGTAAGGGAATTTTGATCAATTGTAAGAATGAAAATAATAACTTAGACCCCTGTGTGGTCAACTACTGAATCGTCGGAGAGAATGGCTAGGGTAAGCTTTCTCTGTGCCCTTTCTCTGTCAGGATTATCCTCTTCCCCACGCACAAGGTTCTCTTCAAGTCTTGGATTAAATTGTTTGATAGGCACAGGCTTCTTCATTTACGTTCTCAGTGTTTGTTGTAGGTTTTCATGCTCATCGATTTTCCCATCCATTAGAGGAGCAGTACTTGTCATCTTCCATTGGAGAATCTCGGGTATCTTGACTGAGGAGAACTGGTTAGGTATGGCGATCTAGGCAGGGCTTATAACAGTCTTATACAATGAGGGCTGGTCAGTTAGGACCATTAAATCATAGCTAGCCCAACTAAAATCTTTCCTTTGCGCGGCTCCAGAGCCACCATATTAAGATCCCATCCCTGGGCTAGCTGTTATAAAACATCCATTGATAACCCTGTAGACCAACTTCCACCTGCACGATTACTTCTGTTTTTATGATGCTCCCATCTGCTAAAGGGACCAAGCAACAAACCGATAGCAGCCTTGCTTCCGATTCTAGATCAGTGATGAGGTAGGAAGCCATCTCTACTTCCCAAAGATCCCAACGACAGTGTCATTCGTGATCTAGCACTAACTATCAAACAGGTTCTTCCAAGCTTCGATGGCGTGCTACCTCTTCCAGGTAACAAAGCATTGTATAGTGCAGCTCCTCCTACAGGGCCGCCATAAAACAGTCCTTTGTACATAGTTTCCGCCATTCAACCTCTAATGTTTGAAAGCCTTCGCTTTGATCATTGTTCTCACGGGCCTGCAATTGAAAACACTACAAACAGTCTCGAATCAATCTATGTGGAATGCAAGATCCGGTTTCAGTGCCTCTGGACATAGTAACAACAAGCGCCTTAGGAAACATTGAAGATTGAGCTATGTGGAGACAGATCGACGTGGTCAGTAGTAGCAATATTGAACAATCAGCTCCCAGCGAATATGTGGCGATAACGTTTTTTCTAAATGTGACCAACGCAGCAGGTCTAAAGAGTGATTCTCTCCTGGAATATTGCCGTCGGGGCTACAGAAGTTGGCATAAATCACTCAAATTTGATTTCAGTGCTATATCATGATATACTTACCAGAAACGCACGGTCTTCTTATGACAGTTGCCATGCAGATTTGGCGAGAGACGTGTCGAAAATTTCACCCATGCAGTTTGAACAATCAACGTATTATAACGTTTGCTGCCACGACTTGAGACCATAAAATATCCACTCCAAACCTCCGCCATCGAACCTTTGCACCTGTTCCTCATTTTAAATATAAAACCTGACTATTATATATTCACCCAAGGCGTTTTAACATAGGTCAAAACTCCACCATAGCCAAATTCGAGCTCAATTGTAGTGTGTTTTATATATAGCTTTGACCAAGTTTTAACTGACCATTGTATGTATATAGTTGCTGTCAAACAAAACCCGCCATTGCACATTGGACTCTATGCAACGTGTCCATGCATGTCTGCGCCATGCAATGTTGGACTCTATGCGTTGTGTCCATGCACGTCCGCGCCATGCAACGTTGGACTCCGTGTTTAAAACACCTTCCATGCTATATGTGTATATTGCTCCAGACTATTAAATGTGACCACCATGCATAAAAGCATTGGCGCCCATGTAAGGTTTGACCGCTACAATAATATGCGTTTGCTCAAAGTATTTACCATAGGTGGAAGACCTGCCATCGCACGTGGTTTGAAAAACGTACCGCTTTATCTCCTTTGCGCCTTAGTTCAACCATATCAAGTTTACCATTTGCTTTTCCATGAATGAATAGAACTTTTCATTGCCAAGGCCGCAGACCCATAATATGAATGTTGTTACTTTGAAAAACGGAGATCTGACATCTACTACTCATCAACTAAGTATGGGATGCCAAGTAGAAGCGTTTGAAACGTGAGGTCAATGAGAAGTCTCCAATCATATTTCTCCTATTTTATGGTGAAAGCATATTCTTCCCGAGAAATTTTTTCCTTTTAAAACAATGCAGCCTCATAGGGTAGAATGGTCATTTGTTCAAGCCACATTGATGGCCCTTTTAATATTGAGCCTTTCTGCCTTGTAGTTCTAGAGACTATTTGCATATGCATCAATGCACCTCGCTACCAAAAGATGCATGCGTTTAAACATCACCTTTTAGGTTCAATTTGAAGTTCTCCATCCCTTATGGTCCCACATAGACAAACTTTATGGATATGAAAGAGCAAAGGAGACTAGGGTTTTAAGGCCATTTCCTTGCTCCACGTTGTACTCCTTGCAGCATAAATAATTTCACACCATGTGGCTTAGGATTCATAAATGTCGCTTCTCAAATATGCGCTCACATATTTGAAAACTCTGCCATTGGCTTGCCACACCAACATGTGTGCTTTCGCACTGCTACCTGGCTCGAGAACACCTTGAATGAGATGGTCATTGTCTTAGAGAAATCTTCTGAGTCCTCTTTGTTCACCGGGCCATACTAGACTCATCGAAGTGGCGAAATATGTTTCTTTGCGTGCACCCATCGACATTTAGATGGTATGGTGTAGGATTTGGACATTTCCAATGGAGCACTTTTAAGCATCTAGTGCACACTAGTGAAGAAACCTTCTTTTAACAGTACTAGTCGTTTTCTCCTTCTCCTTCCCTGTTTCGCAACTTAGGCCTTGTTGTTGAACTCAATTTTATTTCCCTTGATGTCGTGACACGAATGAGGAATCTGTCACCCGTGGGGTCGACCTGTGGAACATTACGACATCACAATCACTCTTTGATAATGATGGCCCCAGATGAGACATATGAGACTAACAAGTGTAAAAGAGGTATTCAAACAATATGCTTAACGACCCACGGTGAGAGGGATTTTAATCGTCGATAGACAAAAGGTTTCTATTCAAACGCATGCATGGCAATCTCATTACATATGGCGCGACTGTGACAAGAGTGTTCGGGCGCATGCTGGATGATCCTTCCCACATATGGCGTGATTGCAACAATGACATCCGATCATGATGGCGAGACAACTCTTGAGGGGTTGGGGATAGGTCACTGGGATGTAGTTGATTGCAGGTCGGGTAAAAGACTTCAACGCCTAAGCGAGCAGAGGGGGAACCCGAAATTTTAAATATACCCAAAATTTTGGGTGGTGTTGTAGCGACTACAACAAAAGTACATCTCACATAAAAAAAAAAAAAAAAAACAATATTCCACATCAAGCAACAACATGGATCTGTACAACACAATGCATCTTAGAGACAAAAAGACAAAGAAGTACATGAAATCAACTCATCATATACCTCATGCTGAAGATGACTAAAGAATGAGCTAATCTACTGTTGGATCTGAAATCACCATCAATCTCATGGTGTCGAAAGGTGTGAAAACGTTTGTTCACTTGCTGAAAACTGACACCTGCAACTCTACTTTGAAAAGTGGCCGAAGAATATAAAGCTCAGATGGAAAATCTGAATGCACCATCAAATTCATGGCGTTGAATGGTGCAAAATCGACATAAAGCTTGTCCCATTTGGATATTGTCAAAATTTCACCCTCTTGAAAGTTGCACTCAATCAAGGTTCCACCTGCCTTTACACATGGCTCAGGGTTCTGCATCACCTACAATAAAAAAATCATAAACCTCAAACTGCATGGGCGCTCCGCTCCTCCATGGCCTGGGCGCACTATGCAATGTCGAGTTTATATAAACTTCAATGGGCGGATTTAACAACAGAGCCATTGTGATGTGTTGGTAAAATTGGTGGTTTGTTGGAGGGAGGTCGGGTGGTCAAACCCCGACCCCTCCATAACAAGGTTGAATACGATTTAACATAACTGTGCCAATATTTTTTTTTTAAATTTGACATATATATATATATATATATATATATATATATATATATATATATATTTAATATAAGGTAAGGGTCCTGGCCCGCATTGGGCAGCCCACCCCAACTCTTCCGCCGATTGTTCCATATTACAAGTGGCATGTTGGTTGGGCTGGGGGTCCAGAACTGCATCGGGCGGCCCAACCATAACTCTCGCCTGCTTGTTGAATGTAGAGTGGGTTTGGCGGTGGTATTACACCCCCACCCACCCTTTAATATATAGTTGTTGCCATATTATGTGGGGTTGGTGGAGTTGCCGCGTGGGCAGACCCACGAACTCGCCGGTGGTGGGTTCGACTCCCACCAGATCCGGTCATTTATTTGATTATTCTAAGGGGTTGGATATGCATGGGTCCGGTGGAGGTCATGGCTCACCGACCAATTTATAATATATTTTTGTTGTTTAAAACAACCTAAGTAATTTTTGTAAATTTCGATTATGACTGTAGGAGTCAAATTAAGGAGGCCACAAATTTTCCTAGAATCTAGCTTGAGCTGGCTGGAATCTGGTGGCCGGGAAAGGTCGAATTTGCACCTTCCTTAAGGCTACCCAGTCACCAAGGCAACCCAAAAATTTGACTGCTCCTAACTTCTCCATATAGACTCGGAATTGAGTGATGTCTATGCCGTTGGAATCAGAAAGGTAAGATATATGCCCTGGTCCTGGTTCGAGAGCAATCCGAACACTTTGATTTTTGAGCCCTCCTTGTCCTCTGTGTGTCCCTGGAGACACCTAGATCAATCCTCTCCACTAAAGAGATTTTGGCCCTCCAAAAGCATCAACAAGAATCTACACTGTTGTGTACTATGTTTGCACCACAAGTGTCTTGAAAATGTCACCCTTCCATCTCCTTCACCTTTTTCCTTAAGAGCCCTAAGTGATGAAATGACACCTGCACCTTCTGCAAACCTATAGTACAATCCCCTACAAATTACATGCTCAAATTGACCAACTATGACCCAAAACCTTTCCATACTTGCCACGAGTTTATAACATGTACTCGGTGTTCAAGTTTACATCAAATGGAAATCACACCTCAGCGATCATTACAAGACAAGACATCATTGTCGCATTTTTAAGTGATGGCAAACACCTCATCACTTTTACATGAAATAAATGCATCAAACGACTCATAAAATAAGGCCAAAATATCATTGTTGCTTAAGAAATTGACGAAAAAACACATCATCACTTTTACAGTGTAACATGCAACAAATGATTTACAAAATAAGGCCATGACAAGCTAACACCTCTAGAAAAACAATATGGAAAAACCATCTCTTACTTATCAAAGTGAATGGTCATCCCCCTGTGGGAGATTTTCTTGTCGATCAACTCTTTCAATTGGTTCATGCACGAGCGTTTTGTCTTTAAGGCATTGCTCTGGATGGAGTCTCCAGTACGTGTCTCTTTGATGGCCACTTCGGTCACAATGAGTGCAAAAGGTCTTTCTCCTCGAAACCTGCTTAACTGATTTCTTTTCCTGTCAGGGAGAAGGCTTTCCATGCCTCATCCTCCTTTGTGCGACCATCATTTTACAACACTTAGAAAACACATGGTTATGTAAACCACAACAATGGCACGTTTTGTGATGCCATGATTTATGATCGTGGTTATCAACAATTTTATAATTAAAATGCACTTTGGAATAAGAAGACTTATTATACCTTCTCGGGTGATCTTTGGTGCGATCATTATGATGGAATCTCACGTCAGATCTTTCACTGTAACATGATTTACCATGGAACGATGGCGAAGTGTCCCCATCATTCCTCTTCCCTGGAGAATTCATCAATATCTATTTTCCTTTGATGTCCTTCGAACATCCTTCTTCAGTGTACCCCAAACCTGCATAGCGAGGTCACTGCACAACCTCCAATGGTTGGGTTATGCCTTGGCCACGAACGCCAAGTCCTCCTCCTTTGTACCCCATCTTCGTGAGGAGTCTCATGCCGGTTCCTGAAATGGGTATCTCCACACTTCCAACTGAAATGATATCATGTGAAAAAACTAAAGAGAAATCAACATCGTTTACTTTAGCTGTCGATTGCGAAACATGTGAAGAAGGCCTCTTTAAGCCTTCTTTGTGCTTCGCTCCCTCCAAAGCCTCTGTCGTGCCTTGTAGCTGAAGCTGCAATCACTGCTTATCCTCCTTCTCTTCTTGTAGCAGTGCCTCCAATGCATCATGATCTGCTTGAATTTTTTCATTGTTGTGCTTCAATTCTTCCCACGCCTCTATCGTAGCTTGCAACTGAAGCTGCAATTGATGTTTATCCTCCTTCTCCTCCTGTAGGAGGGTCTTCAATTCAACGTTCTCTGCGGCTTGTTTTTCATAAGCCTCGTACAACATGTCTTATTTTTCAAACACCCTCAACATGGTATTGTACATTTCCTTGAAATTCTCCATGGCTCAACTTAGCGAACGTTCAATAGTTCACGCCTGCAATCCAATCAGCAAGAAGACCTGCTTTGATACCACTTGATCCAGGGTAAATTCCTGATACCCTTAACCAAGACCTTTCACTTTGACTGATGTGATAGAATTACATTTAATTAAAGCGTCAATGAACATAAATGAACAACAACATGTTGTAAATAATAGGAACATAACATGTCAAGATCAGCAATCATAAGAACACGTCATTTGATAACGGAGTTCGTCTAGGAGGAACTACATCTCCAGGCCTCAGTGTAAGGATGGTGTAGGCCGCTGCATTAAGTGCTGTAAAGAAGAATATGTACATGGATGGTGTTTTATCTATCATATAAGGAAAATTACCTCACGCAGGAGTGGCTGGACCTCTCTATGAGATGTTCCACTATCGGAACTCTCATGCATAAAAAGGACTCCTATCAATATGAAAATAACTCACACATAATGACTATGAGTATCCTGCCAACATGGAAAACAAAGGGATCTCAATAAAATAAATGTGAAAATGAGTATCCCGCCAACATGGCAGCAAAGGGACCTCAGACATAATACAAATCCATGATATAAAGTACATCTCACATTAAAAATAGACCAAGATCCCACATCAAACAACAACAGGGATATGTACAACACAATGCATCTCAGAGACAAAAAGACAAAGAAGTACATGAAATCAACTCATCATATACCTCGTGCTGAATATGACTAAAGAATGAGCTGCTCGATCTGAAATCACCATCAATCTCATGGCATCGAAAGGTGTGAAAACGACTGCTCACTTGCTGAAAATTGACACCTACAACTCCACTTTGAAAAGTGGCCGAAAAGTATAAAGCTCAGATGGAAAATCTGAATGCACCATCAGATTCGTGGCATCAAATATTGAAAAATCGACATAAAGCTTGTCCATTTGGACACTGTCAAAATTTCACCCTCCTAAAAGTTGGGCTCAATCAAGGTTCCGCTTGCCTCTGCACATGGCTTAGGGTTCCGCATCATCTGCAATAAAAAAATCATAAACCTCGAACTGCATGCGCGCTCCACTCCTCCATGGCCTGGGTGCATTGTGCAATGTCGAGTTTATATAAAATTCAATGGGCGAAATTCACAACAGAGCCGTTGTGATGTGTTGGTAAAATCGGTGGTTTGTTGGAGGGAGGTCGGGTGGTCAAACCTCGACCCCTCCATAATAAGCCTGAATACGGTTTAACATAACTAGGCCAATATTTTTTTTGAAACCCCGACATATATATATTTAATATAAGGTGGGGGGTCGGGCCCACATTGGGTGACCCGCCCCAACTCTTCCACCGGTGGTTTCGTATTACAAGTGGCATGTTGGTTGGGTTATGGGGCCGGATCCGCATTGGACGGCCCACCCATAACTCCCGCATGTTCATTGAATGTAGAGTGGGTTGGGTGGTGGGGTTACACCCCCAGCCACCCTTTAATATATATCTGTTGCCATATTATGTGGGCGGACTGGCGGACCCGCGGCTCTGATCATTTATGTGATTATTCTTGTGGGTTGGATATGTGTGGGGTTAGGCGGGGGTCCTGGCTCGCTAGCTCGTTTATAATATATATATATATATTAAAACAAGCAAGTCATTTTTGAATATTTCGATTTTAACCATAGGAGTCAAATTAAGGAGGCCACAAATTTGCTCGAAATATGGCTTGAGCTGGCTGGAAGCCTGTGGCCGGGAAAGGTCGAATTTGCACCTTCCTTAAGGCTGCACAGTCACCAAGTCAACCCAAAACTTTGACTGCTCCTAACTTCTCCATACGGACTCAGAATTAATTGTCGTTTGCGACGTTGGAATTAGAAAGATGAGATCTACACCCTAGCCCTAGTTCGAGAGCAATCCGAACACTTTGATTTTTGAGCCTCCTTGTCCTGTATGTGTCCCTAGAGCCACCTGGATCAGGCAGGGTGGAGTTAGTTTTTCTATCGCTGTTTTGATTATCAAGATTAAGTAGCTAATTTATTTTCAGCATGATTCGATGGTAGCCGTGTAGAGGTCGGTGGTTTAGCGTTCGAAGTCACAGAGCACACTTTTGCCGAAGCCACAAATTTTCCTATGGAAGGAGACAGGGTTTTTCATAGTCATATCCTAGCTGGCATAAATGTTCCGTATTTATTCAAAGAAGAGCACAGAGAAGAGAACTAGAAAGTCGAGGTTCGAAAGGACTAGCTACAAGAAAAATTATATGCTCTCCTGCAGATTTTCCAACAATATTTTACTTATGAGGGTCGTTATAATAGAATCAATTTGTATCATTTCTACTTCAAATGGAAAAATTAGGATTAATCCCCGCTTCTACTTGCCGAAAAGCCTTAAAAACATGGTTGCTAGGTTCAGGGCTAGGGTTAAACCTTCATCACATTTTGTTTATCGCAAGGCACTCATGAATTTTTTAATAGAAATCTAGTTGATTAAACTTGGGAGGACCTGGAACCATTTTCTTTTCTGGGGAGGGTTCCAGCCTCAAATGTCTAGGAGTAAAAGGGGCAAACCCAAAACCATCAGGGGGGTGAATAAAACTCAGACTCAAGTTCCTATTTAGACTCCTATCATGTATGAAAATTTAGAAGCCCCATCTACCTCTATTTCCCCAAAAAATCCCAAGTTATATCAAAGGAGGAGTGCTCGGCTTCATAAGCCAGAGTCTGCATCATTGGGAAGTCCAAGAAATGATATTGAACCCACTATTTTTTCAACTTTACCTTCAGATTGCACCCTTGCAGACACAACTACACCTAAAGTCTTGAAGGGCAAGAAACCAATGATAAAGGAAAGGGAAAATAAACTAGAACTTGAGATTCTCAGACAGAGTAATAGGCACACTAGGCCAACAAACAAACTATGATATAAAATCAAGCTTAGAAGCAATCTAGAGTTAGCTAAACATATAATTGATATTTATGATGTGCCTTTGAAAGACTTGATCATCAACATGAAACTTGCAAAGTCTAATAAAAAGCCTATAGAGTCCGAGGATATGTTCACAAGCCCTAATAAGAAAAGAAATAAATAGGTTGCCGAAGCAAAGCCTATGGAGACTAAACATAATAAGAAACAAAGATTAGACAAGTTGTATGTATTACTTGAAGCTTCAGTACTCTCTGCTAATGTGCCAGGGTATCAGAACAATTTTTTCCACTTATTTAAAATAAAAACTTAGTTTTTGCATCTCGTCGACAGTCAGCCTACCAGTTTTGTATGCAATATAAAATTCGGGAAATCTGACAATGCCTTTGTCAGCATTTTTTGATAAGCTAGAAAGTGTGTCTATCAACTATTTAAAAAAAAGTTATGCATACTGGTTAGTAAACAAAACCTATAGGAAAATGCCAACAATGTGCATGTCAGTGATTTTTTCCAGAAAAAATTACAGAAAAACGGAAGATATCCAAGAGCAGGTTTGATAAAGTACAAAAAGGGACCTGTTTTGTTAAAGCAACGCCGACAATCCACATAGGTACCTGCTCTATTTTTCAGCTAAATAGTTGACCATATCACTCTATTTTTGCCTAGATTTTAGCAGATTTGCCTATAGTTTTTCTAGGATTTAATAGAATTTTTCTAACTTTATCTTTTTTGAGGATTCTATTATTTTGAAAAATGTTATGTAACCGTATATAAACAGTTTATGAATAATGAAACGAGGTTGGAAGTCATTTGGAAAAACACTTTTAGTCTAAATATATTTGAGAAATATTGAATGTATTTACTGTTGAGATTTTGTGTATTTGGGATAACATCAGTTGTGCTCTAGGTCCCTAATTTTGTGGAGGGACTAGAGTAGACTTGATCTACAAGACCCAAAAATGGATTTGAGAAATTTCAAGTTGTGTTCAAGTATTTAAATAATTAATTATTTTTAATGGATTTCCTAAGTCTAACTTAGGAAAATAAAATAATTAAAGTGAATTAATTAACACATGTGCTGAAATTGTCTTAAGTCACATGGATCAAGTAGTCTTTTAATCTCAGCCGTTGATGGATGATTTAATTCTGTCCGTTGAAGGGTTCAACGAAAAAGTATAAGAGAAAGGCTTGAGGGTCAGTTGTAAACACACAATTTCTGTAGAACTGAGGAATAGATCTGGAATTCTAGGGTAGGTTTGTTAATAATTTCCAGTGGAATTTCCTACAGTGAGGGGTAGTATTGGCCAAGGGAATTTTCTGATTTCGGGGCCAAGAGACAGCAACATGAAAGAGGAGCATCCACAAGGAAAACACAGAAAGGCTTCAGAGCCACGCAAAGCAGTAGGGACAACGCAGAGGCAGCTAGGGCCACGATGGGCTGACGTTGGCCAAGTAGAGTCAGCGCAAGGGCAGCGTAGACCCTCCTAAGGTGACGCAGGCCCTCCTAGAGCCACACAGAGGCTGACACAGTCCCTCCAGGGCAACACTAGGGCTTCAGAAGGAGCACTGAGGGTTTCTAGCGTGAGATCCAGGCTGAGTCTTGTAAATCTCTTTTGAGGGTGTGGATCTGTCAGATATTTGGCACTAGATCTTCAGGTTAGCTGCAGATTTGATGTCTTTTATTCTCTTTCAGGTTTTTCAGGGTTGGAACCCAGATTTGTTGTACTCAAAACTAATTAATAATAAAACCCTCCTATCTGTTGAATCGATTTTCCCGCTTTGGGTTTTTTTGGGGACTTATGTCCAAAAATCCATGTGTCACTTTATTGCATGAGTGAACTATTCAGTAAATTATCTGCATGTGTAGACTGTAGTCGTATTTATTTTCGGTATTTTCTGAATCTAATTTTTGAAAATAACTTGTATAAATTAAATCAAGTAGGAGGAAATAAACCAATACACTGCAATAGAATTTTCACATGGTATCAGAGTGATAGCAGATCAAGTTGAATCTCCAGCAATCAGTTGAAGAATTATTTTTTCTGCAAGGTGGCAGAAGAAGCAGTAGACCCGGAAAGGGAATATTGACAGCAAGAGAAAGCAGATCCAAAAGACAGTGTTGAAGCTGCAAAAGGCCTCTGGGCTTATGCAGATCCTTCCCAGGGTAGCGTAAGGACTGCGTCACCCAGTCTGGGGTTACACAGTCCACTTCTGAGCCATGCTGGGACTACGTTGGGCCAGCTAGGAGGATGTTTTCTAGTCACTTCTCTTGTTGCTGAAAAATTCTGCCAAGTTCTGGAAGCAGTGCTTCAGATCTTCAGCAGTGCTGGTGGGGTAGAGATTCTGCAGGTGCAGAATTGTGCCTAGCTAAGGCAAAAGAGCGGGAGGAAGACATTTATTCAACATATTTGAGCCAAACAGATCTGAGATTCAATCAGGAGGATTGAAGAATACTGCCTGTTTGAAATTTGGTGGAAGACTTCCAGGAGGGAAGTTAGTTTATTTAGATTTGAGCAAAGATGGCTTGATATGGACTGAGGGATCAAGACAGATTGGATGGCATGTCCAACTATGTCATCTAGAAGGCCAGAATCCTCTCAGTTCTGGATGAGTATGGCCTCAAAGATCATGCAGATTAGATACTTTTTGTACCAACTGATGCAGATCCACTCAAGAAGTATGAATAAAATCAAGCACGGACAAAGCGGTTAATCATAGACGAAGTCAGGGACCACATGATTCCGCATATTGCTAGTAAGAATACAACAAATGATATGTGGAAGGCTTTGGAGGTGATGTACCAAGGAGGCCCTATGCAAAGAATAATGCCTCTTGAGAATCAGATGCGGATGTTCCAAATGATGAAGGGTGAAGAGATATATCCATTTATCTTCAGAATCCAAGCTATCCATGACCAACTGACTGGCATGGGTTCTACTCTAGATGAAGGGCTCCTAGCGAGGACAACCATGAATGTTGTCTCTGAAGAATGGGAAATGTTTGTCCAGAGCATTCTGAGAAGGGAAACGTTACCATCATGGGCATATATGTAGGCTATTATCTACCTAGAGGAGATTAGGAGGATCACCAAGAAATAGTCTGTCAATGGAGGAAGTGGGTGATCCAAAGTGAAGAAATAAGAGGAGGAGGATGCAACCCTTGCATCAAGGGAAAATAAGAAAGGGAAGAATAAGGACCTCTCCAAGGTCTGGTGCTTCAACTGCAGTGATCTTGGTCATTTCGCCAGCATTTGTCCTAAGAAGAAGGACAAAGGAGATTCTGATTCCAAGTCTACAGCAACAAATGAAGATGACTCTGATGATGATGCAATAATGAGTGCTCATGCACCTCGAGAGAAGAGGTGGGGTGACATCGATATATAGAGTATCCATAGATGGTGGCAATATCCTTGAGTCAACCCTACTCTCATATCACATACGATCTACGGGAGGCTTAAGATGGTAGTGGGATGAGTCGAGAAATGGTTGCAGATGACCACATTGAAGAGCGAGAGGGAGCTGAAGATCTAAAGAGTGAGCAGCGTGATGCAGATGCAACAGAAGTGTGGAGGCAAAAATGTAGAGAGGCTGGTGGGACTTCAGTAGTGCAGAGAAGCTCGACGCATGCAATGTAGTGTTGCAGCATGACAGTGTCTCTAGGGGGACATCATGATTCAGAATCCAGGAGGCTTCAGTGTTGGAGGGAAACTTGACTTGTCTGTCAAATAGTTGGGCAAGTCATTTAGTTGCTTACTTCTCAACAACTGAGTTGCAGTGTAGTAGTTAGAAGTGGTAGTGCTATGGGTAGCATGATGCAACAATTTGAGAGGGAGCTACAGTACATATGTGGCAGTGTTAGTGGCGGGGGCATGGGCAGCAATACAGAGGGCAACAGTGTAGTGGATGGAGGGCAACAGGCCAAGCATCAACATCACAAACCAAGTACTCAATATCTTGTAATACATGGTGTGCTATATTGCTAGAGCACACTTCTGATGCTAAGAGGGAGTGTTAATATTTTATGTATTTGGGGTAGCATCAGTTGTGCTCTAGGTCCCAAATTTTGTGGAGGGACTAGAGTACACTTGATCTACAAGACCTAGAAATGGATTTGAGAAATTTCAAGTTGTGTTCAAGTTATTCAAATTATTAATTATTTTTAATGGATTTCCTAAGTCTAACTTAGGAAAATAAAATAATTAAAGTGAATTAATTAACACATGTGCTGAAATTGTCTTAAGTCACATGGATCAAGCAGTATTTTAATATCAACCGTTGATGGATGATTTAATCCTGGCCGTTGAAGGGTTCAACAAAAAATTATAAGAGAAAGGCTTGAGGGTCAGTTGTAAACACACAATTTCTGTAGAATTGAGGAATAGATTTAGAATTCTAGTGCGGGTTTGCTAATAATTTCTAGTGGAATTTCCTGCAGTGAGGAGTAGTATTGGCCAATGGAATGTTCTAATTTTGGGGCAAGAGGCAGCAAGAGGCAAGAGGAGTAGCCACAAGGACAACACAGAAAGGCTTTAGAGCCACACAGAGCAGCATGGACAGCGCAAAGGCATCTAGGGCCACGCTGGGCTGACGCTGGCCAAGTAGAGGCAGCGCAGGGGCAGCGTAGACCCTCCTAGTGCCACATAGAGGCTGAAGCAGTCCCTCCAGGGCAATGCTAGGGCTTCAGAAGCAACGCTGAGGGTTTCTATGGTCAGATCCAGGCTGAGTCCTGTAAATCCCGTTTGAGGGTGTGGATCAGTAAGATATTTCGCACTAGATCTTCAGGTTAGCTGCAAATTTGATATATTTTATTCTTTGTCGAGTTTTCCAAGGTTGGAACCCAGATTTTTTGTACTTAGCACTACTCAATAATAAAACCCTCATATCTGTTGAACCCTTTTTCCCGCTTTGGGTTTTTCCGGGGACTTATGTCCAAAAATCCATGTGTCACTTTGTTGCATAAGTGAATTATTCAGTAAATGATCTACATGTGTAAGTTATAGTTGTGTTTATTTTCGGTATTCTCTGAATCTAATTTCTAAAAATAACTTGTATAAATTAAATCAAGTAGGAGGAAATAAACCAATACACTACAATATAATTTTCACATTTACAATGTTTAATGAGAAGTTAGTAGAAAATTCGTGTGTTACATCTCCCTATCAGTATTTATCTATTATGTAATTTTTTTCTTCAATGTCTGAGAAAGTTAGTTTATGATATTGGATTTCATTGATGCTCCTCTCTTAAATTATCGGTCATTAATATCTGTTACTCTAGTAATTTATAAACTCTATTTTCTAAATCTCTAAAACAATCAAAGGACTTGTTACTTTCATGCTTTGTACAACTCTCTCAATAGATCTATAAGCTCACTTGTTTAGAACTGGAATCCACGCCCAATGTTATGTTTTGTAAACTGCCCAACCAATTTCATCCTATGATCTAAAATCTGGCCACCTAAACTCAATTGAATAAAAAATTATACTACAATGACACTAGGGTACTTGATTTTATGGAGAGATCCCTCTCTGGGTTGAAGGACCAGCTTCAACCTAAAACATGTTTTAATGTTACCATGGGTTTTTTCCCTGCAACCAGGGTTTTTCGTAAGTGATAAAAATCTGAAAAGTACAGGACAGATTCAGGAAGAGTCAACATGAGGAGAGACACAATTCATAGGTATACTACACACTCACTACGCAGAGGGTGATGCAGTGACTTCAACGTATGGGCAGAGGGTCCATCCCAGGGTCAGGAAGTTGCCATGTAGAGTGAGAAATTTTCACTAAATTTCTCTCAGTATTTCTCCTATGTTCTGATGTTTGAATTCTTGTACTTGAATTACTGTTGAATATTAATAAATAAACCCTCATCTGATGCACCTTCTTTCCCGCATTGAGTTTTTCCGAGGACAATTGTCCAAAAATAATCGTGCCAAAATATTTGTGTGTGCTAGAATTTCTCAAGTTTTTTCAGAATTTATTTTCTTCCTCAGTATTTATTTTTTGAAGGTCGCAATGTATATGTTTCAATATTTTCCATAGAAAACTGCAAATAATTTTTGCAATTAAATTTAACAATAGAAAAAATATCATCAGTATTGCAGCAGGATTTTGAATTTGGAATTTTCACATGGTATTAAAGCGCAAGGTTGAAGGAAAAGAGCTTAGTTCAGAAAGGAACAGAGAGAGTCAAAGTATTACGTAAGAAGTTGATCGAAACCCCAGGAAGCTGCGTAGTCCAATAGTTAAGAGGACATATTTTTGAGGAAAATACTTATCTGAGTGAGTCAACAGAGAATAGAATTTCCAGATCAAAGATTTTTAGAGGTAGAGGGAACATGTCAAAGGTAGAGGGAGCAATTTTTTTTTATCTTTGCAGGGAATATCTTAAGCCAGAATGTAGTATTTTTCAGCAGCAAAATCAACGTTGGGAAGGAAAGGAGAAATAACACAGAAAATCATGGATAGAATTGACAGTGAGGAAGCCTTAGAATTATCTTCCCAGTTGGAAGATGAGTTTGTGTGTTTGTCAGGTTCAACATCATCTGGTGTTTGGTAAATTGATAGTGTAGCTTCATCTCATATGATAGGAGTTAGAGAATACTTCTGTAATTATAAAGAAGAGAAAGTGGACTTCCATATCACTATGGGAAACAAAATAGGATGTACTCTAGTAGGGAGAGGCACCATATATTTTCAGATGGAAGCAGGAACCAACACCAATGCTACTAACACACTTCATGTGTCAGGATTAGGTAGGAACTTAATTTCAGTGTTCCAGTTTTAAGACAAGTGATATGATGTATACTTCATAGGAAATAGAGTGTATTTCAAGCACCCTAGCTGGAAGGAGGTAAGGCAGATTGGAGCTCGGAGCAACAGGTTATATAGGTTGCAGATCAATTCTCCAATGGCATTGATAGGAAGTGACAATAGCAATGGGTCGGAGTTGAACGAACTATGGCACAGGAGGATGGGACATTTACACCATGGAGCACTAAGGATGCTCAGAGAAACTGTAATAGGAGTTCCAGTCCTCAGCACAGAGCACAATGATGTGTGTAGAGGTTGTGTACTTGGGAAGTATGCAAAGGCAACGTTCCCCAAAAGTGACAGCAAAGAAAATGGTGTGTTGGGATTGATACACTTAGATATTTGCGGCCCTACGTCCACCAGAGCTCTTAGCGGTGGCGAATATTTCGTCACCTTTATTGATGATCACTCCAAGAAAACCTGGATCTATTTCTTAAAGACCAAGGATGAGGTCTTCGATTGGTTCAGTGAGTTCAAGGCTCTCGTAGAAAACATGACAGGGAGAAAGACCAAGGTATTGTGTTAAGATAATGGTGGAGAATACACGGATAAAGACTTCACAGATTTCTGCGCAAGGGAGGGTATCAAAAGAGAGTGGACAACTCCATATAATCCACAGCGGAATGGGGTAGCGGAGCGGAAGAACAAAACAATAGTCGGGACTGCAAAGTCTATGTTGTATGACCAGGATTTGCCTAGATTTATATGGGAAGAGGCATGCAACACAACGATGTACATTCAAAACATAACTCCTCACAAAGCATTGGGGAAGAAAACGCTAGAAGGGGTCTTCACAAGGAAGAAGCTGGAAGTAAGTCATCTGAGCATATTCAGGAGTGTGGCTTATTGCCACATTTTAGATGAGAAGCACATTAAGTTGGATCAAACTACAAATAAGGGGTACCTTGTAGGGTATAGTGAGACCTCAAAGGCATACATGATCTACATTCCTAGCGACAAGAAGATTGTAGTAAGGCGAGATGTAAAGTTCATGGAAGACAGAGCTTTCAGAAGATCTCGAGAGATGCATGTAGGTGATCAGCCAATAGATGTTCTATTAGTCCAACAACAACAGGGACAATAGGTAGGACAAGTAGGAGGACAGTCACAGGGATCAAGTACAATGACCAGTACCAATATCTCCTAAGGAGTAGGATATCCAGGGATTTCACAGTAGACGAAACAACAAGAACAAGAGGATGAACTGATTGAACCTCCCACCACCAGTGGTAGAACCAGTAGGGAAGTGCGTCAGACTTTGAGGGATGCAGAGGAGTTTATCAGAGCTCCTAGAACCGACAAGAGGCAGCACAAGAAAACTGACAGATACCACGCCTTGGTAGCTCAGGTTGAAGAACCCTCCATTTTTCAAGAAGTTACACAACATTAGGTGTCGGTGGATCCCATTGTAGAAGAATAAAATTCTATCATGACTAATGATGTTTGGGAGGTGGTTCCTAGGCTAGAGGATAGATCAGTTGTAGGCTCCAGATCGATCTACAAGATCAAGTATGTTGAAAATGGAAGCACAGAGAAGTACAATGCTAGATTCGTGATAAAGGGTGTTGATTGTGGTAGAATCAGATGTGCACTAAATCTCAAAACACAAGGAGACTTAGGCACATGTATTCCAAAGAACCCAGAAAGGATCTTGGAAAATTCCACTCATATTGTGTTTTATGGAAATAATTAAGTATTTTTAATGGGAACCTAAGTCTAAACTTAGGAAATTAAAATAATTAAAGGATATTAATTAAAACATAGTGTGAATCTTCTAGAGAAGACGAAGATCAGGTCAAGTTAATCTTAGTCGTTGATTAACAATTTAATCTCGATCGTTGAAGTCTCAACGAGCAGATTATAAGGACTTGATGGGTCATTTGGAAATGACATCGAGACGGAGAAAGAATCCAGAGATCGAAATTATTTAGTCAGCAGTGCTCAAGGAGAAGATCAATCAAGAGGATTCTCGCAGAGAGGGGCAGGGATAATTGTCAGTTGGAGATTTTCCTGAGTCGGGAATACACCACAGAGGAGATAAAGAGCAGTACGCAGAGAGGCAGCATAGCAGCCATGCAGAGCCAGCAGATCCAGCGCAATGGCCTTGAGGAGATCCCTGATTCAGCTAAGGGTCAGTCAAATCCAGTGCCGGAGAGTCGGGGTGTGCGACCGGAAGGGGTCAGAAGATCAGATCCAGCCAGCAGAAGAGCCAGCTAGCAGAGGTGACACAATCCCCACGCAGAGTGACGCAAAGACTACACAGAGGCAGTGTAGGGCTCATCAACTCAGAGTTTGGCCACTTCGAGTTTCCAGGTCAGTGTGAGGTAAACTCACAAGCTTTTTGTCAATTAGATGCTCTGTGTGGATGGCCAACAAGGCATCCTAGATTGTATTCAGAATTACGGCATAATAAATAAACCCTCAGTTGTTGCACCGGTTTTCCTGCATTGGGTTTTTCCGAGGACATTAGTCCAAAAATAACAGTGTCATGTGTCTATGATTTATTCCTGCTCGGATTTTGTTTCCGCACTTATTTATTTTACGCAGTTAATTTGTGAAGGTTGTATTGTATGAGTTTTTGATATTTACCATAGAACACAATAAATAATTTGTTCAAGGAATTAACAAATATAAGAATTCTCATCATTTGTTGCGGTAGGATTCCAGATCTAGGAATTTTCACATGCTATCATAGTTGTTTAGCAATGCAAGAGGAGTAAGAGAGCAGATCCAGTAGATCCAGCGTTGAAGAAGACACCAGGGATCAAAGAGCTACGTAAGCAATAGATCGATCTCCCAGTGATTGTGCATTCCAAGCCAGGAGGGCTAGATCTGCAAGGAAATCTCTCTCTGAGTGAGCCGATAGAGGTAGTATTTTCCAGTTTTCTATTTGTCAGAGGTAGAGTGAGCAACACAACATATTAGTGCAGATCAACAAGCTCGTGGGATGTAGTTTCTGTGTAGGAGTGATTTCTGGTGCAAAAAGAATCTGTTATCACTCAAAAAAATTTCAAACATCATTTTTTCAAGTTTTTTTATGATCATGGGTCAAAATAGGGTCTTAGGAATCCACTGGATCATTCCGACTAAAAGGAGTATTGCATTTTTTAGGTTTGAACCTTCCTTAGTGTTAAATAAATTCATTTTAAAGGTTTTTCTGGTCAAGTCATTCATCATTTCATCATTCATTTCATTTCCCTAAGTTTTTTCATCAAAATTGTCCAATTAGCCAAGAAACCTTACTTTCGTAGCGCCACTAGTTCAAAAAAGTCATTTTGTGCTACGAAAGCGTTGTCTTTTCGTAGCACAATATGAAGCAAAAACTCTATTTTCTGGTTTTGAGTAGTCAACTTCCAAGGAGGTTTCTGAGAAACTGAAAACTAATTTAGGAAAAATGAAAGAAGTTTTTCTTCCTAACATAACTAAATATAAAAACCACTCTCATTTTCCTCAAATTCATTAGGAGGTGGGAGAAATTGATAAATTAAAATTCTCTACGAAACTGCTATTACAAAATGTCATGTACATGACTTTTTAGCAGTCAACTTCAAGTTTAGTTTCTGGAAAAATGAAAATGCCTTTTATAATTATAAAAGAGGTTTTTATTTATCACAGCCCCATATATAAAAACCTCTCTCACTTTTCTCATATGTGTTATCAGTGGGGATATACAAGGATTTATTTGAAGCCCTATTTTCAGAAACAGAGTTTTCCTGTTTTACACATGTTTTTCAAGGGAAATTTCTGGACAACAGGAGATATGGTTCAAAAAAAAAAGAGAGGTTTTTATTCACGACATAATGGCCTAAAACAATCTCCTTTAGTTTCTCAAAATACATCATGGAGTAGGAGATATAGGCTCGGGACAAGACCTATTTTTCAGGAAAAACATGAAAAACCAATAGGCCAACCTATTGCAAATGAAGAAGGGACCTCAAGAAGGTTGGAATAACTCCATTTTTCGAGTGATATGATGAAATCAGGTCTATTTTAAGTTTTTGGAACATTCACACTTTAAATTTTGGAAAAATTTGGAAGAATCTACATACTTAGTCGTTTCATACATATCTGTAAAAAATAAAAAAGGTATAAGTACTATCACATAGCTGTTTTTCACCGTCCCCGGCACCCCCATCCCGCACAATTGGAGGGCTCATTCCGTGGCCTGTGAGCAGTGACATGACTTGAAACCACTTTCATGACATCCCTTTGAACATGAGCTTTCATTGCCCTGAAGACAACTCCTTGTAAAAAACCCTAAAAACACCCCTTTTTGCATTGGCGTGAGAAGCCAGTTCAGTACCCGCGCCAATGGGGGAAATCCTTCATATAGGGCGCGCCAATTGGTGCTCTGTCTCAGAGTCGCACTCGCGCCAGCCATTTTAAGGAGTGTTTTTTAAAAATAAATGGCAGAATTTTCGTCCTAACCAATTCATAAACTGGTATCTAATTTGAGTTGGGAGGTTTGGCTCCGGATCTCCATGTAGAGGAAGTGGTTTGCCACCTCTCATGGAAGCTTCCTTGAGGATAAGGCCAATCCCATGATTATAGGGATCCCAACTCCCCTTCCTCCATCTATACAAGCTTGCTCATCTCCTTTGCAAGCTAGTTCCCAAGAGCCATCAGAGCCTTATGCTGCAAGAGCCTTGATTCATTCCCTTAAGGCCAAATCCAAGCAAGGAGATTATTGTCGAGACATCCGAAGAGAGAGGCTTGTCCCATCCCCGACAGGATTTTTCGAGACGTGTTCCGCTGGCGACCCTCCGAAGGAGAATTCAGTGTCAGAGCCAGGTTGTATCCTCCTTTGATTGATTAATGATAAGCGACTATTGGTTATGGTTCCACTCTTGTTGTTGATTATGATGATGAGTTATGTCTTCTTTGACTGACATATAGTTGCATATACTGGATTTTATGCTTGCGTTTGTTGTGTTTCTTGCATGTGCAGGTGTCCGATCACGGAGATCGTGAGGATTGTGATCTGCCAGAGCGAAGGAATGGGAGTGCTACTTTCTCTACAAGCGACAATGTTGGATTTCAGGTAAGCCTTCATCGCTAGTTGGTTTATTTGCAATTAGGAATCTGCACTATAGCATGTGACGATTTTTGCTAGACCTGGTCTGGGCTAGTAGAGATCGCCTCTATCTACAGAGGGGATTTACCTCCATAACAATTTTGCGACTCCACTGGGGAGCCTTGTTGTTGTTCTGCTTTGTAAGCTACATATGGAGCTTGAAGTTAGCCAGATAGCCTTCGAAACACTATTGTACTGCATTAGCGAAGTAGATCAAAACTGATTCAGTCAATCTCTGGTTTAGTTTATGAACTGAACACTTGGAGTATTGTCTTGTCTTTTCGATTGTTTCTCGATTCTTCTTGCTTGATCGGCTCTTTTGGTTGGATGTTTTTGTGATTTTGGCTTTTGGTCAGCTTGATCATCACTGGTCTGCTTGTTGGGTTGCCCATTTTTATTTTTTCCATAGAAAACTTGACTGGCGCGCTTTACAGCTTGACAGTCGTGCCCATTGGTGCAGGTTGCTAGTGTATTACCCGCACCAATTGGTTTCTGGCACTAGTTTCAGCCTCACAGTCGTGCCAATCTTGTGAGGTACTATGGTTTGCTATGTTCTGAGCTTCCTGAGCTTGATCAGTGTGCTTGGTCTTGTTTTTTTGACTGCTTGAGTGTTTTGAAGACTTGTTTGACTGGCTGTGACCTTTGTCCTTTGGTTGTTTGCCCATTTCCATCGATTTCACATTCTAGCCCTAGGGCATCTAGGTGCTCTTGTGTGTCGAGCCTCCCTTGGGACTTTTTGGTTTCCATTTGTTCATTCAACCTTTTGATTGCTCCTCTGCATTCGTTTGGCAGTTGTTTATCAGTTTATTGCATTATTTGAGTGATTGTTCTCTTCTTCATTTGAGTTTTTCTTTGTCTCGCTTAGGGCCTAGATTACATGGTCCGTTTGAGTCTTTGGGATTCTTTTGGTTTTGAGGGACTATTTTTTCAATTTGGAGATCTGATTGTATGTTTGCATTGAGTGACATTTGTTTGTTTTGCTCTTTCCTCATCATTTCTCAAATTGCCCTTTTCATCAGTTTTCATTTTGTTTAGTGCACTTTGCTATTAAACATTGAAAATACAAAAAATCTCTTTTGCTTTCGATTAGTTAGTGCAAATTAAAATCTTTTCGGTGTTATTAGTAATTAGTGACTTTGAGAGAAAAGTTTTTTGGTTTCCATTAGCTGCATTAGAGACTTTGCTGGTTGTTCTCTGATCATTTTATTATTGTGTGGAAAGCTCTTAACTCTCTTGTAATTAGCTTTCATCGAATGAAATGATATACTATGGCATATAGTGTGCATTTAGGAGATTTCGAGACATAACACTTGCTAGGGCCTGAAAACTGAAACGTAATTGAAGATAAACATTAAAATTTATTCAATTTACACTAAGGCAGCATTGAAACATTAACACAACATTTAGTGGTCTAGGCTAGAGACGTGTTCCGGCGTCTTTAAACCTAGTAGCTGTCGTTTGCCTCTTGGCTTTAGACAGCACTAGTACAAACTTGTGCTCCCCATACCGTCGAGTATATAAAGGGAGAACCCACTAGGTTTCTATCCTTTATCCATAGGAAGCTGATTCTGCCACCCTATACCCGTGATACACTAGACACAGCATTCGGGGAGATTTCCTGCACGTACGTTAAGTCCTTGGTTGATTTCTCTTTCATTTTGAAACCAAGGTGTATATTGCAGTTCACGGTTATTTGGTACACCCTTTGCCTAGTATTCCTGAGTAGTCATTTGATCTTTTCTGACTCTTTAAATTTGAAAGGATCACCAAGTGCTTGTCCTTTCATGCTTGTTTCAAAACTGAAAGAGATAGAGTCACCTTTGATCTGTTTCTCGACTCTTAAAACATGAAACGATGAAGTTTCTAAGTTTCAATGTGGTAAAATAAATCACCCACAATCACACGCCCTTTTAGATTTTGCTTGTTGGCTGTTTGATTGTGTGCCTTGACTCTTTTTCAGCCCGTGTGTGTTGTGGTTGATCTTTTTTCATTGTTGTCACAGTGGCAGAACCTTCCGTTTCGTCTACTGGTAGTCCATATATGGACAATTCATCAGAGGTTTCTCAATCCTCTGCCGAACCTCAGCAGCCCATTGTTTCTGAGGTTCCCGACGAAGGACCAATTCTGGCTGAGCTTCCCTTCGGAGGACTAGTTGAGTTCAATTGGCCCTTTTCTGACCCTTGGTCTGGATTTGGAGTAGGGGAAGATTTCCCTCCTCTTACATCGGGTTCGCTTTTATAACTGATGTTATTCCTCCTAGTCCTCGCTGTCTGTTACGAAATCTAGCGGCAGGTTCAAATATGAGCGATTATCCTAGCGAGGAAATCCCCACGTCTGGTGAATATTACCAGTTATTCCCTCGACAATTATTCCCAGAAGAAAACCCTGAACCATCTGTTATGTCATCACCCAGTCCCTCATTACCAGTAGGGTATAGATCCTTGGGTTAGATTATTGTCGTCGCTGCCTCTATGGGGGTATCAGCTCCTTCTACGAGGCCGTTTGTTCCTTCATTGGGGATGTCTCCACGGACACCTGTCACGTCATCCCCTCAGGTCACTTCTGTACCCGTCAGGCCCACTGTTTGTGTGGCTGCATCTACACCTGCCGTTACCACTCAGTCCGTAAGGACCACATCCCTTCCCGAAGATGTCTATATAGCATCTGCTATGCCAGAGAACATTTCTCCAGAGGAGTATCAATTGTCCCTACAACAATCGAACCTCGAGGGCGGATAGTCCTCTCAAGATCCCAACCGCTCGTATTTTTCACACTATGCACAGGATGGTACACCCGTGTACATTTTTCCATATTAGTACGATGAGCACGGCAACCCTTTGCGTTTACCCACTCTTGAGGCTCAACTTCATGCTCAGGGTTTACCATATAACTAGGCTGGACAACCTTATAAACCGCAAGGACAACCTTTTCAAGGCCAACCTTCGGGCCAACCTAGCTATCCTTATGACCCGCAGGGACAGCCCATACAGGGCTACCCTCCGGGCCAGCAAGGGCCATTATACGGTCTGCAAGGACAATATTACAACCCTTCAGGTCAACTCGTGCAGCCTCTTCCTGGAGTCCCACCTGGGCAACCTCAAGGACTCACAGGTCAACCGGGGTACCAACCTAGACCGGTATATGGTCCTGGGGGGCAAGTCCAACCTTCTCAACCCATGCAACCTCAGTATCCTCTTGGTCCCAACGTTGCACATCAGCCAGGACCATCTTATGGTCCTATTGCGAGTCAAACCGGTTATCAGCCACCACCTGGCTCCATTCCGCCACTAGGCCAACCGGCCAATCTGACACCACCTGGTGTTCCTCCACCAGGCCAATCGGCCAATCTGGCACAACCTGGTGCTCCTCAACAGCTAGGTCAACCTGCACAACCGACACAACCTATTTATCCAGGTCAACCTGTTCAACCAGGGTAGCCCGTTCAGCCAGGTCAGCTTGTTCAACCAGGCCAACCTGCACATCCTGTCAACCTTGCCCAACAGCCAACTTATTCCATGCCGCAGCCAAATAAACCACTGCATCCTAATTATCAGGCTCAACAGGGTCCCACCTATCAGCAGCCCACTCAAAATCAAGGCGGTTACTATTCTCATGGTCAATACCGACCGAATTATAGCCAGCCCCAAGGTTCTAACTATTACTCTCAACAACCCGGCTACACCTATGCTCAGTAGCCAAATCCACAAACTGCTCATACGGGGCCGACATATAATCAAGGTCTATACTTCGGTTATCAAACCTCGTACGCTGGTTACCAGCAACCAAATCAGACTGGTTATACGCCCTATACCCCCTACGGTCAGAATATTGCTGGACAGAACCCATGGGGGCAAGGATATTCTCAACCAGCGTGGAGTACAGGTACTGGTCCTTATCGAGGGCCAGGCATGCCGTTCAATCCGCAATTGCCGTTCTTGGCTACCTTGGAATTACTGGATGTTTCAAAATTAAATAATGATCCAATTCTACACAATCCTTATTGGCCTCCGGTTCCAACCAAGGTACCCAGAGATTGCCCAAAATTTGAGGGTAAAGCTGGAGAGGACCCGCAAGCTCACGTAATGACTTACCATCTTTAGTGTTCGTCCAACTCTTGGGTGGACGATTCAATTCTTCTACGTCTCTTCCAGCGTACTCGTACTGGCGCTGCTTCCAAGTGGTATATCAAATTACCCCATGGCATATTTCAAGATTTAAATACGTTAGCCATGGCTTTTCTAACTCACTTTCAGTTATCAGTTCGCTATAAAGCCGAGATGCATCTCCTGACTTCATTAAAGCAGGATAGAGCCACCCACATCTCGGATCACATTCATGAGTGGCGACGTCGTCGTAGACTGATCAAGTTTGATATACTTGATCAGCTACTACTCATTGGTTCACCACGTCCTTCGTTAACAAAATCACCCAAGATATTGCTATGGGGGCATGTGTGACTGAAGAACAAGCCATAGCGCGTGCTCAGTATCTTGATTTGGTATACTCTCAGTCTGGCACGCTGTATGATATTTTGACTGATGCTCCATGCCCAGGAACCTCTAAAGCTCCACCTACCGCTACGGTGGATGGTGTTATTGGTTTCGTATCTCAGAATTCTCGAAAATCTTCGAATGGGAAGCAGAAGTCTAATTATTCCAATAATTATGCTCTTCCTGCCCCTCCAGATTCTGGCAAAACTGTGGAGGTTAATGTCGTTCAGGCCAATCCCACGAAAAAGGCTCCAAAGGAAAAAACAAGGGCAAAGGTAAATCTAAATCCAATGCTCCGAAACCAGAGTCTTCCAAACCTCGGACTGAGGATGGTTCTCAACGTAAACCGAAGTACCCCTGCCTTATTTGTGAAGGAGATCACTATACCAAGGATTGTCCCCGACGATCCGAAATTAGTCAACTTCTCAAAGGCTCCAAAGGGACTCCGGTAGGTCTAAAAGAACCGTTCCCATCTCAGCAGACCCAGATGGTTGAACAGCCTTCACCATCTGCACCATTTGGGTCCCAAGTCTTTATGATGAATGGTGCTGCACCTATCTCCATTGCTATGCATTCGAAAGATTATGCTGGATCACGCCAGGCAGCTGGGAAGGAAGTTGTGGATGGCCCACCTCCCCCACCTGTCTCCGGTCCGTTGGAAATTGAGAAGCCTACTGCTGAACCCGTTGTGAGGCCACCTTCCAAAGGTGTTCTACGAAGATCTTCCTACAACCCAAATGCCCGTGCTGCTCAGCACTACAGTATTGTTGAGGATTTGGCATAGGTGCATTCTGCTATGTCTGCATTAGAAGTTCTTCAAAGTTTCCCGTCACAACGGAAAGCTTTATTGTCTGCAATCGGTGGGATCGATCCCACTGATTCTAATCTTCTCACCTTCGACTGAGAAAACTTCACCCCCCCAACTTCCACATCAGATCGCTCTTGTTATTCAAGTCGGGATCAACGGTCTTAACATCCATAGGGCCGTTGTGGATGAAGGTGCTTCTACCTGTATCATGTCATCCACCTGCTGGAAGGCCATTGGCTCTCCAGCCCTTTCATCTTCTCCCAATGCCTTAGAGGCATTCGATGGTCGGGAATCGAAACCCATGGGTGTTCTCGAGAGTTTATCAATTACTTTATAGGGGAAGACAGTCAACGTAGAAGTAGAATTTTTTGACACCAAGCTTAACTACAATATACTTCTCGGCCGTAGTTGGACTCACGCCATGCTATGCGTGCCATCCACCCTCTTTCGACTTCTTAAGTTCCCTCACGAGGGAAAAATCGTTACGATGGATCAGTTGTCTTTCTTCACCTCCACCTCCGAGAACAACGTTCCTTACGTGGATCAGATCCCAAATCCCCCTGACAGTGTAGGACCCGGTCTTTTCAAAGACCCCGTCATCATGGGTATTTTTCCCGCACCGCCACCGCACACCGCTCAAGTTAATATGATCACTAGGTCTGACGACCCATGGCTCATCCCTTCGCCTGAGAAGGTGTCTGATTTTGGAGAATCGATGCCCTTAACTCCAGTAGATATTAATTACTGTGGAATCGTTGCCACATCTGATCCTCCTCCTCCTTAACATGCTCCTTTGAGCATGGATTTAGATGTCTACTCTCAATCCCCTTGGCTCGGCGAGGCCGACTCGCCTGATCCTCTTAAAGAGACTTTTCCTTCTGATGAAGCCATTGTTGAAACCATGTCTCTTGAGGAGTTGCCTTGGAGCGATATGCATCATTGTTCCTCCTTTATGCCTAGCCTGGGGGCAATGTCAGATTGTCTAGAGCGTTTTGCATCTCAGGTTCCCACTCAACCTCTCCAGATGCCTATATTGACACATGAGGTCTTCTCAGAGGGAAACTTGAGCAACATTACTCAAACTATTCCGATCGACATCTTCGTTAAACCGAGGATAGTTGAGAATATACACGTGGGAGTAACTTGTTCTCCTGATGAGATACGAGTTTATACTAATATTTTTCGAGAATTCATAGACGTGTTCGCTTGGTCCTACGAGGAAATGCCCGAGATTGATCCCAGCATAGTAGTGCACGAGATTCCTACCTATCCTGGTGCGAAACCCATGCGCCAACGCCTACGCCCGATGAATCCTCGCAAAGCCACTGCCATTAAAGCAGAAGTTGAAAAACTTCTGAAAGCGGGCTTCATTTACCCAATTCCCCTCACAGAATGGGTTTCAAATATTGTCCCTGTAGATAAGAAACAGGGCACTATAAGGGTCTGCGTCGATTATCATGATATTAATCGCGCCTGTCCTAAAGACAACTATCCTACTCCCTTCATAGATCAAATCATTGACGAATGTGTCGGGAGTGAGATTTATTCCCTAATGGATGGCTTTTCTGGGTATAATCAGATAAATATTCTACCTGCTGATCAACACAAGACTGCATTCATCTGTCCGTGGGGTACTTTCGCTTATAAAAATCTCCCGTTCGGCTTGAAGAATGCTAGAGCTACTTTCCAGCGTGTGATGTCTTACGCATTCCACGACATACGCCATATCATTCACCCTTATCTGGACGATCTGCCAGCTCACTCAGATCAGCAGGAGGACCACCCAAAACACCTCTTCCAGATTTTCCTTCGCTGTCGATGCTATAATATCCAACTTAATCCTCATAAATGCGTCTTTTGCGTGGATTCTGGCTGTCTTTTGGGGTTTATAGTCTCCAAGGACGGGATTCGCCTCGACCCCCTAAAGGTCGAGGCCATTGTCAATCTTCCATCACCCTCCTCGTTATATCAATTGCAGAGTCTGCAGGGGAAAGCTAATTTCCTTCGACGCTTTATACCGAACTACGCGGAAGTGGCCAAAGGATTCACGTGTCTTTTAAAGTAGAACGTTCCCTTTCATTGGGACGACATTGCTCAACAATCCTTTGAGAATATTAAGACGTTACTCGTTAATGCTCCGTTGCTTCGGCCTCCAAACTATCACCATGATTTCACTCTATATTTGGCCGCCGCGTTTAGCACTATAGCTATGGTTCTAGTGCAGGATGACGATGATGGCAATGAACATGTTTCCTATTATCTATCATGGAACCTTCTTGACACAGAGACACGTTACGCTCATATCGAGAAGCTAGCTTTAGCAGCCGTACAAGCTGTGCAGCGTTTTCGCCACTACATCCTGCTGCGTACAACAATCGTGGTTTCGGATTGCAACCCCATGACATATATTCTATCTTGACAATTATTGGGGGGGAAATACTCCAAATGGATTGTTATCCTTCAAGAGTTCGACTTAGAGTTTACCACTGCTAAGTCGACCAAATCACTGGATTTTGCGGATCTCATTTGCTCCCTCTCGACAGACTCAACACCCTCTCACTCTGAAGAACATATTCCAGAAGAAACCCTCTTCCTTATCAGCACCCGTGACCCGTGGTATGGCGATATTATTGTGTATCTTCAAACGTCAACGTTCCGGTCTGAGTTGACCAAAGATGCCCGACGTCGGATTCGGCATCAGTCTCAACCCTACCGCATTGTAGGAGATACTTTATATCACGTTGGAGTAGATTCAGTGCTCCGTCGGTGCTTGACACTGGAAGAGGCTGAACGAGTCTTAAATGACTGTCACAGTGGCGCCTGTGGCGGTCACATGTCTGGATATGCCACCGCCCAGAAGATTCTATGTGCGGGTTACTTCTGGCCATCAATATTTAAAGACTGTATTGTCGCAGTTCGCAAATGTCATTCGTTCCAGGTTTTTCAACGCAAGATGCGCGCGCCACCTCTCCCATTGCATCCTGTCATTACTGTCGGCCCTTTTGCAAAATGGGGCGTAGATTTCATGTCGTGTAACCCTCATTCGGCTGGGGGGCATGCATATATAATCGTCGTTGTCGACTACTTTACTAAGTGGGCCGAAGCGATGCCTACACTAGCCGTCGACGGTAAGACAACTGCCCAGTTCATTTTCAACCATGTTATTGCACGTTTCGGGGTCCCTCAGGCCATTGTTACCGATCATGGTACTCACTTTTGAGATTACATGATGGTCGAGCTGACATCAAGATTGGACTTACGACACGATAGCTCAATGCCATATTACCCCCAGGCAAATGGCCAGGTTGAGGTTGTGAACAAGGTTTTGGTCACAATGCTTCAACAAACAGTTGGAATTCATAAGTCCAATTGGCACCTCCAATTGTTCTCAGCTCTATGGGCATACTGGACATCAGCAAAGAGTGCAACCAGATTCACACCATTCCAATTGGTGTATGGTCTGGAAGAAACTCTTCCAGTTGAGTGCGAAATTCCTTCCTTAAAGTTGGTTGTGGAATTTTTACTCGACACTTGTCCTGAAGAAGAGCGTCTCTTGTATTTGGAACGGTTGGATGAAACCCACCGCTTGGTTTCCTGAGTCATTGAGGCACAGAAAAAGCAGGTCAAAGCGCACTTTGATCAATCAGTCTCTCCACGTTCCTTTGTCGAAGGGGACCTTGTCCTCCTATACCACCAAGCGCATGAAAAACTCGGGGCAGGAAAGCTCCAACCCATGTGGCATGGGCCCTACATAGTAAAACGAGTATTGAAGAATGGGGCTTATGAGCTCATTGATTATGAAGGAGTTCCATTGGCACAACCTAGAAATGGGTTGTACCTTAAAAAATACTACGCTTGAAGTCATTTTTGGTGTGGTGTGTGTACATAGGTGTGTATTTTCATTTGTGTGCATGTGTGGTGTGGTGTGCATGTAAGCATCTTTCTGCTGATCAGGTCTTCCTGATTGTGCAGATGTCTATTACTCCATTTGTGGGTTTCGCGAATGGTGCCTCTTGCAGTACCAGGAATCTGTCTTCGACAGCCTGGGTAATCTATGATCTTGCTGGTGAGTTGGTCAACCTGCAAGGTGTGTGTCTGGATCCTGCTACAAATAATATCATGGAATATAGTGATGTACTGGAATTATTAACCGAGGTTGTGGACCTCGGCATTCGTGAGTTACTTGTGTATCTAGACTCGCAACTTGTAGTATTACAACTTAACATACATTATTCAGTAAGAAATCCATCCATTTTACGTCTGTATCTGCATATTCGTCTGCTAGAAAGAAATTATGACTATATTACATATCAACACATACCCAGACATATGAATATATTAACAGATGCAGTAGCTAATTTTGTTCTAGATAGACATTTGCGCAATTTATAAATAAAAACATCATCACATGTAAAGAGATCCATCCAGAAATAGGTATGTATATATATATGTGTCGAAATGTTTACATAGTGTGCCTCACATAAAATAAAAAATATACATGTTCGTCTTAATACATTTGGAGATGACATGTCTCTCAAAAAATACATGCATGAAAGAAGCCCTAGGTGTCTAATCCGCATGGTGCTCGTGGTAACATGCTACCGCGCGCACTAAGCATCTCAAAAGTCGGTGGAGGCGACTAGGCACTCCCACCGTATGTCTCTGATACGCCATCGGGACATCTGCCAGCTGGGCGTAGTCTGGAATCCCTCAGGCGATCCCCTCAAGGTTCTGGATCAAATCTCCTCCCTCGGCACCCTCTGCCTGAGGATCAGTTGCGGGTTGAGTTCTCCGTGCAATAGGAGAAATATCGGCATGTCTCTCTGGTCCAACATCTGCATGCATATAAAACTATTTTTAGAACGAACATGTATTACCAAAAAAATCATAAAATCTAAAAATCAAAACAAAAGAGAGTATCATACCCAACTCCTCATCCCAATCCTCCCCCTCCGGGAGCGGAAGATCGGGATCTCTGGTGAAATCGATCCCAGTGTAGGGCCAGTCCTCGACCACGATCAACTGAAGCTGTAACCATCCAAAAAAATCAGGCCTCCAAGACATCTGTTGGCCTCCTCCTGACCTGGCCATAAGTGCTACCCAGCGAGCCATCCTCGGCTCTCGTGGTATCGGCTCAGCAACTATGGCCCCTTGGCCCTGGAAGATAGGTAGTCATTCCAGGATGAACGACACCAAAATGGAACCGTAGCCAAACTGCTTTAGTTTGATTTGCTTGCATCTCGTCAGCTGCCTCTTGATATTGGTTGTCACCGCTGTAGCCCAATCAAACAGTGTAGGACTCATACACTCAGAGGCTAGTATGATTTGGGCTTTGGTTGCCTCATGTGGAGCTTGTGATCCCGCAGCTTGAGTAATGGTGTGTAGCACTACTCTGAGTGCTAGATCCTCGACAGTGTGGATGTCCACCTTCCCGCTTCCTGATCTGGTCCGTGCCCTTGGGCACACCCTCGCCATTACTTGCTCCATCTTCTCACCAGAAGGTTTTCTGCCTGTCAAGATGGGCACCGGACCTCTGTGTGACAGTCCGGTTATGAAATATACGTCGGAAACCTCAAGTTCCAACACTTGGTCCCGAAGCTTAAATACTTCTTCATTTTCATCCCATATACTGACCAAGTATTGTAGTAGCTTCGGTTGAGCTCGTAAGCAGGGCATCAGGAAGAAATTTTTGAGTCCACAGTTCTTAAGTGCATTCATACAAGCTTCATTCTCCATAGCCAGTTCATCCTCTTCCCCATGCTCCCTCTCCTTCCATTCGATAACCATTATGCCTGAGTAACCTGCATCAACATGATAAAATCCTCGATTAGATCTTTGTTATGCTTGAAATTTCATTTGGATCATTCGCAATTAAAAAATTTAAAGCGGAAAATTGAGTTCCGCCGTTGGCGCGGCCCCTTTGTAAGCAAAAGGCCATTGACACGGGTCCATGCCCGATACCCACGCCAATGGGCGAAGCCCTAAAATTTTAAAAAAATTTCCACATAAGTCTAATCCGTAATGGAAATATCTAAAAAATGGATCGAAATGGAGTTCAAGGAAGCGCCCCTTACCTGGAACAAACAGGGATCTGAATGATAGCCCGGATTAGTCGCAGTCGCAGTCAGAAGTTTGCACACAAATGGACCACTGTTGCTCTCCAATGAGGTAAATAGTAAAAGTAATTTTGTTTTTACCATTTGAGACTTATTTATAACTTTTTGAAATCTAATTAGGTTTTAAAAGTCATTTTTTATTAATATTTTAATATATTTTTGTCAAAAATGGATTTTACACTTGCCTTTATGTGCAGCAACAGGTTTTTACGCAACTTAAACGGTGACACGAGTTGTATTTTATACTTTTTCGGACTCGATAAGTACACAAAGAAGTAATTTTGGAGTCATCTTTCAGCTCTTTTCTGACTCTCTAAACATGAAAAGATTGCTAAGGCCCTTGTCGTTTCGATCTCGTTAAAGTGGCCACAAAATGACATCTACCCAGTATACGTTTACCCCTTTTTTGGGCTGGGATAGATTATTTACGAAAAGGAAATACCCTAGCCTATCACGACTAGGAGGTTCTCTCGGATTTTGTTTTCTACCCTTTCGGGTCTGGGGGACTATTTACGAAAAGGGATAGTTGGAGTTTACTTTTCTGTTGTCTTTTCAAACTCTCTAAACATGAAAAGACGTCGAGTTCTTCCTTTGTCAAACTCGTTAAACCCTGATGACATTGGATTCAGTCGTAATGACGGTATCTGAGTTCCTCCTTCCTAGGGCTTGTTAAATGTACTAGTATGGACTTATATAGCGAGCATATGGTATCCTCTTCAAGCTTGTGTAAAAATAAAGAGGTACTCACCAGAAATGGTGGGGAAAATGGAACCAACATCATTGTCGTGTCGGTAGTATGTCGCTCTTGAACATGGCACTTTTTTTCATTCGTGTCGAGTTGGGGATATCTCATCTCGTTTTTTCCATTTGCCTCCATGGGTTTGGGTGATCCTTTTTGACCTCTCATATTCTCTTTGCCTTGTCATCATGACCCTTGATCTTTTGATGTCAAATGCTTCCAAATCCATTGTCGTGCCGCCGATATGTTCAAGAGAAGTTGAAGTCTGCAGATTCCAACCTTCCTCTGATTCTCATCTGATCATGATTCACAAAGACATTATGTTCCTCTGTCTTGTGTCGATGACGTGGGAAACACTATGGCTCACCTTCGATCAAGGTCGCTTCTTGTCAACTTCAGCTCATTATCTGGGAAGCTGATCAAGAGACTCCCTTCCGGTACCTTGGAGCCCGCATGCCTCAATGGCAGGCTCTTCGCGTTCGACGTGAGGTTTTCATTATTGGCCTCTGATCGAGTGATTCTACGGGTGTTCGACGCCAGCTCATTGATTCACATGTCGTAAATTGTACCTGTATTATCTTGAGGGCCATTGTCATTATTGGTGGTATCTCTCGCGTCTGTTAACAGCTTTCATCATTGGCTGGTAATCAGGCGATGTTGTTGCATGTTCGACTTCAGATTACATATTTGCATGCTTGAACTTGTGCTTTGTTTGGATCAAGATGGAGCGCAAGACCTTGGATTCCTATCTGTTATAATGTAGGCTGCGATTTTGTGGATTCTTATGATTAGTTACATGACTCACTGATTGGATGGCTGCGACCATACCTGAGTCTATTTATCGATCCTCACTGGATGGCTGCGTCCATGCCCTGGATCTGGATTATTGTATACTCTGTTATGGATGGTTGCGTCCATACCACGTATATATCATGTATCTGAGATATCAGTTGTATTTCTCTACGCAGGTTTTCCGACGGCGGTGTTTTCAGTTGGACACGTTCTCGTAAAGCATTTCACCCCTCTCTCTCTTTCGGGCCTCATGCTTTAGGGGGCATCTGTTACACAAAAATTTGTCACCGTCCCTGCAATTCCCCATCCCGCACAATTGGAGGGCTCATTCTGTGACCTGTGAGTAGTGACATAACTTGAAACCACTTTCATGACATCCCTCTGAACATGAGCTTTCATTGCCCTGAAGACAACTTCTTGTAAAAAACCTTAAAAACACCCCTTTTTGCATTGGCGCGGGAAGCCAGTTCAGTACCCGCGCCAATGGGGGAAATCCTTCATATAGGGCACGCCAATTGGCGCTCTGTCTCAGAGTCGCACTCGCGCCAGCCATTTTAAGGAGTGTTTTTTAAAAATAAATGGCGGAAGTTTCTTCCTAACCAATTCATAAACTGGTATCTAATTTGAGTTGGGTGGTTTGGCTCTGGATCTCCATGTAGAGGAAGTGGTTTGCCACTTCTCATGGAAGCTTCCTTTAGGATAGGGCCAATCCCATGATTATAGGGATCCCAACTCCCCTTCCTCCATCTATAAAAGCTTGCTCATCTCCTTTGCAAGCTAGTTCCCAAGAGCCATCAGAGCCTTATGTTGCAAGAGCCTTGATTCATTCCCTTAAGGCCAAATCCAAGCAAGGAGATTATTGTCGAGACATCCGAAGAGAGAGGTTTGTCCCATCCCCGACAGGCTTTTTCGAGACGTGTTCCACTGGCGACCCTCCGAAGGAGAATTCAGCGTCAGAGCCAGGTTGTATCCTCCTTTGATTGATTAATGATAAGCGACTATTGGTTATGGTTCCACTCTTGTTGTTGATTATGATGATGAGTTATGTCTTCTATGACTGAAATACAGTTGCATATACTGGATTTTATGCTTGTGTTTGTTGTTTTTATTGCGTGTGCAGGTGTCCGATCACAGAGATCGTGAGGATTGTGATCTGCCAGAGCGAAGGAACAGGAGCGCTACTTTCTCTACAAGAGACAGTGTTGGATTCCGAGTAAGCCTTCATCGCTAGTTGGTTTATTTGAAATTAGGAACTTGCACTATAGCGTGTGACGATTGTTGCTAGACCCGGTCTGGGCTAGTAGGGATCGCCTCTGTCCGCAGAGGGGATTTACCTCCACAATAGCTACGAAATGGATGTAGCTGCTTTTCTTGCTCATTTTGCTCAATTTTTGAGGTTGAAGAGTGAATCAAGAGCTGAAACTGATATGGGAGATGTATTAAGGGTTAATTTAAGTGATGCAAGTGTAAAGGATTCAGTTTTTGAAGAATTAAGACTTGAAATGACAATTTTTCAAAGGCGCTACGAAATTGTTGTGTTTTCATAGCGCAATTTATTACAGCTTTCTTAAACAGTTTTTGGAAGTGGTTTTGACATGCTGGATGCTAGGGATAGGTGAGGAGACATGTTAAGATAATCTCCAACATCTAAGGACCATGAAATCAAGCTTAATTGATGAATTGTTCAAAGAATGCAAAGGATGTGATGCCTAAAAAATAGGGTATGGTTTCCTGGTTTTGTGGAGGTCAAACAAAGTGGACATGAAGAATTGAAGCCCATCATCCAAATTCGACTATGTGTTGTTAAAATTGGAAAATGATGTAAATGTAGGTGGATAAGGTTGTTTTAGATAACAATAAGCAGTTTGAGTCCTTTTTGGATTAGGACTATTAAGTAGATTAGGTGTCTTTATGTAATAAATTCCATATCTTACAGTTATGCAAGATGTCAGTTAGTGTCTGTAGTTTGAAATTCAATGTATTTAGCCTAGAGGTAGATCATCACATGTTGTGATATGTCTATTAAATACCAAGGGGTCGAATTAGAAAAGCGTTGGAGACTTTTTGGAAAAACTGGTGCATATTGTAAAAATACTGTTTCAGCTAATGCAAAGAGCTTCTACTTGACCAACTTGAGATTCAGAAGGGGTTTTTAGTGTTTTCATGTTCTATCAGTGTTTCTTATATATCTTATTTGTGGTGGTTTTCATCTATATTACTCAGAACTCATCTTTAGATGCTCTGACTTCCTTTATAAATGGACTGACTGTGTTTTTACATGTTTCAAGTGTATGTCTCATGACTAAAAATCCCGATATGCCTCAACTTCCATGTCAATTAGATTCACTGATTTTCTGGGATTGCTTTGACACCATAAGACCAATGTATACATGCTAATTTTGGTTTCAACCTACAGGTTGGAAAATGTTATCTAAGCAGACCACTTTGTAAAGCTTTGGATTGACTGATATATACAGTAACATACAAGTTTTCTTCACATGAGATTCTTAGTGAATTTTCAATGAGTTTTATGCCCTATCTTTGAAATGTTTCTCTTCCATAACCTTGATGTCTCATTACTCAGAATTTATGTATTAAATGCTCTGACTTCCTTTGAACTTTCAAGTTATTGGGATTTTCCTGAATGTGTTACTCTTTCATTGAAATATATACAAGCCTCAACTTCTACTAGAAGAGGTATTGTTATCTTTATCCCTATCACTAACTCCATAGCCCAATGGTAGCAAGCCTCCATCTTTTCAACTTGTAAAAATATAAAATCAAAACACATACAGATATCCATCTATCTACATCTTTAATCAATATCATTAACCTTTGAGAGAGCCCTCTCAGGTTGAGGAGGCTAAGCCTCAATCAAAAGATTGGTTTGAAAGAGTTACACTGAAGTTGTCTGATCAGCAGCCAATTAGGTATGATTTTGGTGATAACAGAATCAAAAGACACATTTGAGGATTTATGACCTTAGAGAGTTTCTTTCCCAAGAAAATCTAATTTCTTATGCATAATCAATAGAGATCGTTTTTTATTTGACTTTCTCCAGCATGGAGTGCGTAGAGGCAACTGCGCAGAGGGTTAGAGGCAACAATCGATAGTGATTGGGTGAGATGGAAGCTAGTGGGTTGCGTGACCAGGCCTGGTTGGAGGGTTCCTCCAACTAAATAATATGGAAGGAAAGGATCTCCTTACTTCTAGATGAACATGACCACAATACCTTTATCGAAAATACATTGTTTGAACCCGTAGATGCCGCACCATTAAAAGCCTTCAAGAAGAACATGGATAAAGTTGAATTGTTGATCCTTGATGTAGTAAAGGATCATATTTTTTCACACATTTATAACAAAGGGAAAACCAAGGAAATGTGGGATGCATTGGCCATGCTATATCAGATGTTTTTGGAGGAGACGATGCAGAATACCAGGATGCAAAAGGGAGAATGCATTGATCCATTCCTGTCTAGACTTTAGGATAACCAAGATCAAAGGGAAATTGTGGGATCATCTCCTCAGGCTACAAATATGGTTAGGTTGGCCCTAAATTTAGTGTCTGAAGAATATCAGGGATTTTTCCAGAGCATCCTGGGCAAAGAGAATTTACCAGACTGGGAATAAATGTGGGAAACACTTCAACAAGAAGAGATGAGGAGAGATTTACTCAAGTGAAAACTTGATGACAAAAACATCAATGGGTCGAAGCCCAAGGAGGTGGAGGAAAATTTAGCCCTTCCATCAAAGGGGTAGCAAGAGCAGTGGAAATGAAAGAAGGACATCTCAAAGATCAAGTGTTTCCAATGTGGCAAGATGGGACATTATGCCACACTGTGTCCTCTCAAGAAGAAGGGAAAAGATGAGAAGCATGATCCATTGGCTGCAGCTGCGAAGATAGAGGAGGATTAATTCACCATGATTACCTATATATCACAAGGGGAGCATCAAGGTAATATGGATTTGTAGTTCAACAGAATTGTAGATTGGCAAGATCCTTGAGGATTCCACCTCTCGGATTATCACCTTGCTACGGTAACCCAAATCAGAGGTAGCAGTATGGACAAGTTTCAGTTGGTGCAGAGGAGTGTAGAAGTGACAACACAGTGGCTAGAGAGTGCTAGAGACTGAGCATCGTAGATAAAGGTTAGCAGCAGTGTAGGAAGGCATAGTGCAGTGCCAACAACAGCGCAAAGTCTTTAGATGGACAACACAGAGACTAGAAATAATCTAATATTCTGCATGATATGAATCTTACTGAACACTTCGTTCAGTTTTGGATGTTTTTTTTTGCAGTAAGAAAAAAAGTATTAGTGCTCTAGTAGTTGGCAACAATATGTAGGGTCAATAGCAGCACAAATGAAACAATGTAGTGTTGGTGGGCAACAGTGTTATACATCGACATCACAGAGGGAGATGTTGCAGAATCAAAGAAATACTTCTGACGGTTGTATTGCTAGAGAACATTCATCTCTAAGAGGGAGTGTTGATTTGTGGTAGCATCGGATGTGATATAAGTCTTAAAATTTGTAGGGAGGATTACACACATTTAATCCAAAGAACCTAGAAAGGATTTTGGAAAATTCAACTCAGATTGTGTTTTATGGAAATATTTAATTATTTTTAATGGGAACCTAAGTCTAAACTGAGGAAATTAAAATAATTAGTGGATATTAATTAAAAAAGAGTGTGAATCTTCTAGAAATGTCAGAGATCAAGTCAATTTAATCTTAGTCATTGATTAAAAATTTAATCTTGGTTGTTGAAGTTTCAACGAGAAGATTATAAGAAGGACTTAATGGATAATTTGCAAGATACATCGAGATGGAGAAATAATCCAGAGATTAAAATTCTTAGTGAGCAGTGCTCAAGGAGAAGATCTCTTGGGAGGATTCTCACAGAGAGGGGCAAGGATAATTATCAGTTGGATATTTTCCCAAGTCAGGAATACACCGCAGAGAAAACAAAGAGAAATACGTAGAGAGAAACATAGCTGCTATGTAGAGCCTGCGTAGAGCCAATGGAGGCAATGCATAAACCTTGAGGAGATCTATGATTCAACTAAGGATCAATTAGATCCAGATGTCGGAGAGTCAGGGTGTGAGACTGGAAGGGGCTAGAAGATCAGATCTAGCCAACAGAAGAGCCAACTAGCAGAGGTGATGCAGTTCCCACGCAGAGTGACGTAGGGACTCCACATAGGAAACATAGGGATCATCAACCCAGAGTTTGGCTAGTTTGGGTTTCCAGTGCAGTGTGAGGTAAACTCACAAAATTTTTGTCTGTTAGATTCTCTACGTGGACGATCAACAATGCATCCCAGATTGTATTCAAAATTATTTCATAATAAATAAACCCTCGGCTGATGCACATATTTTCCCGCATTGGGTTTTTCCGAGGACTGTAGAAAATCTATAACACAGTTATAATACCATGTAGAAATTATATCAATGGACTCAATCCGATCATGCAATGTACTAAAGCAAGATACTGAATCCTTCTACAATATTTTCAGAATATAAAACATGATCGCTCAATCACATGCAAGTAAGAGAAGGTAAATTATAAATAACATAACACAAGATGTATATGGGGAAAGCACCTGCTCAACACATGTCTATCATATATTGTACATAGTCAAGGAATCATGAAACAATACAATGCTTTCTCACACCGAGAAAATCCTGCACTATCGCGACTGTCTTACTCCGATTCTGCTCAAAACTGTCTAACAATTCTTAGACAAAATTGACCAACACTTAGCCAATTCTTAGCAAGGCCCTCCTTCTTAGCAGGGATTTCAGTGATTAAAGTAGTTGTGTGTATGTAATTGTATTTCAGTTTATGTATCAATAGAGTGTTCTTGTTGCTGTTCAACTGAGAATATCTCTGCTTCGATTTTAATACTTTATATGCTGTTACACATGTGATAATAGAGATACCAGATGGGTAATTATTCTGTGGCGAGCTAGAGGGATCAATCGAAGTGTGATTTCAATCTTGTAGATTCTTTTATTTCTACATGAGTGATTTATTTCCAACATTTACTTCAACAAGGATTTATTTTCTTTGAAATTACTTCTGGTTGGTGTATCGGCACAGACTGTGCAACTGCCATTGGAATAAACAGACGTCCCTGGATTAATAATTAAATGTGTGTTTTTTTAGTCATTTAATAAATGATTTATATATTCCAACATTTTGGTGCCATTTCTGGGGATGGTAGTGACGATCCAATCAATCAGAGTTGTTTCTAAGAAGTACAATTTCCGTGTGTTTTCATAGAGTGTCTCCAACAACACGATTGTCTGACAGTAAGACGAGAGGTAAGACCTTGCGCAACGCTATAACAGGCTTGAGTGGGCTAACCAATGTCTTGATGGGACACTTAGGAATTGAATTTTGGGTGGTTTTTTTAGGGTGCCTTAAGATATACAGTCGTTGGGCGGTAAGACGAGAAGTAAGAACCTGCACATCACTCTAACAAGCTTGAGCAGGCTCACTGCTGTAGAAAATGAAGCACTTATAGGATGAATTGATACACGTAGGGCCCATGTGTGCTGGTAGGAAAACATTAACATCTACAAACACCCCCCACTCTACTAACTTTAGGAAAGACGGGTCATAAGAAGGAAAAGAAGAGTGAAGATTTGGGAAGGAAAACATTCTTTGGAGATCTAATTTCAAGGGAAGAAAAGGAACAGTCCACGTCATACAAAGATAATAGGAATACACGAACACAGAAAGCAGCTACCATATCAAGGCCTGGACCATCGGTGTCTTCCGTGTATGGACCTCACTGTTAGTCATCAGTATTTTTCACTTGTTGGTGATGACTAGTTGTAACAGCCAAGTTTTCTAGCAACTGATCTAAAAAATTGTCAAATTTGCTAGCTGGAAAACACCCATAAATTTGTTTTTCCTTCTTACCTTTCAGTCTGCCTATGACGAGGTGAAACCTCATTATCAAGTACTATCTAGCCTCAGCCATACTAGCTTGTCCATCAGCTCCAAATAAGTCTCCTCTAAGTTAGGAAGTGGCGCTTTAGGCATTTCTCCCTTGGCAAATTATCCTAAAGCCAAAGAACCTCCATCTGCTACAAACAAGTCATAACAGACCTCCCATTCTGCAAATAAAGTTGGTTACAACCCTAGGTCGCGCCACTAAATACACCCTCAAGTCTCAGCAATACATGTACCATAAGTCAAACTGATTCTAGGTGGTTTTACAGTGTTTTCATGGATCTTTCAAGAACAGAAACATACCAGCATTCCCAGAAGATAGTATTTGTTTCCACATGAGAAGACAACTACTTCTCATGTGACTTTAAGCCTGGAATGCAGCTACAGGGGAGAGAGTTGTTTCATTAAGCTCCTGCGATCACAATCAAAGCATGAAAAGACAATGAAAGGAAAATAACACTGTTTAAGGCTGGTGAGATGGCATGACTGAAGAACCTCCTTCATCTATAAGCAGAGGGTTTGAATACTGAAGAAAATCCTTCATCTTATAAGTAGAGGGTTAAGAGCACCTCCTTCATCTATAAGTAGAGGGAAAATGGACAAAGTTTGATTTTAAGAATTGCACTGACTGTAGGAAATTTTTTAGGTACAGTGAGACAACAACTAAAGGTCTCTGCATGAAAATGATGATTAAAGGTAGAGGTAAAGTAGTAGGCTTTAAAATTGGTTTGCATGAGTTTCATTATCTTTTGAATTACAAGGCAAAGCTTATGGGTTGATCATAAAATGGAGAAATGTTATGAGCAGATGGCCAAAGGAATCCTACAGTCTTAGTCTCTAGCTAGCTTCTGCCAACATGAATAAAGAAAACCACTATCAATATGTTCATCAAATATTCTTCATTTGGTTGAGACAGAGTTTGAAAGGAAACCAGGCATTTGTCAAAATAGGCCTCCTTCATCTATAAGCAGAGGGCTAGTGCAGTAATTGACTTTATGGTTTTCACTGATTAAGAGACAAATGGTAAGAGTAGTAGGAGATAGTTGAAAGCTTAAAAAACAAAGGGAAAGAATGAGTACTATAACTATCAAAGAGGTTGGCTTATCTCCTATCAGAGTTTTATTTCAAAGACATTCCGGAGCCAAGAAATGTACAAACTTTGCTGAGGGGTGTGATTTCCTTAAAAAGTTACAAAAACCCATCTCCTTGATAAATAGGCTTGAAATTTAGTCTCTGTTCCTTTAAACAAAACAGAGTTGAAAAGTAATTAAAATCAGCAGGGTTATTGACTTCTGGAACAGCATGGGCTATTGCTCTAGCTATTGGAGCTCCATTAAGAGGAAAATGGCTAATAAAAGCCTTGGTGTCTGTGAGTCATTCTAACAGCCTTCCAAATCTCATACATTGGTCTCCTCAACATGGAAAAAGTGTAAACATATTTTGGTCTCATGTTCAAGGTGACAAGGGCTTACAAAGATCATTATGGAAAACAGTGTAAAATCTGTAATGAAAGAGACCAGCAGAATGTAGAAATATCCTACAATGTTCATTTATGATATAACAGGGTTAGACTGCCATGAAAAATTTGAATTATACACCATGGAAATTTGTAAGGATGTCAAGCAGAAATTAGTAAATGCCGGATAGAAGGAAGCTCCAGCATAAACAGGTTATCAAGAATGTCAGGAAATTACCACATCAAACTGTTATCTTACAAAGTCTACAAAGAACATCCAGTGACTTCAAAGGGTCAAAGACAGATTTCAAAAGATTTTTTTCACCTCATGGAACAGTGAAAACACATGAGTGATTATTGACAAAGACTGCTGGCCATAATTGTTTGAGAGTTGTTCAAAATAGTATAGCTTTGGTAAAGGTCTCACAAAGGTGTTTTAGGTTAAAAAGGCCTCCACAGAAATATTGTGGAGAAGGGTTGTTTAAAGAAAAATGAAACAATGGTTAGAAGACTACCCCAGATTGCAAAAGAACACCAATACTTTCTATTCGAGAGGAACCTTCTGTTTAAACAAGGATTTGTAAAGGAAGTTCAGTGGTACTTCTGGCTCTAAAAGATGACATTGGATGATTGAAAATGTCCCAATGGCTATATACAGATGGTATCCAATCATATCAAGCATCTAACTGGAAAAAAATTCTAGAAATACTTTCTATGGAAGTAGATTGTTATTATCATCCTAGTTTACAAATAAAAGACAATGTTCATTTGAAGAGTATTCTGAATTACGGGTCTGCAAATCTTAAAGAAGCCTCAATCCATGCAAATAAAACAAGGGTCCTCCGTCATTCTTTTTGAATCAATTATCAAAATATCACAACTTCTTTGTAGTTATAGATACAAGGTTTCTGGACGCGGACATGAATAGTTGGAAGGCTCAAATATCTCATCTCAGAAAATACCAAGGGATAGTAAAATTTGCATGGATGTTGAATCATGATACCTCTGCCACAGTAAAATTAGAGTTGAGGAGAATGGGGCATTATATCGCTGTTAATAAACCTCTCTATAAACCAAAATCGACTCAGATATTGACAATCATGATAGAAGATCCAACATATGAATTAGAGAAGCCTAGACGATGCCAAAGGAGAAATGCAATCTGCATTACAAGAAAGGTTCAGGTTTTGTCTATGTTGTTTTTTTGAAGAAGTCAGAGATGTAGGGGTTGCATTGCGGAGGACTGTAGCAGCAATATCCACAGAAACGTGCTTGTTGTTCTTGATGAATTCGACAAGGAGGACCCAAAAGGAATATTTGAAACTGAATCGGATACAAAATTTGAAGCAAAAGAAACACCACCTCCACGCAAGGTTGTTGATGAGACCCAGACAAAAATCACAGCGTTTAAAAGGCAATCAGGGACTATTCCTTCCTCTTTTCTGATAATACTAAAAATTCCTGTTCCTGATAAAGGGTCCACGTCTATGTGCCTTTTCACTGTGGCTTCATGAGAATGGACAGTGTCATACCTTCTCTAGTTGCGCCATCTGAAAGGCCTTTAAGCCAAGAGGAATTTATGTAACTTCAGGATCATGAAAGGTGGTGCAGATCTATGCAAGAACAATAGGATAGGGAGCGAATTAAAGAAAATTCTAATTCAATGGAAAATGACTCCCAAATGCGTTGTTTAGAATCTTAGAAGCAGTGGTATGATCAGCGAAATATCTCTGATAACGAGCGTCATAATCCTTATGGCACACATGAGCTTGGCCGGGATTCGGTTAGAAATTATGCAGATGTTTTTTCATATGATAAAAGAGGTAATAGTCTGCATTCAAAAAGGTGGCATCGATACATGCTTCTGAAGATCTAAAACAGACATCTTATAATAAAAATGACACCAAGAAGCATGGATTTTCAGAATATGCTGAGGTGGATGTCCGATTCATATCTCTGCAAGTGCTTCCCGTGACAACTCGCTTGCAGCAGTTCAAAATGTTTTGCAAACAGAAAAACAACTGCCCCATTCCTGTTTTGCCAAGATCGATTATGCCTGGCCATTGTCTTAATCCTCTCTATGGAAGAATTTCACCACAACCTCAACAAATAGCAAGTACAACATAGCGCCTTTTTGCCAGTAATGAAGGTGAAGACAAACAGTTATTCAACAAATTTTGAGTTGTTTTCAAGCTCAATGTCATGCGTGGCACGCTTGTAGAATAAAATAGAAGAAATTTACACTAAGCGCGACGCGCCTGTGCCCGACGCCTGGTGTTACCTTTGAACGCCACCGCCCAGTGCTCAAATGCGGTTTCCGACCATTTCATGCAGCGTATCTTTTCCTAGGACAAGAACCAATAAGTGATTTTGTGAGGAAGGCATTTGAGATGATAGAAGGAGCGTCTGGAAAGCTTCAGCTATTGGAAAAGCTGCTTCCACGATTGAAACAAGGTGGACATCGTGTGCTGCTTTTCTCACAAATGAAGAGGATGCTTGATATACTGGAAGACTTTTTGAACTTCTCAGGATTTTTATATTGTCGAAAGGATGAGAGCACGTTAGCATCAGAAAGGCAACATTGAATAAATAATTTTAGTAGCCTAGATAGCGGAATTTTTTTCTTTCTTATATCAACTCGGGCAGGGGGCTTGGAATCAATTTGCCAAGTGCAGATACAGTTATTATATATGATCCAGATTTCAATCCTTTTATTGATTTACAAGCTAAATCACAAGCTCACAGGATAGGACAAGAAAAACCTATGATTGTATATCAGTTGATAACAAAGTGTTCAGTTGAGGAGAGAATATTGCAGCGGTCAAGAAGAAAATTGGCTTTGGAGAATCCGGTTATGAATCCTTGTAAAAATGAAAGTTTTAAAGAATTGAATGAGATACTACTACATGGTGCACAGAATATTATGGATAAGAAGGATATTGCAGCCACATCTATCCATTATACTGATGAAGATATAGAAATCCTTATAAATAGAGACATTAAGGTTGGTGAAAAGGATGCTTCAGATTTGAATGGCTACCTTGGCGCCATTCAAGGTACATCCATGATTCAAGATAAAGAGGCAAAGCCAACAGTGAATGGGAAGAAATTCTCTGACCAATTATTGACCCTGCAGATGAGGAGGAAGAGTTGGGAAGGGGAAAGCGACAAAGGATGGAAGTGACATATACGTGTGATCCTGTGTCAAATGATGATGATGAATATTCACCCTCCACTAGTAGCTCTAGTGAGGAAAAGAGTTCTCTGTGCGAGTACAGTGTCACAAAGAATCCACATAAAGTTACGAGTGTTCCAGAAACATCTTTGGACCAGCAGGAACAAAAACCTGAAATTGGTTCTTTTGCAGGGAGTGAAGTTGTACATGGGCCTCACTTCAACGCTTTAGGTCATATTACTCATGACATGAGTGCCCCTTTGACATCATCAAGATTTACTCAAGTTAGTTTCAGGGAGGGGTATGGACAGAGTGTGAAGCAGAAATGCAGTATGCGTTCTCAACAATAGAACACTATCCAAGCCAGCAACACACTATGACTAAAAGTTGTTTTAAAAAGGGTGTGAGTTTTAGTGGGAGCACTAGGTTAGATGTAGGTAAAACAGGTCAGTTACCTATAGGAAAAACTTTTGAATACTTCCATAATCATATTCTTGAAACAAGATACCTGGATATCCTCCATCACATATAAATTATGCCAATATAGAAGAAAGTAGCAAATGATTGTTGCCAACTTCAAATGAAGCAGTTCCAATCCTCTATACACGATCAAGGCCAACCTTCAATTTTGCAAAATCTTGATCCAGCACACAAGTTCAAACATTCTCACAAGGCTGATCTTTCACATAAGGGTGTGCTGAAATGTTCTCAAATTCCCCAAGATCCTGCTCGAGACTCTCATTCAAGGGAGAAACTCATTGCGAGACAAATATTTGATCTGTTGATTTTGAAAATCGGTAAGAGGGCATTCATCATTGTTTTCCAAATTCCTAAAAACAAAATAGAAATTGGAGAAAGAAAGTTATTAGTTTAGAGGCTTGTTGAATGTTTATAAAGTGTTAGGGGGAAGTTAAAGGGAAAGCAAATTTTTCTTTTTCAAAGAATTATCATGTTTATTAAAAAGGAATTTCAATGTGTTATTTAAGAGAGTTTTCTTTCTTTGAGAAATTAAAGATTCACACAGTCTCTAAGAAAACAAAACAGAGTGTGTGTAGAGGGTATTTAACAAATATGAAAGAGTCTTTGAAAACAATGATCTCAAAGAGCACCATGTCCATCAAAGCCAAGAGAAGCAGTGATCTCACAAAGGAAGATGTTGATTGGGAAAAGTGTTTTTATCAGTTTAAAAGGTGTTTTGTTCAGTCTTTTAAAATAACAATGACTTCATAAAAACAGTGTTTGAGGGGAAGGTTTTTGTGCTAAAACAAAGGAGACTTCTTTTCAAGAAATCACAAACATGTATTGTTAAAACAAGCAAATACAAAACATGGATCATGAAGGGCATTCTCCAAATCATGTGCCAGCTACCTCTCCTAGGCAAGGGGCCATGACTTCTTCACCAAAGCTAGAATGCCAAACAACAAAGAGGAAAATCAAGAAAAGCTCAAGGAAGCTAAAGGGAAGCACTCGGCACAGAAAGTTAGGAAAGAAACCTCAGGACTTCATATTTTTTCCTCTGCTTCACAATATGTTGCTGAGAACCCTTGAGGTTCATGCTCACCAATTTTGGGCAAATTTTGACATATTTTGGTTTTTTGTCATTTTTGGGTTTTTGGCCAAAACTCATGAGCTTTTCCATTTCAGTTTGGGGGATCATCAAAGGATGAGAATGGTATAATTGGATGCCATAATTTAAGGAGCACATACTCAGTGATTTTCAGGACATTTGAAGATAATTTTCTCTCCCAAAATGGCGAAAAATGCCCGCTTTTTCTACACTCTGCCCGGTCTATCAGCAAACCTTATTTTCTGGTTTTTTACACACAGGCCTATTTTTGGAGGACTTATAGGCATCAGATTGGGAAAATTCAAGTGTTTCCAGAGAGTAGACACTCAGATCTTTCCAACAAGCTATCATGAGCCTCGTTTCGACATCGAGAATGCTGCCAAAAGTTGTTGGCAAGTCAAGGGACCTTTTGCTGATATATTTTTTGAGTATTTTTTTAAAAATTGAACCTTTAAAAACTACTTTTTCCTCATGTGCGTTTAGCTATTTTGCACATGAGAAGTTATGAAAAGTCAATTTATTTCCCTCTTTTAAATTTTTTTATATATTTTATGAGATGTTTTGTGCCTTGGGCTTTGCAAAGCCTCAAGGACAAGATTAGATATTTTGGATAGGCCAAAGAGAGTGCAAATTGAACTAAGAGGTTTTCCTCACTTGAGCCTATATATTCCAAAGGATTTCATTGTAAACAAGGCTGAACTTGATGATAGAAGCAATACATGGTCATATAAGCTTTGGAAGAAATACTTGTCTCATGCTTTTGGATAGTCTCTTGGATGTTCTTGGATGATGAAAGAGGATTATTGTTGGATTCCATGACTTGGTAGAATGGTATAGTGTCTCTCTCTTTGTTTTGTTTCCTACTTTTAATTCATAAATCCATCTTCCTTGCTTGCTATAGATCATTAGAGAAAAAATTTGAGACATGCCCTTGGAGGCACCTCAAATATCCTGTTTCTTCATAGCTTCTATGTTTTCTTCATCCTTAGTCACATTAAAGAATTCTTGATTTCTCTTTAATAACTTAAGGATATTGTTGCTTATTTCATTCATGGTTTTATGCATGCTAAGTATGATTTACGGCATGCCCTGCTTACTCATGGCTAGCCATAGCTCCATCTATGAAATTTCTCTTTGACTGATTAGATTGTCATTTGTTGAACCAAGGAGGTCTTGTTCTGATCTTGCCCTTTGCCTAAGACTATGAAATCTTGTTTTCAAAATGCCCAATAACTTGAAGTACTGTGTTTAGGCGTTCTGGCATAGTGATTTGAGTTGTTTTTCTATCTTAAGTGTTTTTCCCCAAAATCTGATAGCCATTTCCCAAAGTTAGAGGGTGATATATCTCTATGCATGGCTTGAATGTTTATTTCTATGTATTGATTAGCTTATAGTTACATTTCTCATGATTAATGGTTTGCCCTACCATGTTTATGTTAGCTATTAAACTAGTTATGCTTGAAATCCTTTGTTGTTCCCAAACTTGATGTCCATTTTATTCCATTTTGCCCAAAGATCCTTTCTACCTCGAATCAAATCGGCCCTTCAACAGCCTTGTATCACCCTCTGATAGCTTTCTTGACCTTTTCAACGCCATAGCCCAGTTGATCTGACATATTTTTACCTATCTTATATCTTTGATCAGTTTCATCCCTCACAACCTAAAAACCAAAACCAAAAAACCTACTTCATAACTAGACTAAAATCAGAACACAATAAGCAAACACACAGATACCCCTTACACAAATAGAGAGAGCCCTCTCTGAGTCCAAGAAGGCTAGGTCCTTGGGCTCCAAATATTATGTTACACTGTCATTTGGCTTGCCAATCAGCCAAATCACAGGACCCTAACACTCACCATCCTTCGAATAACATATCCACTCCTAATATCAAAACTCCATATTTAAAACAACAGTGGAGAATTATTGACCAGGATTTGATAATTGAAGGACACAGAGAGACTAGTGGGGATCATCAGAAACCTGAGGAACAACAATCAATTGATCATCAATTGGACACTAGAAGTTTTGTTAAAAAATTGATCCTATAGTAGCCTGATCCTTCTTTTTGTCAATCTCCAGTGCACTCTGAGGCTAGTTCATCCTACCAGGAAGAATCAGCCATGGGGGACGAGAATGTCAGAACAAAAAGCTCTGTTACTTTTGAATTCCCAATATTAGTAACACGGGATGAGGCTCCTATGAAGAACATCCCTTTATCATCCCTACCATCCTTTTGAGGGATGGTTCTTGAAGATCCTAATACCTTTATGTTCGAATTCGATGTGTTGTGTAGAGGTTATGACTATACTTCAGATGCCCAGAAGCTGAAATTATTCCCTGCTACTCTAAAAGAAGTAGCATTAAGATGGTTCATGAGATTGGGTGTTGGCACAATTTGAACATGGAATGATATGAGAGAGGCCTTCCTCTTTAAGTATCAGGACTACTGCCAAATCATGGATTTGAAGGACAAAATTTTTAGAATTGCACAGAAGGAGGAGGAAAGCCTGGAAGACTATCTGGAGTGATTCCACTACAATTTATAGAGGTCTAAGTTCAGTAACTTATATCTAGAGATTATAAAGCCAATATTCTTAAGGGGTTTAAGAGATTATTTTCTGGAACATCTGAACATAATAGGAAAAGGAGACATATCGCAAGAAACGTTTGATGAGATAATGAAACTTTGCCTACGTAGCTCAAGAGGATCAGTCAAGGGGAAAGTTTCAGTTCAGGACCCTTCACTTTGGATACAGAAGTCCAAAAGTGGAGGAGTAACCAAAGTGAAGATCGGGAACTTATTCAAGGATTTTAAAACTGATCTCTTTAGCACCCTCTCAGCCCAGCTCACTACGGTAGAAGTTAAGAAGGTACAAGCAGAAGCTGAAGCAGCCTTAGCAATATTCTATCCCCGATGCAAAAAGAAACATTTGGAAAGGGAATGCAGACTAAATAGTGTCAACCTGTGCAATATCTGTGAGTTTGTGCACTCTAAAAATCAGTGTATTGAGTTGTCGAGACTTAAGGCAGTACTCCAAGAATCAAGCGAGGATGTTCAATCTTCTTATTTTATCGGATCAAAGAGACCATGGCAGCTGTGACCTATAGGAATGCCTTCAGATTTTTCTTATTTAATCCTTGGAATAATATTTATAACAGTCAGCAATACCCATGGTAGTATCCTACTCCTTCCTCAATACAATTTCCTTCACCATGGAACCAGCAGCCATCTCCTCCACCAATGCAATATCCTTCATCACAACCCAATCCTTGGGGTCAGAACTGGAGAGGCAATGGCCAAGGTCTAGTACCCCCTCCAATACCAATGCAACAATAGTAGTTACAACTGCCTTCTATTCCAAATCCTAGACCTTCTGTCCGACCCCAATTACCTGTACAACCTAACCCCAATCCAAATAATAAGGCAGCCCAGAGCATGGATGCTCCAGTTACCCTCTAGACTTATCTTATTACTCCTATTAGACTTAATGAGGTTTAGCTTCGGTCAGGGAAGGTAATCAAATCTAAACACACTCGCATTATTATCGAAGAAATTGAATCACCCAAGAAGGATATGGATGATTCTGAGGCAGTTGTTACACAGGTAACAGCTGATACAACACCCACTGTTACATCTATAACAGACAGCGTGGGAATTTTTGTCGTTCCTACAACAACCAATCCGAGTAAGGCTGGTACATCTGTGGTAGTTGACTCAGCTGTTAGTATTCAGGATCCCCCATACCCTCAACGATTAACTGAAACTGGGCTGGTCTTATAACCTGAATCTGAATTCCTTTAGGAGCTGCAAAATTTATATGTATGGATTCCACTGTTACAAGCTCTTAAATAAGTGCCTATCTGTGCTAAAATAGTGAGGGATCTATGCGTCAAAAGACTTGGGAGGAAAAATAAAGACCCTGCTACTATCCATGTCATGGGAAAATTATCCGACCTTATGATTGATCAAACTTTGTTGACCAAATATAATGACCCAAGGAACCCCACAGTTACTTTACATATTGACAATAATCCTATAAAAAATACCGTAATTGATATAGGGGCAGCTATTAACATTATGACAAGACCTCTTCATCTCTCTAGGACTTCATGGACTTAGACCTACACCTATAGTGCTTGAAATAATAGATAGGTCTTGTGTTAAGCCCGAAGGAATGATTGAAGATGTGGTTATCATTGTGGCCTCCTAGAACTATCCGGCTGACTTTCTTATTTTACAAACCAAATCCAATCTGGGGGGTCATCCTTTAATCTTGGGAAGACTATGGCTAGCCACTGCAGATGCATGTATCGGATGTAGGTCCGGATCTACGGTGATCTCAAATGAATAGGACACTCATAACTTGAATCCTTATTCCCCAACAAAACCTCATATGGATTCGAATAGTCCCTGGTGGGATGAATTTGCACCTGAATCTGATCTTTCCCTACCCCTTCTCACGCTTGGAAAAGCACAATACTTTAAGGATGAAATAGAGGATGATATTATTAATGGTTTTATCAGTAATTCACTCCCTGTTGCCTCCATTAGAGATTTGGGAGAAGAAGACGAGGAAGATGATGTAATTATTGAACATTTTAAAACAACCCCACTTATTATCAGCAGTCCTGTTGAAATCAAACTTGGAAAATGTTTAAACATCAATCCTAACCTGACTGCTGAACAAAACAGATCACTAATACAGTTTTTATAGAAATATAAAAGGCATTTGCATGGGACTATACCAATATGAAAGGAATCCATCCTACCTTATGCACTCACCGCATTTACCTTAAAGAAGATTACAAACCTGTTAGACAACCTCAGTGCCGAATGAACCCCGCACTTAAGGAGATAGTAAAATAAGAATTGTAGAAACTCCATAATGCTAATTTCATCTACCCCATTTCTGACAGTCAATGGGTGTCTCTGCTTGTCATAGTTCCGAAGAAGAATGGAAAATGGAGGGTATGTGTCAACTATAGAGAACTTAACAAGGCCACTCAAAAATATCATTTTCCCTTACCATTTATTGATCAGGTCTTGGACACTCTTTCTGGAAAAAAATTCTTTTCATTTCTAGATGGGTTTAGTGGCTATAATCAAATACAGATTTCTCCAGAAGATCAAGACAAGACAACCTTTACTTGTCCATGGGGTACTTTTTCATATAGAGTCCTCCCCTTTTGTCTTTGCAATGCACCAACAACCTTTCAAAGGGAAATATTAGGTATTTTTTATGATATTTTGAATGACTATCTTGAATTATTTATGGATGATTTTACATCCTACGAGGATGCCTTTGAGACAAAATTAGGTAACTTGGAGAAAGTTTTGGAACGTTGTGAAGAAACTAATGTTGCTCTAAGCACGGAAAAATGCCACATGATGATGACTGAGGGAATTATGCTGGGACATTTCATTTCAGTAGATGGAATCAAGGTAGATCCTGCAAAAATTGAGGTAATCTCAAAAATCCTGACCCCTAAGAATCTGAAAGAAGTATGTAGTTTTTTGGGACATGCAGGATACTATAGGAGGTTTATAGATAGATTTTCAAAGATTGCATCTCCTCTAGTTTCATTACTGATGAAAGATGCAGAATTTGTGTGGATAGAAAAGTGTGAGAAGGCCTTTTTAAAGTTGAAGAACTATGTAACAACAACACCTGTTTTACGAAGACCAAATTGGGAATTGCCGTTTCATATTGCTACAGATGCATCTGACATGGTTGTGGGTGTTGTTTTGGGGCAGTGTGAGGATAAAAAGCCTTATGCCATTTATTACATCAGCAAGAACCTAACTCCAACAAAATTTATCTACGCTGTTACTAAGAAATAATTCCTAGAAATAGTGCATGCTATCAAAAAATTCTGGCACTACATCACTAGGTACCAAGTATTTGTACACATTGACCATGCTGCAATTCGATTTTTAATGAATAAGCCTATTACTAATGGTAGAGTTACACGATGGTTATTTCTGTTACAATAATTTGACATTAATATTTTAAATAAACCCAGAAAAGATAATGTAGTTGTTGATTTCCTTTCAAGATTAACTATAAGTGATGACTGCACTGCTACTGAGGATTCTTTTCCAGATGAGTATTTGTTTTCCGTTTCTACTCACTCGCCATGGTATGCAGATATAGCCAATTACCTTGCTGTAGGAAAATTCCCACACTAATTGTTTTCCAAGGAAATAAGGAGGATTATACAACAGAGTGCTACCTACTCCTAGATAGAAGCCAATGTCTATCACACCAGACCAGATTTCTAGATTAGGCGATGTGTTAGAGAAGATGAGGTATTTGAGATCCTAAAGGCTTGTCATGAGGAACCTTGTGGAGGACACTTTGCAGACAAGAAGACAGGACATAAAGTACTCTCAACAGGGTACTACTGGCCAACTATATTCTAGGATGCCAAGAAGTTTGTGAAAGGATGTAATAGTTTCCAAAAGATGGCCAACCTCTAAAATCATATGAGATGTCATTGCAGCCTCAGATAGTAATATAACCATTCGAGAAATGGGCCCTAGACTTTGTGGAGCCAATTAATCCTTCATCACAGAAAAAAGCATATATATTGGTCTGCACCAATTATGTCACAAAATGGGTCGAAGCAAGGGCAATAACTAGAGCAACAAAGCAGGTTATTTCAGACTTCCTGTTTCAAGATATGTTTGTTCACTTCGGGATACCCAAAGAGATAGTGACAGATGGGGGTCCTCAGTTCACATCTCATTTGATCAAGAAGTTGGTTGAAAATTATGGAATCCATCACAGAATCACCACACCATATCATCCACAATAAAATGGTCAAGTAAAAAGCACCAATAAAGTCATTGAGGGAATATTAACAAAGACAGTAGCCAACCACCAAAGAAACTGGGTTGAGAAACTTCTAGAGGTACTATGGGCTTACAGGACAACATGGAGGAGTACTACATGCTTCTCGCCATATGAACTGGTGTATGGTAAGAATCCCTTATTCCCCATAGAATTTGAAATAAAGAAATTAAGAACAGCATTGCAGGTCGATCTGGATTTAAGTACAGCACAGACTCAAAAATTGAACCAGCTCAATGGGTTGGAAGAGAAATAGTTGGATGCCATTCAACAGACATAAATCATCTAGCAACAAATATCCAGATGGCATGATGGGTTTATTAAGAAGAAAATTTTCCAGAAAGGAGATTGGGCTCTTTCATACAATTCAAGGTTCAAAGATTTCAAATTCAAGCTTTGCACCAGGTGGCTAAGTCCTTACAAAGTGGATACGGTCTTTGACATTGGGATTGTACAATTGGTCACCATTGACAGTGCTAAGACGTCGTTACTGGTTAATGGGCACCGTCTAAGGTTATATCATCAACCTGCTTCGAAGGAATCATTTGTCAACATTGTCACGGACTCTGATCTTCATGTTACGACAACAGGGGAACAGTCTCCTCTACAGCCTTAAAAGTTGAAATTCCAATAAGTGCGGCAGTTGAAAACCACCTTTGTGGCAGTTTTTACACCTGTTAAAAATAAAAATAAAATAAAAACAAAAATAAATCTAACTATGAAAACCCATTTTTGGGGCATAGTCAAACAGCCAGTAACAATTGAAAACCACCCTTGTGGCGGCTGTTACACCGATGTTTTTCTTCCTGTAATATCATCTTCCCTTTTTGATCTAAGTCATAGGGTGATGGTATTCATGTAATTTCCTTTTCTGTACCAATTTCTTCTGATTATTATGTTTTTTGGAGAATAATTTAAAAGTTGTCTTGGTTGTTACACATGTAACAACCGACATCCACGAATACTATTCTTTATGATTCATTCCATAAACAACAATAACCATGCCGGCTAAACACAACAACACGAGCGCTGCAAGCAGGACATTGTTAATTCAAGTCTTCCTCCACGTCACGTCAGGTATGTCGTCAAAAAGGTAAATGATTGTGATTGATGATTCGGTGATTAATTGGAAAAGTAATGATGCTCCTCTGACGGTCGTGGGCAGCCGTCACCATAAAGTGGGGGAGGGGATATGACTTGAAATCATTGAAAAAAGCCTATAATCATAAATATCTATTAAATTCACATGCACCTAATCAATAACAGAATTTCCAATGATGACCGAATCCGGTTGGAAAAGAGCGTGTGTACGAAATCCCATTACTTTCCATAATAAGCCATTTATGAATATTAGTGTACGGTACGATTCTGTAAATCTGTGAAAGTTGTCACCTTCCATCTACCTCCTTGACTCAAACATTACATTCTCATTGTAAACTCGTCGATTGGGATAAGTAGAGGTGTCGAGCAGCAGCTAGTTCAGAGACACAGTGATGTTACAACAAGACTGAACAACAAAGAAGTAAACTCAGAAACTCAGTGATATTATAGTGTTGCCAAACATTAAGAAGCAAATTTAGAAACAAACAACAGAGATCGGTGGAGCAGCGGTCAGGAATGAGCCAGATTCCATGGATGCTCTGCAGAATTTTCCAGAAGCTTACCATATATTCAGAGATGTTGGATGGGTTGAGTTTTTCCATAAGATTGAAGGCTTAGACGAGGCAGTGGAAATTGAATTTTCTCAAAACTTGAACAATAATCAGACCCGAGTAAGGGGCATGCAAGTGGAGGTGACCGAAGAAGTAATATCCCGGGTAACTTCATTACCAGTAGAGGGGCGGAGGTGGTTTAACAGAAAAATCAATGACCCCTCCTTGAAAGAGGATTTCCTAGTAGGGGAAGAGAAATTGGAGAAGAAAGGAAGAGGAATTGACAGATTTTCACTTCCTCATCCTTGGGAAGACGTTGCCCTAGGCTTGATCAAATATATCACTTGCGAAGGGAGATCCACGATAGTGTTAAACTATCACTTTCCTCTGCTTAACCACCTTCAGCACCAAAAAAGAATCAATATTCCATTCTATTTACTAGGGAACATCAAGCATATGGCGGAAATAGTGAAAAAAATAACACACCCTAGGCCAGCAAGGAAAAAATTGGGAAGAAATCAAGAGAAAAATACCAAGGACAAGCCAGGGGAAACAAACCACGGCTTCAGGAGGAAGTCAGGCAGAAGTGGAGACCTAGACTTGGCATGCTGGAGTTAGGGTTGGGAAGAAGCCTATTGATGAACCAATTGGGGAGAGAAGACCAAAACAAAGAGTGAAGGTCAACATACCTGCAAAACCCTTGCCTACAGCCCAGAAGCAGACAGAAACAGAAGTTTAAGAAGAAGAAAGACAACCTTCCTCATTAGGTAAGGATGAAACCAATGTCTTGTTTTTAGAAATTGAAAAACTAAGAAACAGAAATGAGGAATTGAAGCGGAAATTATCTGATGGGAAGGAAATCCCAGTGTCAGTATGCATGACATGTTTTCAAAACTTAACAGCAGTAGTATATAAGGAAAATATTAGTATGCATGACATGTTTTCAAAACTTAACAGCAACAGTATATAAGGAAAATATTAGCCCAATGGAAGTAGAAACAGAACAACAGGAGGCTATTACACAAGAACCTTCTGATGATATTGCTGTTACATAAGAACCAGCAGTTAAAGCAGAGCCTCCTGTAATAATTGACCTAGAAGCCGACCCACAAGAACCTGTGGAGGCCACTCCTATTGTAGAAGAAACAACAATGGACACAGAGGCGAATCTAGGTAAAAACAAAGGGGATGACACACAAGAACCCACCGAAGAAGATGTTGTTACACAACAACCAACAGAAGAGGTGGAAAAACCCCATGAAGAAGAGGCTAGTACACCTATTATGGATGAAGGTATTGAATGTAGGAGAACGTCGAGTCCCATCTCGGGATGGAATTCTGAGAAACTCCTGTTAATTTCTGAGTTACAAAAATGGAAACAAGAAACAACCTCCATTCGGGATGGGATGATTTCGCTAAAGGAACATCAGAGAGAAATAAACATTTTACATGAAAGACAGATGGAAGTAGAGTTGAAGAAAGGGTGGGAGAATTACAAGAAGAAAGAAGCTCTGAAGAAACAAGAAGAACAATTGTTGCTGTTACAGGAGCAGATTCGAGACCTCACCGTAGATAAGCAGAAACTTCATGACCTTGCCCTCAACTTGTTGGGTTGTAGGCGGCCTTCTCCATCCTATCCTATTTTTTTGTGGGAATGTTACTTCTTGTTTCAATTGAAAGCCATTATGGAGGACAAACCTTATTTATGTTCCTCCACTCGTAAGTTTCTAGATGTTTTCCGTGCCTCCGATTTTGATGAGAAAAGTTTGTTGTGTGAAATATTTTTACACAATATTATTTGTGAACATGTGAGTATGCAGATGGTTGTGACAGTATTCTCTTATATGGGAGATATTCAATTAAGGGATTTTGTGTCCTTCGTAAGGAATCAGATTGAATAGCATTTTCCCATTAAATCTATGGAGACTAATAAGGAGAAGACAAAATTGTGGGTTCGAGCAGAACCAGGACGGGCTATTGAGTTGAGATGAGAATTTAGGAGAATGCTAAGTACCCTTAGAATTAAAGAACCAGCTACCACTTATAGAAGAATAATTGTGAATTTCTGCCTCAATCAGTTCGCAATGATGAAGAGCCGAGCTTTGATAGGGTGTTTAAAACGCACGGAAGTGAACAGTGCTGAGCTATTGAAGGGAGATCCATTCTCATTCCAGAATTTCGTGGTGGTTGTTACACATGTACCAGCCTACGCACAGATTGTACAATCCCTTGGTGCTTTGTGGTTGGGATTGAAGTTCAAGTTTCCTTTGATTTGGTTTCCCATTGAGGATTACCAGATCAATTACGAATTAAGTAAGTATGAGTCAGAATCCTGGGTACGAAATTTGATAGCCAATCAGGGATACAGGTCTGCAGACGAAGACACAACTGGTACTTATGATCTCACCGACCTGCACCGAAGATATTCCCATGAGAGATGAGTTTTCATGAGGACATGCAAGTATTTCAGTTGGGGGGAGATGTTGGGTGCTGGTTTTGTACATTTTTCCTACACTTATCTTCCTTATTTTGCCTCATAACCATAACTAATTGGAGTATCTTTACCCCTTTTTCCTACCTTTTTATCCTAACTTGTGTTGTTTCACCTTGATTTCGTTACTTTTCCAATTCACTAATTATTATGATCTATTATACCTTTTTATGACTAATTGATGATGAATGTTTGGAGAAGATTGATGGTCTTTGTGTTGTCTTTATAGATGTCATTTGTAGCACCAAATATCCTGAACATGAAGTTCACAGGAGCAGTTCAAATAGTGTTGTTACAACAAAGCAATGTTGTTACACCTTGCTGTTATAGACCCACCAGAAAATTGTTGTTACAAACTCATTGGTGAACTGCTGATACAGTTGTACCATTGACTGGTCTCGTCAAGACTGTTGCTGATCTGTCCTCTGGTGGTTGCACTACAACTGTGTTTCCATTATGATAGTTGTAGGAGTTGTTAGTATTGTATTTTTGGGATAACAGCCTAAGGGAAGTTCTGATTGTAATATTTTATTTTATAGTCAGAAATTTATTAGGAAGTGGTTATCACTATGTGTGTGCTATTTCGATCAGCATGAGAATCGTAAGATTCTCATGACTGATCTATCCTTGGATTTTCTGATGTAACCACTATATAGTTCTCGACCCTAGAGGTCGAGAGGTTAGCGGAGAACAACGTTTTTTTGGCTCTGTAATTGTGTTCAAATTAATACATATTATCCTATTATTGTTGTTACATGCATGATTCTATTTAGTTTCTGTTAAATTTCCTTCTCTACCTCTGCCTTGATAGGGAGGAAAGGCCCTCCTTCTTAGCAGGGATTGCGGTGATTAAAGTAGTTGTGTGTATGTAATTGTATTTCAGTTTATGTATCAATAGAGTATTGTTACTTATTTTCAGCTGAGAATATATCTGCTTCGATTGAAATACTTTATATGCTGTTACACATGTGATAATAAAGATACAAGTTAGGCACTTATTGTGTGGTGAGCTAGACAGATCAATTGAAGTGTGATTTCAATCTTGTAGATTCTTTTATTTCTGTTAGGTCCTTATAATTTGTCAGATTGGAAAGACCAAATTGAACAAGGGTAACATCAAACTAATATTTGGAGCCCTAGGACCTAGCCTTCCTAGACTCAGAGAGGGCTCTCTCTATATTTGTGTAAAAAAAATGTAAACTTGATTGATTTTAGGGTTTTAATTTTAGGCTAGTTATAATGATTAGGGTTTGTTTGTTTGTTTTGTTTTTTTGGGTAGGTTGTCAAGTAGAACAAATAGATTAAGAGAAACTCAAACCATTGGGCTATGGAGTCCGCAAAAGGTCTTGGAAAGGTACAACAATAGGTCAAGGGTGTTTCGTAGGGCAAGTTAACAAAGCCAAATGGATCTAAATAGGTTTAGTGAGTGTGAAATGAACATGAAGTTGTGAATGCAGTAGGTTTAAAGGGAAATTAAGAATCTTTCAACCACTAGAACAAGAAAATATTTTAGGATGATAACATAGTAAAATTGAAGATCAGTTAAGAATTATTTAGCTAGACTTCACTAGACAAACCTCAAAACAAAAATCAAGTAATCCTAGAGACAAGTTAAGAATTCTGTAGATATTTCTTTCAGACCAAGAGAAATTTTAAGATAACATTTCATTGAAACTATAGAGAATTTAAGGATTATTTAATTAAACTTCAAAGAAGAAAAAATAGAGATAAAAGGATGCAGACAGAAGTAGGGTGCCAAGATAACATATCCAGCTCTAAAATTTCTGTCCTATTATCAGAGAAACCATGAACATAATGTAAACAAAGGAAAACATTGACAAGAGTGGAATAACATCAACATCTAACAAAGCTCATGAATACTATGAATGTGTTGGTTCCATTGATATTCAGTCCAAGAGATTTACAAGGCTCCAAAGCCAAACTTCATTAAAACTCAGAGTCTATGATCAGCTCAACAATCAACCAACAACTACAATTAGGCCCTCATGTAGTATTTAACTTGCAAAGGAGGGTAAAAAACCTAGCTAGGGTTTTGGAAACCATTAATCACTCATAAATATCATTTTTTCCTATGAGACCATGCAAGGCCCAAGGCACAAATATCTTAACTTAATAAATGCAAAAATAACTCCTAACAATAACTCCTCAACTAATTTTGGAAATTTTTTGACTTTAAGGCTTCTCAATAAATTTCAAAATATCTCCAAGTGTGTTTGTTGAATTTCTGGCAAGGACGGAGCACTGAGGTTCAAGGGCGCAGCGCCAAATCTGGAAAAGTTGGTCTTTTTGGAGCTGAGATTTGGAGGCCTTCTCGATGTCCAAATGAGCTCCATGATAGATCATTGGAAAGCTTGTCCTATATAGTTTCCAAAAATGCCTTTATTTTTCTGATTGGTGTCCATTTTCCTAGTGAAAACCCAATTTTTCCAAGACTGCTTAAGGCACAACGCCAGTGCTGAAAACAAGACAGAAAGATGATTTTTTGCTTGTTTTTGGCACTTCTGGAGTACCAGTTTTGATCTAAGTGAGCTGAAATTTTGTGTGGGTGATTTCCTTGGCCTGATGAACACAAAAATGCAAATTTTTCCTCCATTGGGTGCCCCAAAAAAGAGTGCAATGCCAGTGGCGTTGTGCGCTCGGCCCTTCAAAATAGTCAAAAACTCAAAATCTTCAAAAATGTGCCAAAACTTGGATTTGTCTTGCTGATCATGTTTGGGATGCTTTTAGGGATTCATCAACAATAATTTCAAGCCTTTATTTGTCTTTCACCTCTTTTAAGGCTTAAATCTTTGCAAGGGCTCTTTTATGCTTGGCCCTTGCAATTTTGTTCCTCAAGGCATATTCCCTTGCCATATTTTTCTGAAGGTCAAGATCTCTCTTGGTCTTCTCCAACTGATCTTCTAAGTGAAAATTTTCCCACTCTAGCCAAGGTTCCCTATCATAGCTGATATCCATGGCAAGCAACTCACTTGGAGTGAGCTACTCTGCCAATGTTGTCTCTTGCTCTCTCTCCTTGGCTAAGGCCTCCTTCAAGCCCATTGTCCTTGGCCTCCTCCTATGAAGTTGTTCTTCCTTATCCTCCATGTCATCTAGAGTGCCCAAGGTTTCATCTAGCTTTTCCTTTTTCTTTGCAGCCTCTTTCCAAGCTCTGATAACTCTGACCACATAGATAGCCTTCTCTTCCTCCAGCTCCTTTTTTTCAACCTCAAAAAAGTGGATCACATTCTTAGCCCTACCTAGATTGGTTTGCAGATCTTTAATCTAAGCATATTTGCTTTTAAGCAGCATGTTAGTGATCCTCTGCTCATTTTCATCATCACTGTCAAGGTGAATAAGTTGAAACTCTTTTTCATTTTCATGCTTGTCTTCTTCTTCATAAATGACCTTTTCCTTACCTTTGTCAAGTTGCTTGGTTGATGTAGAAGGCATGGCCCCATGCCTCTTATGGGCAGCAAACACATGCCTATTTCCCCTCTGGTAGGTCAAAGGAAAGGGCTCAATGTTACTCATCTCAGTGCCATCTTTCTAACTGCCTTCATTACTGTTTTCATGTCTCTTTGACCCACTGCCATTATCCTCACTTCTTTCTGCTTCATTGCCATCTGCTTCACTGATATGTGCCTCACTGCCCTCACTGCTCTTTTCTTCACTAATTGATTCCTCATTGTTTGACTCCACATTGCCATCTCCCTTACTGCTTTCTTCCTCATTAGCATCTGCCTCACTGACATTTGCCTCACTGTTTTCTTCCTCATTGTTTGATTCCTAATTTCCATGAGATGATGGTGAGAGGTTTTGAGAGGGTGATGAAGGAGGATCATCTTGATGTGAAGGACTATGAGTGGATGGTGAGGTGGAAGATTCATCATGAGGTGATGGAATGTGAGTGGATGGAGGAAAGGGAGGATGAGAAGATGAAGGAGCACCTTGATGCTAATGGGCTTATGGAGAAGTAAACACCTCATTGTCAATGAAGGTATCCCATGGAATGCCCTTCTGCTGCAATTGGTGCATAACAACCATTTTAATCAGTGAGTGATGGAAGAGGCTTTGCATCTGCTGAGGATAGTATATTTTTTGTACAATATAGGAAATTTTTTCAATGCTTCTGTAGAGGTAATAGGGTATGTGTAGCATCCTCACCCTGGTAAAGTGCATAAGCAGCCTGATGTGATAGGAGTAAATGAGGGAGAATCTTCCTTCACATGTGAAATATTTCATAATGATCCTCATCATAGGTGCATATCTATCAAGCAAATGTGAGAAAGGAAAGATAGATTTGCTGTGGTATTTGTACCTAGGCTTTAGATAGGGTCCAAAGTAGCTCATGTCTAGATTGGATTTCTTGAACCATTTCTCCCCTACACTTGGTATCCCAGTGGCAATGGCAATAGCATCTGTAGATAGCTCAAAAATGACCCTTGCAAGGTTAACTTATTTTTCATGCAAGTTAATGATGAAAATTCTGGTTAGCTCATAGTGGTTTTGTACCTGTTGTACCTTCTCACAAAAATCAAAGCATCCCACATGCTTGAAACATGAAATAGTAAGGGGAGATGCCATCAGCTCCCTTGTGTTGAGGGGTTCAAACCTATTGATTTTTCCACCTTTGTGCTCATGCCTCCTTGGCATTAGAGCCTCTCCACCACTATCACTGTCTCCCTCTCTTGACATGTTTAAAACTCTGTTTTGAAACACTCTTGGGCTGATGTCCAATTGAGATGAAGGAGGGAAATGAAATGTTAATATTTTTGCAAGTGAAGAGACAGAGTGTTATGAAGGAAATGGATTTAGGGGGAAACTTAGATGAATGAAAACCTTCACAGCACCCTAATTCACCCCTGTCTTGAATGATACTCTTTATGGGAAAATGAAATGAAGTTAGACAGTGATTTCAAGCTTTGTATCCTAGGGTTTCTTCTTAGGGTTTCCTTCTTTCAGTTAAAAATCATCAAAAAGCTTAAAAATGTGGTTAGGGCATCCACTTGCCATTTATAATTGCCTTGGAGGACCTTGGAGGAAGCTTGAAAGTAGTTTGAGTTGATTTGTTTGCAGGGTGTAGGAAGCCCTCTTGGCCAAGGTCGCAGCGCCTAAGCTGAGGGCACAACGCCATCCCTAGGCGCGCAACACCTAGCTTGAGGGCGCAGCGCCAAGAGAAATGCACTGAGTATGTTTCCAGGCAAGAGAAAAATGCTCTTACAGGCGCGCAGCGCTCAATTCTAGGTGCACAACGCCCGTGTAAAATGTATGGGGAAAACCTGCCAAGGGCGCATCGCTCGATCCCAGGCACGCAACGCTAGACAAAATTGTCTAAATTTTCTTTGAAAACTCCCAAATTCTTCACTCCTGAGCACTCTAATGACTTTGCAAGGCAATAATGATTTTTTTTAAGTGTATAAGGAGCTTTTATATGCATGTGGCATTTGATTTCTCTTTATAAACCCTCTTTCTAATGCTTTAGTATTTTTCAGTTTCTCGCTAATGTTTTTTGACCTTTTTGCTCTGTAGGTGACTGAAGTGATGAATTAGACTCTCCTTTTTCTCCTTGAGATATAAAAAGTTCATTTTGACACCTTTGTGATTTAGCCACATAGCAGATTCTTCAAATTCTTGTGTAATTTCCACCATGAAACTCAGCTTAACCTTTTCACCCTTTTCTCACTAACTCTCTTACAGTGTTTTCATGCAGGTTGATAAAATAATGATTTGACCTTTCTTTTGGTCATGGAGGCATGATAAATTCACCTTGAAAAATTTGGGGTGATTGCACATAGTAGCATCTTCAAAACCTTACTTTTTCTTGCACCATGGAGTTCAACACATCATTTCACCTTCTCTGGCCACTTTCCCAAAACCCTAGGTGTCTGGACTGCTTTACAACAATCATCAGTGTTGTCTTCTGAGTTCTCTATAGCCCTTTTAAGTTCATTCATTTCTGTCCAGTTTACCTCACCTTTTCCCTATCTCATCAATAATGTATGATAGAATTTCTTCTTGTTTGGTTTTGTGTGCCTCCTCCAGGTCATTTCTGTAATTGATCATTGTTTTGGCACTTTGCTAGACCATCAAGTGCATAAACCCTAATCATCTATAAGAATAAGTGTATCCTCTTCTCCTTGCTGCAATTTGTCTTTATTCAGGAGAATACCACCTACCTTACCAGTACTTTCTGCTAATAGACCTTTCAACACTCCTGCAGAAGTGCCAAAGTTTGTCCATTTTCGTCATGTGCAGACGTTGAACTGAAGGATAGTCTTCTTTGGAAACTCTTTAGGTTTTTCTTGGAAAACCATGTCTCAACATTCCAATACATATGAACTAGATTCTAACAAAGAAAAATAATGTCTGAAACACCAATGATGACCTTAAAACATGTGAAACCCTAATTGACCTAGTGGGAGGGTTCTTTGACTTGATTTTGACTGAAAATTTGCTTGGAGGCTTCAAGTGAAAAATAGAGTATTGTCAAAGGTGTTGTATTGAAGATCCAAAATCGAATGTACTTGATTTATCTAAAGAGCCTATAAAGATAGTTTTGAGACCATCAATTCTTGAGGAACTTGGGGAACATGGGAGTGAGTAGGCTATAGGAAAACCCTAGAGGGAAAGAGGAGTTTATGGACAGGGAAAAATAGGCCAATGAGATTATAGGCAAGGAAGGAGGCTGAAAATGATAGGTATAAGCTTATGAGGAGTTTGTAGGAGCAACAGGGTGATCATGAAAAGGAAATCTGATAGAATAGTGAAAAATTTTCTATTAGGATAGTGAAGGTAGTGATATTTCTGAAACTCACAATATTCTAGGAATGTTTTTTTTAGAAATCTAGAACCAATCTATAGCCATTTACAAATGGTGAAAAATACTGATGACTAACAATTTCCAGCAATTACTTCAGCAACGATTTCTTTTCTTTGAAATTACTTCTGGTTGGTGTATCGGCATAAACAGTGCAACTGTCATTGGAATAAACATACATCCCTAGATTGATAATTAAATGTGTGTTGTTAAATTATTTAATAACTAATTTATATAGTCCAACAGACTGTGCAATACATCATGGGCATCCTATGGTTTATATAATTGCACCCGGGAAATTTGATATAAATATAAGTGATAGATAACTTCCCTTTAACCTCTGGCTTAACTAGGTCTTCATCAGAACTGACATGCATGTATCTATTAATAGTAAATCATCAGTCACTTGACAGATAACTACATGTGAATTAAATATAATTTAATTCACTTTGCCTCTCACTAGTGCAACAATCAGTACAAGTAGTTAGACTGACTTTAACTCACTTAATTGAGTTAATTGATTTCTCCTGCATTAAACTAATACAGTAACTACAACTTGGACTCTAAAAAAATAGCATCACTCTACATACCTCACCAACCACCCTCAACTCTAATTTCATGAGCTAATTGAGTCTATCACACTCAGTTAACTATTACAAGTGATTATGAGATAAGATTACAATTTATTGTCCAATTTATTTAAGGGATAAATAAATTTGACACATATTTCTTCTAATTTAATTAAGGAATAGTTAAATCAAAAGCCTCCATGGTAGCCATTTTTGGATGCCATTTTCTGGATGTTGTTTATGGATGCCAATTTCACTATTTCTTGTTGCAAATTTCAACACTCCCTCTCAACAAGAAAAGAATCAATCTATCTCAATCCGGTACCTTAGGAATGTTCTGCATGCAACACCTCTGAAACTGAATTAGTGTAATGCATTTGTCATCAGAGTCTTCTGATTGCTGGTTCCTACTTCACATGTCTACTGGACTCTCTGCGCTGTTGAAATTTGCATCCATGCACTCTGCACTGCTACCAACTTTGATCTACGCTCTAGTATCCGACACTTTTCACTCTGATTTATGTCCTCCTGACATTTTACTGCATCAATCTAACTGATCCTTCTTGCTACTGTTCTAATGTGGGCCCCTCGTAGCCCGGTTCGATCCATGAGACACACCATCTCAATGAATCCTGCCAAAAAAATTTCTTGGGATTAATTCTGCATATCGTCCCACCTCACACCTCGAGTATAGCTACATGTACTCCCTCTACCATTCTTGCTCAAAATTTCCCCCTCCTGGAGGTCTCTTCTTGAGTGGACTCTTCCACTCAGACTCCTCTCTGCTTCTCCAATTGTGGCTGCTCCACAACCTTCTGAGACTGCTTCTTAGGTTGCATGTTGAGAGATAATTTCTCCCTCTCAAACATCAAGTCATTAACCATTGATTTTCTCCTTAAATCCTTGCATGCATCCTCAACCTCGAGAGCATACAAGTTCTTGACTCTGGAACCGATATGCTTCATCTGTCCCATGGCTATGTGTTTAAGGAAAAATTTTCCTTTTCTAAACATCACTTCATAACTACAGTTTTCAAATACCACTATGGAGAAAAGATTCTTACTTAGGTCTGTAACATACAAAACATCTTCTAGTCTCATATGAGAGCCATTCTCCCTCTGAAAGGTAACTATACCTATGCCGATAGAGCTATACCTCTCGTCATCTCCAAACTCTATGCTCTATTGGAGGTCCTTCTCCTCCAAGTCACTGAAGAGATATCTATCACCTGTCATATGGAACGAGACACCACTGTCAAAATACTACATGCATCCCATTACACTGCTTGCCATGCATGCAATGGGAGTAAAATCAAGCTCGAACTGTGAAGCCAATGCTTCACCCTCTGCAACTGCAGGCTCCTTCTTGTTTTCCTTCTTTTGTGGAAAATTTGTAGCATAGTGTGCATGCTTGTGACAGTGAAAACATATGATCTTCGACAAGTCTCTCTTGCCCTCTTTGCCTTGGGACTTCTTTCCCTTGGATTTCTTTCCTTTTCTGACTCACGCACATTGTAATTGTCCCGTCGTCACAAAATTTTCTAAAATAAAAGAGCTGATTTTAAATCGATGATATATTTCTCGTTCGAGCTCTGATTTGATCGATTTCTTTTTTCAATTCGGGTATTTTTTCACAAGGAATCCAAATATGCCATTTCTTTTTTTCGAAAAATTTTCATCAAAATTTTCACATATTCTCTACAAACTCGTCACCCAAACAATTGCTGCTCTGATACCATGTAGAAAATATTTAACACAGTTATAATACCATGTATAAATTATATAAACAGTCTCAATCCGATCATGTAATGGACTAAAGTAAGATACTGAAACCTTCTACAATATTTTCGGAATATAATGCATGATTGCTCAATCACATGCAATTAAGAGAAAGGAAATTATCAATCACACAACACAAGATGTATCTGGGGAAAGTACCCGCTCAAAACCCCTCTATCATATATTGTACATAGTCAAAGAATAATGAAACAATACAATGCTTTCTCACACCAAGAAAATCTGACACTATCTTGACTGTCTCACTCTGAGTCTTCTCAAAACTGTCTAGCAATTCTTAGGAAAAATTGACCAACACTTAGCCAATTATCAAACCTTCCATAGCCCAACCTTTCTCACACAATCCCTAGGCAATGAATCCCTATTAAATAGGATAATCAACCTTCCTGGACTACACAATACATCATGGGCATCCTATGGTGTATATAATTGCGCCTGGGCAATTTGTTATAAATACAACTGATATATAACTTCCCCTTAACCTCTGTCTCAACTAGGTCTTCATCAGAACTGACATGCATGCAAATATTGATAGTGAAGCATCAGTCACTTGATAGATCAATGCATGTGAATTAAATCTGATTTAATTCACTTGACCTCTCACTAGTGCAACAATCAATTACAACTAGATAGACTGAATTTAACTCACTTAATTGAGTTAACTGATTTCTCATGCATTAAACTAATACACTAACTACAACTTGGACTCTAAAACAAATAAAATCACTCTACATGCCTCACAAACCACCCTCAACTCGAATTTCATGAGCTAACTGAGTCTATCACACTTAGTTAACTATTACAAGCGATTATGAGATAAGATTACAATTTATTGTCCAATTTATCTAAAGGAAAAATAAATTTGACACATATTTCTTCTAATTTAATTAAGAAATAATTAAATCAAAAGCCTCCATGTTATCCATTTCTGGATTCCATTTTCTGGATGCTAATTTCACTATTTCTTGTTGCAAATTTCAACAGGGACATTAGTTCAAAAATAATGGTATCATGTGTCTATGATTTATGCTTGATCAAATCTTTTTTTCGCACATTTATTTTGTGTAGTTTAATTTTTTATAGTTGTAGTGTATGATTTTTTGATATTTACCGTAGAACACAGTAAATAATTTGTTAGAGGAATTAAAAAATAGAAGAATTATCATCAGTTGTTGTAGTAAGATTCCAAATCTAGGAATTTTCACAAAGGGGTATGCATAAAAGGAAGGGATAGACTATGAGGATACCTTCACTCCACTTTCCAGATATACCTGTATCAGATCCGTTATATCCCTAACAATGCGGATGGGATGGCAGATTCACTAGATGGACGTCAAGGCAACATTCTTGAACGAGGTGATATAAGAAGAGGTGTATATCGAGCAACCTGAAGGTTTTGAGACTCATGAGAAAGCCACTCATATATGCATGTTGAAGAAAGCCCTATACGGGCTCAAGCATTCACCGAGAGCATGGTATGGTCGAATTGAAAGTTATTTGCAGTAGTTGGGATTCATCAAGATTGATGCAGATCCCAATCTCTATTATTTTAATGGTGGAGAATGAGCCTCTCATTTTGGTGTTGTATGTGGATGACCTATTTTTAATAGTATCATGAGGGCTCATAAAGGATTGCAAAAGAAACCTTGAAGGAGAATTCAATATAAAGGATATGGGGTCGATGCATTATTTTCTAGGATTGGAAGTATGGCATATGAATGGGGAGTTATTCTTTGGACAAGGGAGATATGATACAAATATTCCGAAGAGATTCAGAATGCAGGATTTCCAACCCATGGCAACGCCCATGATCACCAATTAGAAGAAGATAAATGAATTATGGGCTAAGGAATTCAACCCCACCTTGTACAGATAGCTCATTGGGTCGTGCATGTATCTCGTCAACACTAGGCCATGCATCTGTTTCGTTGTTAACACCCTTAGTCAGTTCATGGTGGAACTGAAAAGGGCACATTCGGCAGTAACGAGGCACATTCTCAGATATGTTTGTGGGATAGTCAGATATGGGTTGAAATATACTCAAGGAGATGGTGTCAGATTGAGCGGATTCATAGATGCAAATTGGGTAGGTAGTTGAATGGACAGGAAAAATACCTTCGGGTACTACTTCAGCGTTGGATCAAAGAAGGTATTTTGGTGCAATAGGAAGCAAAATCCAATAGCACTGAGCTCAACAGAAGTTAAGTATATGGCATCCAACACAATTACGTGTGAAGCTATATAGCTTAGGAAACTGCTAGTGAGTTTTTTCAGAGACAAGATGAGAACGAAAAATGTTTACTGTCATAATCAGAGCTGCATAAAACCCTCTGAGAATCCAATATTTCATGATAGTTTGAAACATATTGATATCATATGTCATTTCACCAGAGGTTGTGTTCAACGTCGTGCAGTATAGTTGTAGTATGTTCCCACAAGAGATCAAGTAGTAGACATACTCACGAAGTGAAATTTTTTGAATTTACTAAACATAAATCCTACAACAGTGATCTTATTTAATTCTCCTACTTGTTTTATTAACTTAACAAGTTATTTTTCTAAATAATTCAAGGAAAAAATTGAAGTAAATACACTACTTCATACACAAATATACAGATCAAGTACTGAAGAAATAAGCACATTCGACAAAGGACACAATATTTTTCGGACAAATGTCCCTAGAAAAACCCAACGTGGGAAAATGGGTGCAACAACTCTTGAGGGTTTTATTATTATGCATATTTCTGAATACAAACTAGGGTACCAGTAGTGGTTTACCCAACAGATAAAATCCTGGTAGAAGTACCTCTATCTTTGGAGACAAATATTATGACTAATTCAGCTCAGAATAAAGAACCCTAGAGGAGCCTACGCAATCTCAATGCAGAATCCTATGCAATCCCAAACAAGCTTTTCACTGAGACTGCGTCACCCTTCAGTGTGGATGCATCACCCTTTTTTATATGCTAAATACAAGCTCGATCTGGCCCATAGAAACCCCAATACTGCCCCTTCTAGCTCTGGGTCAACTCCTCTAGGCCTGTGTCATCCCTATGGGCGTGTGTGAGCCTCTGCGTTGGATATGTGTGAGCTTGGCTGGGCCTGCATCACCCCTCCTAGACCTACGCTACTCGTCTAGTGTTGATCTACCTCTCTGCTATTGTATTCTCGTCCTTTGATCAGAAATAACACTACCGAATTTCCCCTCGCTGCACTGCAAGCTCACTGGAAAATTCTCAGCAAACCGTGCCCCAAAATTTTGACTTAGCTCAAGTGCTACCACTCTATGTGTGTTCTCCAACTGACCCCAAGCCTTCCTTTAATACTTTTCCTATTGAAAATTCAACGACCATGATCTAATCTTTAATTGACGGCTAAGATTAGAAAAGACTTGATCCTGGTCACTTAAAACATTCTCACCCACATGTTTAAATTAATTCAATTTAATTATTTAATTTCCCTAAGTTAGACTTAGGGTATCTATTAAAATAATTAATTATTTGAATAACTTAAGCTCTGAGTGGAATTTATCCAAAGGATTTATGGGTCTTGGAGATCTCATGTGTTCTAGCCCCTCCGCAAATTTTCGAAGCTAGAGCACATCCAATGATACCCAAAAATCAACACTCCCTCTTAGCAAGGAATGTGCTCTAGCAATAATTCAATCTAGAAGCATTACTCTAATCCATAACATCGGTCCCTTGAGCTGTTGATGCTTGGCCTGCTTCCCCTCATCTACTGTGTTGTTTCCTTATGTACTACTGCCCATGAATATGCTACAGTCACTACCTCATATGTACTGGAGCTCCCTCTCAAATGCTGCATCATGCTGCCCATAGCACAACCACTGCTAATTGCTGCACTGTAAATCAATTGCTGAGAATTAAGCAACTAAAGGACATCACCCAAAGTCCTGACAGACAAGTCTAGTACGGTTGAATCTCAATCTGAAACACCCTCTGCTGCTAATATGCATTGAACCTCTGAAGCTCTGCGCTGCTGCTGCTCTGCACTGCCTCTGCGCTGTCAAAATCCCATCAACCTCTGCATTGTTGCTTCTATGCTATTGCTGCTTCTGCTCTGCACTGATCCAGTCTTTAGCATCCTAGCTCTACCAATGTGCCTCCATAATCCTCAACACCAACTAACTCCAATCATCTTGCTACTGTCATTAAGGGCTCACGTAACTCGTATGTGATCCAACAGTTTGGGAACCTCAAGGATTCTGCCCCCTCACCACCATATGTAGTTAAATCTACAGATCTATGTCGCCCCACCCATTCTCTCGAGGAAAATGAGCACTCACAGCCACATCCTCACCCTTAGTTGCTACAACCTTTGAATCAAAATCTTCCTTTCCCTTCTTCTTCTGAGGACAAGTTGTGGTGAAATGTCCTAGTTCACCACATCTGAATCACCTGACTTTTAAAAGGTATTTCTTCTTCTTCCCTCACTGCCCTTGCAGTCCCTTAGATGCAAAAGCCGCATCTTCCTCCTCCTCCTTCTTGATCTTGTTTCTGCCACTGGTACTGTCTACCTTGGTTATCCTCTTGATCTCTTATTGTTGAAGAGCTACCCACATGTCTTCCCAATTTTTAAGTGTCACTCTGCCCAAAATGGCTTGGACAAAGGTCTCCCACTCTTCAAACACTGCATTAATGGAAGTCCCAACCTATAGAACCTCATCAGGAGTGCCCCCCATAGCAGCCAAATGATCATGAATAACCTTCAATCTAATGGGGAAGGGATCAATTTCCTCTCCCTTATGCATCTAAAACAGTCGAAGCTGATTCTCCAAAATCATTCTCCTTTAGACAGAAGTCTCATGATACATTGAGGTCAGCATTTTCCACATCTCATTCGGTGTCTTATTTTTCGTAATGTGTGGGACCACATGATACTTGACCTCGTCCAAAATCAAGCGCTTGGCCCTTGCTTGCACTTCCTCATACTTATTCAACGAATCAACATCAACATGAAAAACACAAAATTTCTCGATGTGATCTTTGATATGGTATTCATCTAGAGCTGAAAACATTATGGAATTCGAGATGATGAAGTTGGATACTCCGTCCAACCTGTCTTGATCCCTCAATCCATGTGTGGCCATCTTTGCTCAAAAGCTATCAAAGCGAATACTCTTCTCCCTTCTTCTTCTTCTGCCCTCAATAAAAGACTCAGAATTGGGTTTCTTGGCACTAGAAACCCTCTAGAGAATATGCTCCCTCTAACAAGTGATTTCCCTCCCAAAAATCCTCCACCAACTACTGTCGAATCAGCCCTCTCCAATCACTCTGCTGATAATATCTCAGACTTCTTGGCGATAAATTCTATTGAGGAACTACTTCCCCTTAATTTTTCACACCCTAGTAGACATTGCTCTGCACCAATAGAAAAAATGCCCCACCATCAACTTCCGAAGAAAAAAACTACACTTCCAACCACGACAGTCAGAAACATGAAAAATCAAACCATCTACGTTGGTTCTGCGTCACTTCCTCTCAGACTGTGTCACCCTTCTTGTTGAGAATGCAGCAAGATGATGGAGCTTAGTGAAATGAAGTCGCCTTCACTAAGTGGGCTCGCAGGCAAATTCTGGCGCAAAGTCTATTTTTAGACTATGTCTATTTTTAGACATACGGAGCATAATTTGGGAATTCTACTTGGAGATTCTTGAAGTATGCGACATGTCGGTAAAAATAGATGAGACCCTTATTTTTAGGACCCGGGCTATTTTCAGACTGATCTCCTAAAAATATGGAAGTCAAATATTATTTACCCTTAATAATATTTTGACTATAAACAGCAGTTTACTCTCTTGGCGCACTTCAGTTTGAGTCATGGAGGTGGCTCATGCAACTGACACAAGGAATCACGTAGTTCCTAGGGTTTGATGGCATCTTGCATGGTTGGCTTCAGTTAGACTTCAGTGGCAGGAGTTTTGGAGGAGTTAACGGGACAGATAGTGGAGTTGTGTTCTGTTTGTTTTGGTTGAACTAGTTGGGATTAGTTAACTAACTAATCAACTAGATATGAGTGGAGTAAATTAAATAATATTTAATTTACTAAATATTAACTCATTAGTCAACTCAAGAACACTTCAGTTCACTACGGTGCATGATCAGTTCAGTGGAGACCAGTGGAAGAGGTAGATGAAAGGGTGAGTAAAGCTATCAGTTGGAGGATTAGTTTTGCATGGGATTTGCATTACACTTGGAGGAATTGTCCATGACAATTGCGCAGTCAAGCCAAGGGGATTAGAACCTTGGATCTCTTCATATACAGGCCATGATTGCGCAATAGAGGCAAGGCAATTGGCAGGGAGTTTTGAACCAGTGACTTGTTCAAAACTAAGCTAGATTGTGTGTGACTTTATGAGAAAGTACTGAGTACTTGTGAGGAGTATTGTACTTGTTTGGTTACATGATTTCTCCATTATAATATACACAATAGCTGCGGGGTTTTCAGCTATAGGCTTTCCCATACATACTGAGTTAATGTGTGATTGATTTGATGTGAGATTGCTTCTGTTATTTCCGCATGTGACAATTAATTGTAGAAGAAGGTTATGTGTTATGTATGCAATTCGAAATTGATATATGACCAGGTTAATCTTCAGTGAATAAGTGATTTATTCGGCTAATTTCTACATGGTATCGGAGCGAGATTAATTGTCGAGATCTATTACGGTGATTGCAAACTTATTTCCTCGGACAGAGTCTGCATGCGGGCCAGGTAGCCTCCGGAATATTCATCCTTCTTTGTAAGGTGAAAGATCTGGTGAATGCCCTTGCAGTCAATCTCTGATTTGGAAATAATTTTTTTTCAAGTGTAGATCGGAAGCGATAGAGCTTGGAGTTTGGAATTCGAATTTTGCAGCAGAATTGTTTTCTTGGTGCCGGTGTTGAAAATGTCTTCTTTCAACGGTTTGCGACTCGAATATGCTCTTGAAGGCAGTTCGAATTATGTTGCATGGAAGGATCGCATGGAAGAAGTGTTAGAAGATAATGGTCTGAAGGAGTTCGTAGATGCGGATGTCCCAAAGCCCACTGATGCAGCTGAAGTCGAAGCATGGCAAAAGAAGATGGCGAAATGTCGAAGGATCCTGTTGGAGGGCGTCAAGGATCATATTGTATCCGGCCTGCATGGAAAGGCTACTCCATATTTAATGTGGAAAGCTTTGACGGATCTATTCCAGAGTAAGAGCGACCAAAGGAAGCTGGCGCTCAAAGATAAGCTCGGGAACATCAAGATGGAGAAAGGCGACAGTATCGCCAAATACCTCACGAAGTTCACTCAATGCAGAGATGAGCTGGGAAGTGTGGGGGTGACTGTCGAAGACGAGGACATGGTCGACCTGGCTCTCCTTGGTCTTCCGAAGGCTTAGCACTCATATCAAGATAGTGTCAATGGTCGGGAGAAGCTGCCGGGATGGGAGCGCCTTTGGGCGGATCTCATGCAGGAGGAGATAAGGAGGACTACTCGAGATGGATCTTCATCAAAAGGAGCTGATGAAGAAAACTGCGCTTTGGTTGCCAAAGCAAAGAAAGGGAAGGGTAAGAAAACCTCTCATTCTGGTGCAAAGGGCAAGAAGCAGGATATGGCGAAAGTGAAGTGTTTTCACTGCCATGATCACGGACATTATGCTACCAATTGTCCAAAGAAGAAGAAGAACAAGCAAGCGGGAAGATCTGCGGATGGAGAAGCTTTGGCTTCACAGTTCGAGCTTGACTTTTCACTGATTGCATGCTTGGTTTCAAGTGTGATGGGATCGGTGTGGTTCTTGGACAGCGGTGTGTCATTTCATATGACGGGAGATCGGGAGTTGTTCTCAGATCTGGAGGACAAAGATTTGGGTGTGCACATCGAGATGGGCGATGATGGTAGATACAGTGCGACTGGTATCGGTACCATATCCTTTCAGAGGGAGTCTGGTAAACCCTTTGTACTGAAGGATGTAATGCATGTACCTGGATTGAAGAAGAACCTGATTTCAGTAGCAATGTTGGAGGATAAGGGTTATGATGTTGTCTTCAGCGAAGGAAAAGCCTTCCTGCGCAGTAAGACTACTGGAGAGACCAGGAAGATAGGGGTTCGAACTCAGAACCTTTATCAGTTGCAGGTAGATGACTGCGCAGCTATGGCATGCAAGGCGGGAGAAGTGGTGAGCCGGGATGATGAGGGCGAACTATGGCACAGAAGATTGGGCCATCTTCACCATGGAGCTTTGAAGATTCTGCAGCAGATTTCTACTGGACTTCCTAAGGGCACCCTTGCGCAGTCAGATCAGTGCAAGGGGTGTACTTTAGGGAAGTATGTGAAAGCCACCTTTCACGAGAAGGATAGTCGCGCCACGGCGATCCTTGAGAGAGTTCACACAGACGTGTGTGGTCCTTTCTCAGTTGCTTCGACAGCAAAGCACAAGTATTATGTGATCTTTGTTGATGATTTCTCTCGAAAGTTTTGGATCTTCTTCATGCAGAAGAAGAGCGATACATTCGCGAAGTTCTGTGAGTTTAAAGCACTGGTCGAGAAGGAGTCGGGGAAGAAGGTGATTGCTCTAAGGAGTGATAACGGTGGTGAATTCATCTCGGCTGAATTCAAGGAGTTCTGCAGCGCAGAAGGGATTCGGGGAGAGCTCATCGCACCCCATAACCCACAGCAGAACGGGGTGGCTGAGCGGAAGAACAGAACGATCGTGGGTGCTGCACGGGCGATGTTGCATGATCGGGGCCTACCCCTTCACTTGTGGGCTGAGGCATGCAATACAGCAGTGTATGTGCAGAACCGTTGTCCTCACAAGGTTCTTGGCATGAGTACACCGGAGGAGGCTTATTATGGCAAGAGGCCTGATATTTCCCATTTGCGGATTTTTGGTTCTCCTGTCTACATGCATGTGATGAAGGATGTGAGAAGGAAGCTGGATCCAACTGCTGAGGTTGGAATATTTTTGGGGTACACTGATACACCTCACAACTACCAGGTGTATTTGTCAGACAGTCGCAAGACTGTTGTGCGACGGGATATAAAATTTCAGGAGGAGAAAGCCATGCGGTGTTCGCTTGAGAGGGAGCTACACTTGCATGCAGATGAGGAGCTGTTAGTTCCTAAGGAGGAGCTTCCGGATGTGGATCAGCCACAAGAGGAGGTTCAGGAGGTGGAAGAAACCACCCAGGCAGCGCCAACCATCAGAGGGCGCATGCGCACTACAGAAGCTGAGCGACTGGCTCGGGATGCGAAGAAGGTTGTAGGACCACCTACAGCACAGCGCAGACAGAGACAGTCACCGGATCGGTACACTGGATACATGGCTCTTATGAGTCAATGTGTTGTGACAGAGCCATCCTCTTTTGAGGAAGCTGTGGAGGAAACCGCATGGGTTGATGCCATGATCGAAGAATATGATTCGATCATCAGGAACAGTGCATGGGAGATTGTCCCAAGACCGGTTGGGAAATCAGTTGTAGGTTCGCGATGGATCTACAAGGTGAAGCAGGCGGCTGACGGGAGTGTGGAGAAGTACAAGGCGAGATTTGTCGCCCGTGGCTTCTCACGGATCGAGGGGATTGACTATGAGGAGACTTTTGCACCTGTCGCAAGGTACTCTTCCATACGGACGATCCTTGCTCTCTCAGCGCAGATGGGGTGGCACATTCATCGGATGGATGTGAAGACTGCGTTCCTCAATGGAGTTATTGAGGAGGAGGTGTACATAGAGCAGCCTGAAGGTTTTGAGATCTTCAGCAGTGAGTCGCATGTGTGCCGACTCAAGAGAGCACTGTACGGGCTGAAGCAAGCATCTCGTGCTTGGTACACTCGGATAGACAGCTACTTCACCGGGCTTGGATTCTCCAAGAGTGAGGCGGATCCAAACCTGTACCAGATTTTGGTGGAGGGGAAGTTGTTGATCATCGTACTATATGTAGATGATCTAATTTTGACTGGCGATGAGCAGTTGATACTTTCATGCAAGGAGGATCTTGCACGAGAGTTTGAGATGAAGGACTTGGGCATCCTTCATTATTTCCTGGGATTGGAGATTTGGCAGCGCAGCGGAGGACTGTTTGTTTCTCAGGGCAAGTATGCCCGGGAGATTCTGGAGAGGTTCAACATGCAAGGCTGCAAGCCTGTTGATACCCCTCTTCCTGGAGGATGGAGGAAGGGAGATGCTACTTCGGAGGTGGTAGTGGATGCCACTGTCTATCGACAGTTGGTGGGGTCGTTGATGTATCTGGTCAATACTCGACCCGATATATGCTATGCAGTTAACCAGCTTTCGCAAGCTATGGTTAAGCCTACCAAGCTCTTTTGGAAGGCGGGCAAGCATGTATTGCGCTATATCAGAGGCACATCGGGATATGGTCTATGGTACAGACAGGAGGATGGAGTGAAGCTTTCTGGCTTCACTGATGCAGATTGGGCAGGGAGTCCAACGGACCGGAAGAGCACTTCTAGAGGAGTTTTCAGCATTGGGTCGACAGCATTTTTCTGGTACAGCAGGAAGCAGAGATCCGTGGCACTCAGTTCAGCAGAGGCCGAGTACATGGCAGCAAGTTTGGCTGCATGCGAGGCTATTTGGATGAGGAAGATCCTCGCAGGTTTGTTCAGGTTGCATTTGGAGCCTACAGTGATATACTGTGATAACCAGAGCTGCATCAAGCTCTCGGCTAATCCAGTATTTCATGATAGGTCCAAACATATCGACATCGGGTACCATCACATCAGAGATTGTGTTCAGCGGAGGATCATGATGCTTTCATATGTTCCCACGGAGGATCAGGATGCCGACATCCTGACGAAGGCGCTCACCAGGAGCAAGTTCGAATTCCACAGAGGCAGGATAGGGATTGCAGATAATCCATATCTTGGTGAGAGGGAGTGTTGAGAATGCAGCAAGATGATGGAGCTTAGTGAAATGAAGTCGCCTTCACTAAGTGGGCCCGCAGGCAAATTCTGGCGCAAAGTCTATTTTTAGACTATGTCTATTTTAGACATACGGAGCATAATTTGGGAATTCTACTTGGAGATTCTTGATGGATGCGACATGTCGGTAAAAATAGATGAGACCCTATTTTTTAGGACCCAGACTATTTTTAGACTGATCTCCTAAAAATATGGAAGTCAAATATTATTTACACTTAATAATATTTTGACTATAAACAGCAGTTTACTCTCTTGGCGCACTTCAGTTTGAGTCATGGAGGTGACTCATGCAACTGACACAAGGAATCACGGTGGTTCCTAGGGTTTGATGGCATCTTGCATGGTTGGCTTCAGTTAGACTTCAGTGGCAGGAGTTTTGGAGGAGTTAACGGGACAGATAGTGGAGTTGTGTTTTGTTTGTTTTAGTTGAACTAGTTGGGATTAGTTAACTAACTAATCAACTAGATATGAGTGGAGTAAATTAAATAATATTTAATTTACTAAATATTAACTCATTAGTCAACTCCAGAACACTTCAGTTCACTACAGTGCATGATCAGTTCAGTGGAGACCAGTGGAAGAGGTAGATGAAAGGGTGAGTAAAGCTATCAGTTGGTAGATTTGTTTTGCATGAGATTTGCATTACACTTGGAGGAATTGTCCATGACAATTACGCAATCAAGGGAAGGGGATTCGAACCTTGAACCTCTTCATATACAAGCCATGATTGCGCAATAGAGGCAAGGCAATTGGCGGGGAGTTTTGAACCTCAGACTTGTTCAAAACTGAGTCAGATTGTGAGTAACTTCATGAGAGAGTACTGAGTACTTGTGAGGAGTATTGTACTTTTTTGGTTACTTGATTTCTCCATTATAATATACACAATAGCTGCGGGTTTTTCAGCTATAGGCTTTCCCCATACATACTGAGTTAATGTGTGATTGATTTGATGTGAGATTGCTTCTATATTTCCTCATGTGACAATTAATTGTAGAAGAAGGTTATGTGTTATGCATGCAATTCGAAATTGATGTATGATCGGGTTAATCTTCATTGAATAAGTGATTTATTCAGCTAATTTCTACACTTCTAGGTCTGTGTGAGCCTCTATGTAAGATCTGTGTGAGATAGACTGGCTCTGTGTCACCCCTCTTGGGCTCGCGTTGTCCCTCTATGCTGCCTCTTCCTGGATCTGCAATGTCATCCGCATCCCTTCAGAAAAAAAATCGGTCTTTTCGCTGGATTCAAATCTCCCTGATCTGCACTTGCTATGATACCATGTGAAAATTTATGAATTTACTAAACAAAAATCCTACAACAATAATCTGATTTAATTCTCCTACTTGTTTTATTAACTTAACAAGTTATTTTTCTAAACAATACAAGAAAAACATTGAATTAAATACACTGCTGCCTACACAAATATATAGATCAAGTAGTGAATACATAAGCACATTCGACAAAGGACACACAATATTTTTTAGACAAATGTCCCTGGAAAAACCTAATGGAGGAAAACTGGTGCAACAAATCTTGAGGGTTTTATTATTATGCAGATTTATGAATACAAACTAGGGTACCATTAGTGGTTTACCCAGCAAAGAAAATCCTGGCAGAAGTACCTATATCTCTAGAGATAGATATTATGGCTGATTCAGCTCAAAATGAAGAACCCCACAGGTGCCTATGCAGTCCCCAGCAAACTCTGCACTGATATTGTCCCTAGCAAGCTCCGCGTTGAGATTGCATCACCCTTCAGTGTGGTTGTGTCACCCTTTTGATCTACTGAATATGAGCCCGATCTGGCCCACTGAAACCCCAACCCTACCCCTTCTGGCTCTGCATCAAATCCTATAGGCCTGTGTCACTCCTCTTGGGCTGCATGAGCCTCTTTGTTGGCTCTGCGTGAGCCTAGATGGGTCGACGTCACCCCTGCCAGCCCTTTGTTACCCCTCCTGGGCCTACGTTGCTCCTTTGGTGTTGATCTGCCTCTTTGTTATTGTATTCTCGGCCTTAGATAAAAAATCCCACTACCAAACTGCCCCTCCTTGCACTACAAGCTCACTCAAAAATTCTCAGCGAACCACGCCCCAAAATTTTGACTTAGCTTAAGTGTTGTGATCAAGAGTTCATATTTTACTCAAAATTGAAGGTTATAGGGTTGGGTTGACACTAGGATGTTTGCGTAGATCTCGTCTTCCTAATTCCAGCGCTGTGAACGGTTCTAAAATCCGATGTTGTATGAGGGACATATCGCGTTCTGATTGAAATCCCAAATAGGTAAATTTTGCGATAGGTTGACTAGGATGCCCAGTCAGCAAGATGGATTTCACAGTCAGAAAAAGGAATATTCCTTCCTTAGAACCAATCCCAGGCTGACAAGTGGCCTGATATTATTGGCCATTTGGTTGTACGTTGTGTTTTATGGGCCAATCAGTGGGTGACACGTGGCCAGCCCTAAGGCCGCCATGTGTCCCCTAGATAGCATGTTAAAATTTTTGGGAGAGGTCGACCCCACGACCTCCAGTAAAGCAACCACACGACATACTACTCGAGTTGCACGAGTAGTTCTTACCAACATAGTTCACGGCTTATTGTTAAATTTTGAATGTAATTCACATTGGGGTTGGAACCGTCGGTTGTCCAACCCGCTAGCGGTTCCATCAGAGGTTGGTCACATAACAAACATCAAGTGTTACAACCCGATGGTTAACCCGCAATTTTTATGTTATGTTGATCACATGCAACGGTTACCACCCCATTTCTCCGCACGGATAAGATCCAACACCACATCAACCAGAGTTCAACCAGGGTGTAAGCCTCGAGTTCTGCTAACCGTCGCGGTAACCACGGGACTGGGGTTGGCATTTGGCCACCCCTAACCGCATAGTTTAATGTTGTGGCTATTTCAGTGGGTTTTTTGGCAGCGTGCCCAAATTTAGGAAGAATCCACTATTTTGACTCCAGTTAAGTGGAGTCCTCCACATTTAGTGGAGATTTTCTAGGTGTAACTGGGAAAATGAGTTGGAGACTCAATTTTCACCCATTCAGAGTGAATTAAGAGTCATTATAGACTAATTGGAGCATTTTGGAGCCATTGGTGCAAAGAAAACAACCATTAGAGGCCTGTAACTACATGTATTTTCAAAATTTTGAGCATAATGAAAGGTGGACCTGTCATTGGGAGTTGGACCAGCAGATGTATCCCAGGAGGCGTGAACTGCTTCATCATGCTTGCTATATAAATGTTATGTGGTGACTTATTTCTCTATTTTACACTACTACTCAGTGTTATTTGTGCTTATTGCATGCTTCTAATTCACTAAAATCATCTACAATTCATGGTTAAATTCCTCAATCCTTAAGCAAACTAAAGAGACAAGTATGCACATATTTATAAACTGAAAAGACACTTAGCACAACAAAACTAATACAGTCCTTTCATATAAGATTGGTATCAAAGCTAGAGTTTATTCTCTAGTGTTTTTTAGTGCAAATATTTGTTTAACTAATTGCAAGTTTTTAGATGCTTACTAGGCTCAAGCTCAAAAGAGGAGAAGGCAAATTGGTGGGAGCAGAAGGGTCTCAAGAAGAGCCAAAGAAAAGGAGAGCAATATTTCCACAATATCCACCACCTATTTCACCTCCTAAGGAAGGAGAAGCTGCATTAAGCATGTCTCATAGAGAAGGAGAAATCCATGAAGAAGTTGATCCCAAAGAGGAAGAAAGAGTGTTCAGGAAAGCATTCCTTGACATGACTGAGATGGTTATAATCCTTTATCAAGAAAGGAATGAGAGATTGGAAGGAGAAGGATCCAAACTTCACAAGGAAGGACAGGGATCTTCAGGAGGTCACAATGATGAAGATAATTCAAAGAAGGGAAATGGAGGAAATGGAGAACCATCATCCTCATCCTCATCATCATCCTCTACTTCTACTTTAGTACATTAGCCACACAAGTCAAAGAACACTGGTAAAATTCCTTTTTTAAAACTTGATGGTAAGTTTGAATTGCCAATGTTTAATGGTGAAGTCAATGCAGAAAAGCTTGATAATTGGATAAGGTAATTGTAGGTCTATTTTAGAATCCATAACTTTCAAGATGATGATACCAAAATCCAATTAGCTTCATTGAGAATGGAAGGTGCAACACTTGTTTGGTGGGAAGCCAAGACAAAGGAGGAGATCAATAAACATGGTAAGATTATTCTATCATGGTCAGATTTCATTACTGCAATAAAAAAATAGTTTTATCCATTAGCTCATATGCAGAAATCCATAATGAACTGGAAAAACTTTAGGCAATTGAAGGGACATAATGTGCAAGAATACACCCAATAATTTAGGAGAAGAGCTCTCTTAGTAGGATTAGATTTGCAGAGCCAAGATACTTTGCTCAAGTATATAGGAGGCTTACATAGCTACCTAAAACATATTATTCTTGTGTTTAACCCCACTAGTCTAGATGAAGTATGTGTTCAAGCCACACATCTAGAAGCTAGAGGGAAGAACATTTCTGAAGAAGGTGGAAAGAAACCTTTGAAGGGTAAAAACAAAGAGAAGAACTCAAAAGTTAAAAGAAAAAAGAATGCATTTGTTAAGAAAGAGGGATAAAAATTGGTTTGTAAACATTGTTCAAAAGAAGGCCATGATGAAACTCATTGTTGGGAATTATATCCTGAAATGAGACCAAAGAAATACAATAATAAAGGGAAACATAAAACTGCAGCTACAACTCAACATGATTTAGGAGATGATTCAGGTGATGAATCTAAGATTACAGCCATGGGATTGAATAACATGAGGGGAAAATAAATTGAAACTAAACCCAGTACTAGTACATCAAATTGTCACATACATTCTCCAAATGAATAAGAATTGAATTGTTTCATGTGAGGGTCATATCCAAGCATGCCAAGATTGAAACATTGTTTGACAGTGGGTCACAAGAAAACTTAATCTCTGAAGACTTGGTTAAGAAACTTAACCTTGAGACCATACCACACCCAAAACCATATCCACTTGGTTGGATTTGTAAGGATGAAAATTTACAGGTTTCAAAGAAGTTTATATTGTGGTTTGCAATCACTGCAAGTTTTGTTGACACAGTTGAATTAGATGTGGTTCCTCTTGACATAACAGATATTGTATTGGGGAGTCCTTAATTGTGTGACAGGAAAGTGATCTTCCATCCCCATGAGAACAAATATCATTTATTCAAAGATGGTAAGGAGTAAATTGTTAAAGCATGTCGCAAGAAGACAAACATTGCTATGGTAAATGTTGGATAGGTAAAGAGGTTGGTAAATTCAAGTAAGAATTTTGTTCTTCTTATGATTAAGCCTAAATCTGATATTAATCATGAATCATTTGAGGGATGTGATCCTAAGTTGAAATCAGATTTATATGATGTAGTTGATGCACATCATGAGATGTTTCAGGATCCAACAGGATTTCCTCCAAAAAGAGAGATTCAACATGAGATTCAGTTGCAACAAGATTTTCCTCTTCCAAACATCGGTATGTATCACATGTCGATAATGGATAATGCTGAAATAAAGAGGAAAATCAAAGAGAGGTTGGAAAAAGGAATCATAAGGCCAAGCACCTTGCCATACAGTTCACCCATATTCTTGATTCCAAAGAAATATGGGACTTGGCGCATGTTTGTAGACTTCAGAGAATGAACAGGATTACGGAAAAGAATCGTTACCCACTCCTAAGAATAGATGATTTCTTGATCAATTGAAAGAAGCAAATTTTTTCACTAAGTTAGATTTATGAAGTCGATATCATCAAGTAAGAATTGCAGAAAGTGATATATGGAAAACTGCATTCAAAACCAAACAAGGACTCTTTGAGTGGTTAGTTATGCCATTTGGTTTGTGTAATGCACCTGAAACTTTCATGCGTGTTATGGATAGTGCTTTTCATCCATTCCTTGATGACTTTGTGATTGTGTACTTAGATGACATTGATTTTCAACAAAACAAGGGAAGAACATATCTTGCATGTGAATAGAGTGCTTGATGTTTTGAAGAAAGATAAATTATTTCTTAAGATGTCAAACTGTGAGTTTGGAAAGACTTATTTGGTTTATTTGGGACACATTATAGGAGGAGGAGAGTTGAGAATTGATCCTTCTAAAGTGGAAGCCATTGTGAATTGGCCCACACCCAAAACAGTAACCGAGGTAAGAAGTTTCTTAGGTGTAGCTCAGTATTGGAGAAATTTTATTCCTAACTTTTCTTACATCGTAGCTCCTATGCATGCAGTGACAAGTGTGAAGAAAGGCTTCCAATGGGGAGGCAAAAAATAGCAATATTTTGAAGCTTTAAAAGAAAATATCAGTTCAACTCCAGTCCTTGCATTACCAAATTTGAGACAACCATTCTAGATTCAAACTGATGCTAGTGATTATGCCATGGGCCCAGTTCTTTTGCAGCATGGTAAGCCTATCGCTTTTCATTATAAAACATTTAAGTTGTGACAAATTATCCTACATATGACAAAGAACTCTATGCGTTGGTACAAAGTATCAAGAAGTGGAAACACTAATTGATGGGTAAAGAGACTATTATGCATACCGATCACCAACCATTACAGTACTTGCAGTCACAAACAAAATTGCAGCAATCAAGACATTTCAGGTGGATGGGATTTCTTCAACAGTTTCACTTGGTTATAAGGTATAAGAAAGGTATTTTCAATAAATTTGTTGATATGCTTTCAAGATCAATCATCAGTGCATCTACTTTACTAAAAAATGATTCTATTTTACATGAGAGTTACATAGAACAATATGCACATGACGTTGATTTTCAAGATGTGTATGCTAGTTTGAGTGAAGCAAATCAAGTTGAAGAAAAAGATTATCACATGCATAAAAAAAATTTGTTTCATTTGGGCAAGCTGTGTATACCACAAGGAGAGAGGCTAAGTGTCATGAGAGAATCTTATTCATCTCTTATTGCTGGACAATTTGGGGTAAGAAAAATAGTGGCACATCTACAAGGGTATTGCTATTGGCCTCGCATGATAGATAGTGTGTCGCGTTTTATAAGAGGTTGTTCTATGTGTGCAACAAGTAAGCGTAGTAATAGGAAGCTTGGATTGTACACGCCACTACCGGTACCATCAAGGCCATGGGAGAGTGTCTCCATGGACTTTTTTGGAGGTCTACCTATGTCAAGAAAAAAACATGATTATCTTTATGTAGTTGTGGATAGATTTAGTAAAATGTGTATACTTATGCCATGTAAGAAAACCATTGTTGCTGAACAAACTGTTAAAATTTATTTTCAACATGTTTGGGTTCATTTTGGATTGCCAACTTCTATTGTTAGTGACAGGGATTCCTGGTTCATTGGGAATTTGTCTAATCTATGGAGTATGATGGACACAAAGTTGAAAAAGAGTACTTCTTTTCATCCACAAACCGATGGAAAAACCGAGGTGGTGAATAGAAATGTTGTGCATCTATTGAGAGGATATTGCAGCAAACATCCTAGGTTGTGGGATGAGAAACTGCATTACATTCAACACATTTACAATTTGGAAAAGCACTATTCTACACAGACATCACCTTTTGAAGTATGCTTTGGATATTTTCCAAAATCGCCATTAGAATTCATCTTTGGAAAGGATGTTGCAATCGATGGCCATAGTGATATTGACAAGGCTTGAAAGTCCATTGAGAAAAGAACAACTTGAGAAAATTCAAAGAAAATACAAAGAGAGGCATGACAAACATAGAGTTGATCACAAGTTTCAAGAGGGAGATGAGGTATGGTTTCACATTAGAAAAGAAAGGATGCAAGGAGAAGGTAAAAAGTTCAAACCCATTCGCTATGGTCCATTCAATATCATAAAGCAAGTTGGTAATAATGCATGTCAACTTGACTTGCCTTCATATATGCAAATGTATTCAGTTGTTAATTTTGAAAAGTTACGTTTGTATGAGCCACCTTTGATCGATGATCAAGGAAGTGATGTTTAGCTGCCTTTTATTGAATATTTCTTGCTATAATTTCTGGATGAGCTCAAGGAAGATACAATTATTGATAGAAGGAAAAGAGCATCCAAGATGGGAAGTGTTGACTACCTTTGAGTTGGGCTCAAAGGCACTAAACCAAACAAGGCAAAGTGGATGGAGGTTGTAAAGGTGATGGAGTTTTACCCTCATCTACTGAAAAGGTAATCAAGTCTTTTGGGGTCCAAAAGCTTCCCAATGGGGAGGAGTGATCAGGAGTTCATATATTTTTCTCAAAATTGAAATTCATAGTATTGGGTTAAAACTAGGATGGTTGTGTAGATCTCTTCTTCCCGATTTCGGCGCTGTGAATGGTTCAAAAAACCGATGTCGTATGAGGGAGATATCATGTTCTTATCGAAATCCCAAACAAGTAAATTTTGCGACAGGTTGACTAGGATGCCCAGTCAGCAAGGTGGATTGCACAGTTAGAAAAAGGAATATTCTGAGGACGATTCCTTCCTCAGAACCAATCCCAGGCTGACAAGTGGTGCGATATTATTGGACAGTTGGTTGTACATTGTGTTTTATGGGCCAATCAGGGGGTGACACGTGGCCAGCCCTGAGGCCACCACGTGTCCCCAAAATGGCATGTAAAATTTTTGGGGGAGGTTCTTAGTGTTCAATCCCGTGACCTCTAGCAGAGCAACCACATGACATGTCGCCTGAGCTGCACAAGTAGTTCTTACCAACATATTTCACGACTTATTGTTAAAATTTGAACGTAATTCGCATTGGGGTCGGAATTTCCGATGTTCCAACCCGCCAGTGGTTCCATCGGAGGTTGGTCACATAAAAAACATCAAGTGTTACAACCCGATGGTTAACTCGCAAGTTTTATGTTATGTTGATCACATGCAACGGTTATAGCCCCATTTCTCTGCACAGGTAAGATCTAACACCACATCAACTGGAGTTCAACCAGGGTTTAAGACACAAGTTCCGCCAACCATCGTGGTAACCGCGGGACTGGGTTTGGCATGTGGCCACCCCTAACCGCACAATTTAATGTTGTGGTTGTTTTGGCAGGTTTTTTGGCAGCGCACCCAAATTTATGCGAAATCCACTATTTTGACTCCAGTTAAGTGGAGTCCTCCACATTTAGTAGAGATTTTCTAGGTGTAACTGGGAAAATGAGTTGGAGACTCAATTTTTGCCCATTTAGAGTGAATTAAGAGTCATTCTATACTAATTGGAGCATTCTGGAGCCATTAGTGTAGAGAAAACAACCATTAGAGACCTGTAACTACATGTATTTGAAAAAAATTGAGCATAATGAAAGATGGACCTGCCATTGGGAGTTGGACCAACAAATGTAGCCTAGGAGGGGTGAAGTAATTCATCATGCTTGCTGTGTAAATGTTATGTGGTGACTTATTTCTCTATTTTACACTGTTGTTCATTGTTATTTGTGCTTATTTCATGCTTCTAATTCACTAAAATCATCTACAATTCATAGTTAAATTCCTCAATCCTTAAGCAAACTAAAGAGACAAGTATGCACATGTTTATAAACTAAAAAGACACTTAGCACATAAAAACTAATACAGTCCTTTCAGATCATGCTACCACTCTATGTGTGTTCTCAAACTGACTCAAAGCCTTCTTTTAATACTTTTCATGTTGAACATTCAACGATTTTGATCTAATCTCTAATCGATGGCTAAGATTAGAAAAGGCTTGATCCTCGTATCTTAGAAAATTCTCACACACATGTTTAAATTAATTCACTTTAATTATTAAATTTCCCTAAGTGAGACTTATGGTCTCCATTAAAATAATTAATTTTTTGAATAACCTAAGCTCCACGTGGAATTTCTCCAAACGATTTCTAGGTCTTTGTGATCTCATGTGTTCTAGCCCCTCCACAAAGTTTCAGAGCTAGATCACATCCGATGCTACCCAAAAATCAACAAAAAGCTCTAGGAAGAGTTAATTTCATCTAGTTCAGGGAACATATGGGTACGGTAGAGAATCTGTTTCTATAGCAGAAATGAAGGGATTCTCATTTGTAGTAGCAACATATGAGAGGGAGTTCCAAGGTAGATGCAGTAGTTGGCAGCAAGATGCAGGGTCAACAATAACACAAATTCAATGTAGAATCAGAGTTGTGCATTAGTTGGTGAGCAATAGAGCCAAACATCAACGACGTAATAGGAGATGGTGCATAATCAAAGAATTTATATCAGGAGGGCAACAACACTAGAGCACATTCCTTGCTAAGAGGGAGTGTTTATTTTTGTAGCATCAAATGTGCTCTATGCTTGACATTTTGCAGAGAGGCTAAGACACTTGTATTCTCCAAGACCCATAAATTGTTTGGGGAAATTCCACCCATAAGTGAATTAATTAAAATAATTATTCAGTTTCTTAATATTTCCTAATTCTAAACTTAGGAAATATGATTATTAAAATGTATTAATTAAGTCAGGTGTGAATCTTTTAGATAAAGGCATGGATCGAGTCCAAGCTAATCTTAGCCATCAATTAATATCTAATCATGGTCATTGATGTTTCAACAAGAGATTATAAGAAGGAACTCGATGGGTACTTGGAGAAAAAACCGACGCAACTACTAATTTTCCCAAGAAAATCTATTTTCTCTGTGGCTGAAATTCAACAAGAGAAGATAGAGCCAGAGGGTGAGTTGCAGGTGAGAGAGAGAGGGAATTAGAAATGGTTCAACAAGTAGAGGATGGATTCAAGAAGATACATCGTGAGGAGTGGCGCAGTTCACAGGTGCACTACACAGTCACTTTACAGAAGATGACACAGGGACTTCAGCATATGGGCAGAGGGTCCATCCCGGGGTCTAGAAGTTGCCTTGTAGAGTGAGAATTTTTTCACTAAATTTCTCTCAGTATTTAACCTTTTTTCTACTGTTCGAATTATTGTACCTGAATTACTGTTGAATATTAATAAAGAAACCCTCATCTGCTGCATTAGTTTTCCCACATTGGGTTTTTCGAAGGACAATTGTCCAAAAATAACAGTGTCAAAATATTTGTGTGTGTGATAGAATTTCTAAAGTTTTTTTAGTATTTATTTTCTTCCTTAGTATTTATTTTGTGAAGGCTATAATGTATATGTTTCAAAATTTTCTGTAGAGGACAACAAATAATTTGTGAAATTAAATTTAATAATAGAATAAATATCATCAGTATTGCAGCAAGATTTCAGATTCAGAATTTTCATAGGGAAGAGAGTCCTTTTATGCTTTTTTCTGCTTTGTGTTAAAGGATACTCTCTGAAGTGTGATACGATATTGGAGACATATAGAGGCACATTAATTTTTTCACTTCTGAAGATGGCACAATTGCTGAGAGTCCAAATTCCCTAGAACAAAAAAATAGGAAAGGCACAGAAAAATTTATGTGTTTTCACCTAGGAAAAAAGGGTATCCTCAAAGGAGGAATATGGGATGGTCTCTTTAATGTCTAAGGTCTATAGCACAATTTTCCAAATATCCTTAAAAATACTTCAGTTGTGAAAGAGATGGTCCACTGTTTCTTCCTATTTCCTGCAAACACAATAGTGATTTGGCCCCATGAATCCTCTTCTCCAAATATTTTCCCAATATAATATTTTATTCTGAAGGGATAACCATGAGAAACACTTTAACTTGTTTGGTGCATTCCATTTCCAAATGTAGTTTTGTTAGTATCTGTGATCTAGATTTTCAACAGAGTATGCAATAAATTCATAGGCCAGCCTTGCTTTCACCTCTCCCACAGATACATCCCAACTCCATACCAGTAATTCCTTCGCATTTTTTATGCATGCACCATTGATGTTCACTTCCTTTATGTAGAAGTCCCATTCTTTAGCTAAAGTCGTTGTTAATCCCAGATCAAATGAGTTTAACTAGTGATTGTTTCTAGTTGATTTTATTATATGGAGATATCTAATGCCTTTTGAGTTTAGTAAATAATTCAGATATGAAGAAAATTAATACACTCAGGCTCCACCGATGAAAGGGTCTTTTCCAGGGATCACTTGTTTTCCATCACCCACTTTCTAGGAAAGGCAGTTGAATAGTGTAGGAAAATAATTCATGAGAGCCATCCAAATGATGGATCTTCTCTGAATATGATATTTTGGAGCTTGTCTGAGCCATTCAACCAGAAACATTCTTTTTAGATATTTATCCTTTATCACTTGGCTCCAAATCCCCTTACCAAATAATCCACTCCATAATTTTTTGATTGCAAATGTTTTCAAAACCAGGTTAGAGTATTGAAACCGCAACCACCCATTAGATTTGACCTAAATAAAGATTCCCAACTGGCTAGGTGGATACCCTCAATTTTTTTCCCAATCCATAGGAAACTAAACATATTTTGTCTGATATGGTTTATAATAGACTTTGGAGTCTTTGAAATTGATAGCCAAAGAACTAGAATGTTTTCCAGAATAGATTTGACTAGGACCATTCTTCCACCAAGACTCAGCCAATTATAACACCATAAGCTTGATTTTTTTTTCTATTTTTCTGAGAAGCCACATCCAATCCTCTATGTGGTATCCATTTGGTTTAAGGAAGAAACCCAAATATTTAAAACCTTTTTCAATGGGTTCCATTTGGAAAGGAAAATAAGCTTTGATGAGATAAAGTGTCTCCGGGTTGATCCCATAATGATAAAAAGTTGATTTTGAGGCACTAATACCCATTCCAGGAGCTTGGTAGAAAATATTGGTAACTCTATGGAAATCCTTCCATTTAGTGATAGAACCAAGCCCTATAAACATAACATAACCCACAAAAGGTAGGTGGATTATAAATTGGTTGAAAGTGATTTTTACCCCTTAGATGTTTCCCTCCTATTTTTATTTGAGAAAAAAGAGGATCAAGCCTTCCACCACAAGTAGAAAAAATAGATGAGTCAATGGGAATCCTTACCTAAGACCTTTGGAGATGAAAAAAAAAATTGAAGGAGATCCATTGATTTATATGGAAAAATATGAACAGGAGACACAACCCATAATCCTCTTGGTGACCTCCAAACCCAAGCCATTCTGTAGTAAGACTAGCCTGAGGAACAACCAGTTTACTCAGTCAAAAGCTTTGTTGAGGTCCATTTGAGAACTAGGGCTTTCAATTATTTTTCTTTTATGGAGTGCATCACTTTCTAGGTGATGCTAATAACATTGTGAATCTGTCTATCAACCATAAATCCAAATTAATTTTGAGACATATGATTTGCAAGGATTTTCTTGATCCTATTTTATATCACCTTGGATAAGACTTTGCGCACTAAATTGAACAAAGATATATGCCTGAAGTCGAATAAAGTCTTTGGTTTGGAGAATTTTGGGATCAAATCTATGTACATTTCATGTATGGCTTTGGAAAATTTTCCAGTCCTTCTAGATTCATCCACAACTTTATATAGATCAAACCTTATGATATCAAAAAAGGAAAGGAAGAGTTTGAATTTTCCACCATCAAGACTTGGATTTTTTTCTTTGGAGAATGATCTTAGGACACATTTTATCTCCTATGAGGAGATAAGACTACCAATTCTATAAAATTCCTCCTAACTGAAAATTTTTGGATAATTTTGGACAATCTGAAGTTGAGAGACAACGTTGGAAGTACCTAGATCCTTAAAAATGGAAGAAAAATGAGATATAACAACAACCTTTAAATCACGTTGGCTATAAATTACATAGGAAGCCAATGTATGAGGCTCTGCTAGGGTTTCTCGCATGCTAGGGTTTTGTAGATTTCTGAATCCGATCCAGGTAATCTTCCTTCTACACACATCTCCTTCTCAGCTCCACATCACTTTATCCACCTGATTGATTGGACCCATGTTGGCTTTCCCCCTCCCCTCCTTCAAATATGCTCTTCTTGGTAATTAATGCTTCGCTCCTGGCCCTTCTGGTTGTGCATGGGGATAGAAGAAAAAGCAAGCCAGATCTATCATTCTGGGGGCACAATGGCAGTCTGAAATAAAGGGTGGATGCCTCCCAAAGGTAGCAAAAAACCCTCAGGTGGTCATCCCCAACAATCGCGTGGCACAATCCCGACAATTCATGAAAGATCATGCAATCATCTGCAAATTTATGGGCATTTGTCCTAGGGAAACATACATTCTTCGTTGGATCCAACTAAAATTACAACCAAAAGACCCGATTGAGCTTTGACTAAGAGCTAAAGGCTTCTTTAATGTGATTTTCGAAGATATGGAGGACAAGAGAAGAGCTATGGAAAATGTCCCTTACTTCATGAACAATTTTGGGCTTTTTGTGAGGCATTGGGAGCCTTATTACAATCCAGAAAAGGAAAAATTATTGGTGGCTCCATTTTGGGTCAAGCTCTATTCCCTGCCAGAAGACTTCTAGGAAGAGGACATGTTGGAATCAATCGACAACTCGATTAGAAATTTTGTGCAAATCTCTAAAATCACCAGATGTTGCTAATTCGCTTCCTATGCCCAGATCTATGTATACATGAACATCTCCTAACCACTGCTAGAATCAGTGGAAATTTAATATCAAGACCATGTATGGTATCAGCCTTTGGAATATGAATACATCTCATTCAAATGTCACATTTTCCACAAATATGAGCATCTCTTCTCAGACTATCCTCAACGGCCCAAGGAATATCTGGCTCCCATAATCCCATCCTCTTCGGATGGCTTCTAGGAAGTCACATGACGATGTGCATCAAACACTAGATATCCTCTCACTTGCGACCCCCACCTCTACCTCCTCCACAGAAGACCTTGCACCGAAAATCTCAGAACCACTTCGCCCTCTTGGAAGCGCCTACATAAAAAGAAGATCCAACACCCCCACCTAAGGTTTCTCAGCAACAATAGGTGATGGAAGTTGAAGTCGACCCTGAAAACCCTAAGAAAAAATAAGAAAGTAAGAGGAAAACCCTAAAGGCTTATACTAATAGAAAATAGATCAAAAGGATTCACTCAAGCCCAGCAAGCCCTAGAAATGGACATTAAGATGGATCAACTCAACTCAGATTAGAAAATCATGGTGGCCTTCTTGAGGAACTGGGCTAAAGATGGCTTTGCAGAAATTCCTCAAAAGCAACTCGATCAATTCCACCAAATATTCAAAGAATGGGAGCAACTACATGCTCCCCCAGACCCTTGCCCACACTTTGCTTTGGTTATTTGTGAGGAGGATGCCTCCACTCAGCGGGCAGATTCCAGTTCAGGCCTGGAAGAGAAAAGGAAGAAAACCCACAAGAGAGGTTAGCAAGGAAGCTGGAGCGATCCTGGTTAACTCAGGGCAAACAAATATCCTCACATAGTACTACTAGATATATTTTCCTCATTCTTAATGAAAGTTATCTCATGGAACATTCGGTGCCTCAACTCAAAAGGTAAATTGAGGCACCTTAAAGACACAATACATCAATAGAAACCAGATATCATAGTCCTCCAGGAAACGAAAGTGTTGCAAGAGAAGCTCGAAGAATTTTAGCATCATTGTTGGCTGGGGGCGAAGTACATGGAGCTTGATTCAAAGGGTATAACCAAAGTGATATAATTTCTATGGGACACTAGATCTATATAGTTCAGGTCCTAGATCACCTTCCATGATAGCCTCTCCATCCAATTTGAATGCATTGGATGTACAACCCAAGTTTGGCTGACAGGGGTCTATGACCCAGCAACTCCCAGAGAGAAGGCCAACTTCCTTTCCAGCCTGTTGAAACTAAAATGATTTCTAGCTATTAACAATTGTATAATTTCTAGGGATTTCAACATGATCAGGGATTCGAGCGAAAATAAAGGAGGAGTCAAAATAATTGACCCCATCTACATAGCCTTCCAAGAAAAAATCTAAGATCTAGAAACGACGAATATCGAGTTCAACATTGGTATATTCACTTAGAAAAACCACCGGGAGCTAAGCATCAACTCACCTCGAATCTTGATTGTTTCCTTCTATCTCATGACCTTGTCCAACAAGATTTGTATCTTCAAGCCTATATCCTCCCCTACCTTGGTTCTGATCACTAGCTCATTTGACTAGAAATTGATTTAAGAATGGCTCCAAGGAATCGACCCTTCTGCTTTGAATCCTTTTGGCTTGAAAGACTCGAATTCATCATAAACTTGAAGGATGGTGGAGGGAGATCTTTGTTTCTGGACACAACCTTATGGAAAACTTCCATCTCAAGCTAAAAGAGCTAAAGAAACGAATTAAAGACTAGAACATATCTGAATTTGGAAACATACATAAGGATAAAAGGGAATTGGAGGGATAAATGAAATAAATATAGCCAAAAATCATTCTTGAAGGTCAGACAAAGGAGGTGGAGGCCTAAGAGGGGCGAATTTTTTAGGTTTTAACCTTGAATAGAAATTATCTACACACAAATATTATGACAGAAAATAAACAATAGCGAGAGCATAAAACATAAAACAGATAAACACAGAGATTATCCCCTGGATCCCAAATCGGGACGACCAACTTGATTTTTCATTATATTCCTTTTAGTGTTACAACACATATATATACATGCCGAAGCATACATAAACCCCAATCACGTATGCACAGATTGAAACATAGCAGTAGTTCCCTTAATTTGAATCTACAAAAAACGAGAATTAAAGAAAACCATTGTGCCCCAAAACCATGTGCAAACTCATGCACAAAACATGGAGTGGGTCACCGCCCTTGAGTGGTCGCACACCAAAACAATTTTGTTGGGCAACTTGCCCCAAACCCCAATAGTGGAGCTGCCTCCCCCTTGTGACCCTACTGCTTTGCGCCGGCGCCGTATGGCGCGTGGGGCTGGTCGTGGAAAGAATATAATGCATACCCAACATTCTCACTTGTTTCTTTCCCACAGGGGGCTTCCTGAGGAGAAACTTATTCCGTGAGTAGTTCTTGCTTTTAGCCCCCATTCTCTGCAAGAGAACACGAGTGCTCCCGCGGCTTCGTCGATGTCTGCAACATTCTTCAAAGTGTCCACCTTTGCAGGAAGCACCACTTTTAGCCCCAACCATATCTCTAACAAAGTGATATTGAACATCAATGTGCTTTGTCTTTGAATGGTAAGCGGGGTTCTTAGCCTGAAAATTGCACTTTGGCTATCACGGTCTATCATTATAGCTTTGTTGTGTACCAACCCCATATTTGAACACAATCTCTTGCAACCAAATTGCTTCCTTGCTTGGATGAGTAGGCGCTGTGTATTCTACCTCTTGTAGTTGAAAGAGCCACTACGAGAAACCCTAGTATCGTCGCAAGCCATTGCGCCTCCAAATAGGCTAAACACATACCCACTTGTAGATCTTCTTTGGTCCAGATCTCCAGCCTAGTCTGCATCAACAAAACCACGAATGTCCAACATTCTTTCCAATCCTAGTCTTCCCTGGTAGCACAAGCCATAATCACAAGTGCCATGTAAATATCTGAAAACCCGCTTCACTGCTGTCCAATGCTCCTTCCTTGGGTTTGACATAAACCTGCTCAATACTCCCACTGTATGTGCAATGTCTGGTCTAGTACAGACCATTGCATACATCAGGCTACCCACTGCACTTGCATATGGAACACGGGACATATCCTCCTCTTCTTGTTGTGTCTTGGGACACTGTTCGGCAGATAGCTTTTGTTACACAGAAATTTGTCACCGTCCCTGAAATTCCCCATCCCGCACATTGGAGGGCTCATTCCATGACCTGTGAGCAGTGACATTACTTGGAAACACTTTCATGGTATTCCCATAAACATGTACTTTCATTGCCCTGAAGACAACTCCTTGTGAAAAACCCTAAAAATAGCCTTTTCACCATTGGCGCGAGTAGCCTGTGTTATACCCGCGCCAATGGGGGAAATCCTTCAAAGAGGGCACGCCAATTGGCGCTCTGTCCTAGAGTCGCACTCACGCCAAGCTTAATAAAGGGTGTTTTTTAAAAATAAATGGCGGAAGATTGACTTTAACCAACTCCTGAACTAGTCTCTAAATTGAGTTGGGACGTTTGGCCCCGGATTTCCATGTAGAGGAAGTAGTTTTCCACCTCCCATGGAAGCTTCCTTGAGGATAGGGCCAATCCCATGATTGTAGGGATCCCAACTCCCCTTCCTCCATCTATATAAGCTTGCCATTTCCCTTTGCAAGCTAATCTCCAAGTCTCCAAGAGAGTCTCCAAGAGTTCCCAAGAGCCACCAGAGCCTTATGCTGCAAGAGCCTTGATTCATTCCCTTAAGGCCAAATCCAAGCAAGGAGATTATTATCGAGACATCCGAAGAGAGAGGTTTGTCTCATCCCCGACAATATTTTTCGAGACGTGTTCCGCTGGCGACCCTCTGAAGGAGAATTCAGCGTTAGAGTCCGATTGTATCCTCCTTTGATTGATTAATGATAAGCGACTATTGGTTATGGTTCCACTCTTGTTGTTGATTATGATAATGAGTTATGTCTTCTCTGACTGACATATAGTTGCATATACTGGATTTTATGCTTGCGTTTGTTGTTTTTCTTGCGTGTGCAGGTGTCCGGTCATGGAGATCATGAGGATTTTGATCTGCCAGAGCTAAGGGACGAGAGCGCTACTTTCTCTACAAACGATAGCGTTGGATTCCAGGTAAGCCTACATCGCTAGTTGGTTTATTTGCTATTAGGAACCTGCACTATAGCGTGTGACGATTGTTGCTAGACCCAATCTGGGCTAGTAGGGATCGCCTCTGTCCGCAGAGGGGATTTACCTCTACAAAAAATTGGTGACTCTGCTGGGGATCGTCTAGCTTGTTGTTGTTCTGCTTTGTAAGCTACAGACGGAGCCTGAAGTTAGCCAGATAGCCTTTGAAACGCTATTGCTTTGCATTAGCGAAGTAGATCAAAGCTGCTTCAGTCAATCTCCGGTTTAGTTTATGAACTAAACACTTGGAGTATTGTCTTGTCTTTTCGGTTGTTTCTCAATTCTGCTCGCTTGATCGGATCTTTTGGCCGGCTCTTTTTGTGATTTTGGCTTTGGGTCAGCTTGATCATCACTGGTCTACTTGTTGGGTTGCCTATTTTTATTTTTCCATAGCAAACTCGACTGGCGCACTTTACAGCCTGACAGTCACGCCCATTGGCGCATGTTGCTTGTGTATTACCCGCGCCAATTCGTTTTTGGCGCTAGTTTCAGCCTCACAGTCGCGCCATTCGTGTGAGGTACTAGGGTTTGCTCTGTCTTGAGCTTCCTGAGCTTGATCAGTGTGTTTGGTCTTGTTTTTTTGACTGCTTGAGTGTTCTGGAACCTTGTTTGACTAGCTGTGACCTTCGTCCTTTGGTTGTTTGCCCATTTCCATCGATTTCACATTTTAGCCCTAGGGCATCTAGGTGCTCTTGTGTGTCGAGCCTCCCTTGGGAGTTTTTGGTTTCCATTTGTTCAGTCAACCTTTTGATTGCTCCTTCGCATTCGTTTGGCAGTTGTTCATCATTTTATTGCGTTATTTGAGTGATTTTTCTCTTCTTCATTCAAGTTTCGCTTTGTCTTGCTTTGGGCCTAGATTACATGGTCCGTTTGAGTCTTTGGGATTCTCTTGGTTTTGAGGGACTGCTTTGTCAATTTGGAGATCTGATTGTGTGTTTGCATTGAGTGAGATTTGTTTGTTTTGCTCTTTCCTCATCACTTCTCAAATTTCTCTTTTCATTAGTTTTCATTTTGTTTAGTGCACTTTGCTATTAAACATTGGAAATACAAAAATCTCTTTTGCTTTCAATTAGTTAGTGCAAATTAAAATCTTTTCGGTGTTATTAGTGATTAGTGACTTTGAGAGAAAAGTTTTTGGTTTCCATTAGCTTCATTAGAGACTTTATTGGTTGTTCTCTGATCATTTTATTATTGTGTGAAAAGCTCTTAACTCTCTTGTAATTAGCTTTCATCGAATGAAATGATATACTGTGGCATGTAGTGTGCATTTAGGAGATTTTGAGACATAACACTCGGTAGGGCCTGAAAATTGAAACGTAATTGAAGATAAACATTAAAATTTATTCAATTTACACTAAGGCGGCATTGAAACATTAACACAACATTTAGTGGTCTAGGCTAGAGACGTGTTCCGACGTCTTTAAAACTAGTAGCTGTCGTTCGCCTCCTGGCTTCAGACAGCACTGGTACGGACTTGTGTTCCCCGTACCGTCGAGTATATAAAGGGAGACCCCACTAGGTTTCTATCCTTTATCCACAGGAAGTTGAGTCTGCTGCCCTATACCCGTGATACACCGGACACAACATTCGGGGAGATTACCTGCACGTACGTTAAGTCCTTGGTTGATTTCTTCTTCATTTTGAAACCATGGTGTATATTGCAGTTCACGGTTATTTGGTACACCCTTTGCCTAGCATTCCTGAGCAGTCATTTCGATCTTTTCTGACTCATTAAATTTGGAAATATCATCAAGCGCTTGTCCTTTCACGCTTGTTTCCAATCTGAAAGCAATAGAGTCACCTTTTTCTTGTTTCTCGACTCTTAAAAGATGAAACGGTAGAGTTTTGTTTCAATGTTTTAAAAATTAACTGCCCACGGAATATTCCTGGTTAAAGTTAGTTTCCTTAGGGTGTTGTTCTAAAGATTGTTTCTGATGGCAACTTTTACAGAGTTCACCAACCAAGGAATCCCCTCCGATGGGAATCTTGGTCATTTTCCTCCTTTTGGAAATGTTGGTGCTCCTTACATGGCAACGTTGTCGCTTCCTGGGTTAACTGTTGGGTTGCCTGTTTGGTTGTTTTCAACCTCTGTGGTCCCGAATGTCTCAGCTACTGTTCAATTAGTTCCTCTGCCTGAACAACATCATGTTGATTCTAAGGTGGACCTCTCCCCTTCTTCGCCTATTTCTGCGTCCTCCTCTTCTACTTCGCCTAGTGAAAGTCTGGATTCGAGTAACCGGGTGGCTAAGAAGAAGAAGAAGAAGACAAAGAAGAATAAGTCCGATAAGAGAGAGGCTAAGGCTGTAGCTACTGCCTCCGACACACCTCTTCTGGATAAACCTTCCAATCCTCTGCGAAAAGTCAAGTTCCCTTGCATGTTATGCACATGAGACCATCTTCTTCGAGACTGCCCTGGCATTCCCAAGGTGCTTGAAGAATGGTCCAGCGGTCGTCCGCCGTTGCTTTTGGCTTCCGGGAGTCAAGTTGGCGGCACGTCTTCAACTAGTGTTGGTAAGGCTCCTAAGAAGCAGGGTAAGATTACCAATCCCTGTAAGTTGTGTGAAGGGCGTCATGCCATTCACCTTTGTCCGTATATTGATGAAGCCAAACGAGTCTTGGACAACTCGGCTATTTCTACGCCATGCCTCTTGGCTGGTTATAAACAGCTTTCTTTGAGTCCTCTACTAGCACATCCTACAATTGGTCAAGAGTCATCCTTGGTCGATTCTGCTCCCTCGGAAATTCAAATTCAGGAATCCATTCCCGACTAACCATTGGTCGTGGGATCGGTTGAACTGGCCTCATCTACGGTGCACCAGGTCTTTTCCATTGAGAGTGGATCTCATCCCCCTCAGGTTATTCTCGTTTCATCAGATTCTTCGGACTTGGAGAAAGATTCTCCTGTCTCTATATCTCAAGAAGCTGCTCCTCCGCCTCCTGTGATGGAGGTCCCGGAGGATACTCCTCCCGCCTTCAAGATGGAGGTCATGGAGGATGCTCCTTCTTCTTCCGTAACACCAGGGGAAGACCATCTCGGTTCGATGGTAGCCCCTCCGAGTAGTTTGGTCGCTTCCTTTGATTGGAGTCGATTTGCAGGATACCGCCTTCTATCTTATGTGCCTTTCGAGATAACAGTACAGGCCTTTGGTCTGGTCGTACCCAACACCATTATAGACGAAGGCGCGTCTGTTAGTGTTTTATCCTTAACTACTTGGCAAGCTTTTGGCTCGCCACCGCTTGTGCCTGTTCTGCAGAATCTGTTGGAATTTAACAGATAAACGAGTCAACCCTTAGGGATCCTTCCACGGTTACCTATTACTTTGGGAGGTAAAACTGTCCATATGGACGTGATGGTTGTTCCAGGCCCCTTGGATTTCAATCTACTCTTGGGGCGCGATTACACTTATGCCATGGGAGTGCTTGTCTCCTCCCTTTTTCGTGTGGTCTGTTTTCCACATGAAGGACGGATCGTGACCATCGATCAGCTTTCGTTCTTTGGTCCTGATGTGGCAGCTGGCCTGCCATCATCCCTTCCTAGCTTTTATCCACTCGTTGTATTTGTCCCACCGCAGGTCAACTATGTGGCTACCTACCCCGTTCCCGTACTCAGTGATAGTATCGTTGTGCATCAGGTGTTGGGGGCATTGGGTCCTGACTTCCAGGATGTTTTCCTTCCATCGGGAGTGGAAATCTTGGAAGTGATGACTTCTTGTTCATTATGATGAGGTCTATTGGAGCATAGTTCCTTGTCTTGTGTCAAGCTCCTTAAAAAATGAAACAAGGTTATCGGAGCATGGTTCTTTTCCTGTGTCAAGCTCCTTAAAAAATGAAACAAGCTCGCTGGAGCAGAGTTCCTTGTCTTGTGTCAAGCTCCTTAAAAAATGAAACAAGGTTGTCAAAGCATAGTTCATTTCCTTGGTGTCAAGCTCCTTAAAAAATGAAACAAGCTTTTTGGAGCAGAGTTCGTTTTCTTGTGTCAAGCTCCTTAAAAAATGAAACAAGGTCGTTGGAGCACAGTTCATTTTCTTGCGTCAAGCTCCTTAAAAAATGAAACAAGCTAGTCGGAGCAGAGTTCCTTGTCTTGCGCCAAGCTCCTTAAACCATGAAACAAGGTCATCTAAGGATAGTTCTTTTAATGTGTCAACCTCGTTAAAATAATGAAACACATTTTTGTTCAATTCGAGTCTTTGTTAAGTTCTCGTAAAATCCCAGTCGAGTCTTTCTTAGATCTCGTACCTTGAACCTTCACTCCCTCCATCTGTTTCCTCAGGTGCATGGACTGAAGCTTGGGGGGCATGTACCTCGAATTGAGTCACCATGCTGGGGGGCATGCTTACTTTTTCAAGCATAGTTTGTTTCCATTTCAAGCTTGTGTAAAAATGAAACCAGTTTCAAGCATTGTTTATCTTTGTTTCAAGCTTGTGTAAAAATGAAACCAACTTCAAGCAGAGTTTCTTGATTTCAAGCATGTGTAAAAATGAAACCATTCCCATATAACCTCTTTTGATTGCCATTTTATCAGCCTGTTTTTTCTAGATGAACCTTGGTTTTCTCACTCCATCGTCACTATCTGCTTGGCCGATCATATGCCTTCACTTGGTTGTTTTACCCGTTCCCGAGGAACCGCTGTGATGAGTGGTCTTGTTAGCCAACATCTTAACCTTTATTTGTTCTAAGCAGTTCCACCATCACTGGAACTAGTTACTACCCTTTATACCACTCGTTCCTCCAGGAGGAGTCAACTTTCAGCTCTTTTCTGACTCTCTAAATATGAAAATATTTTTGAGTCCCTTGTCGTTTTCGATCTCATTAAAGTGGACGCGAAACACCATCTACCCAGTATACGTTTACCCCTTTTTCGGGCTGGGATAGATTACTTATGAAAAAGGAATACCCTAGCCTATCGCGACTAGGAGGTTTTCTCAGATATTGTTTTCTACCTTTTCGGGTCTGTGAAACTATTTACGAAAAGGGACCGCTGGAGTTTACTTTTCCGTTGTCTTTTCAAACTCTCTAAACATGAAAAGACACCAAGTTCTTCCTTTTTTAGACTCGTTAAACCCTGATGACATTGGATTCAGTCGTAATGACGGTATCCGAGTTCCTCCTTCCTAGGGCTCGTTAAATGTACTAGGATGGAATTATATAGCAAGCATATGGTATCCTCTTAAAGCTTGTGTAAAAATAAAGAGGTACTCGCTAGAAATGGTGGGGAAAATGGAACCAACATCATTGTCGTGTTGGCAGTATGTCGCTCTTGAACATGGCACTTGTCTGCATTCGTGTCGGGTTGGGGACATCTCATCTCGTTTTTTCCACTTGCCTTTGTGGGTTTGGGTGATCCCTTTTGACCTCTCATCTGCGCTTTGCCTTGTCATCATGACCCTTGATATTTTGATGTCAAATACTGCCAAATCCACTGTCGTGCCGCCGATATGTTCAAGAGAAGTTGACCTCTGTAGATTTCAACCTTCCTCTGATTCTCATCTAAATCTTGATTCACAAACAAATTATGTTTTTTTGTCTCGTGTCGATGATGTGGGAAGCAATATGGCCCACCTTCGATCAAAGTCACTTCCTGTCGACTTCAGCTCATTATCCAGGAAGCTGATCTAGAGACTCCCTTCCGGTACCTTGGAGCCTGCATGCCTCAATGGCAGGTTCTTCGCGTTCGACGTGAGGTTTTCATTATTGGCCTCCGATTGAGTGATTCTACGGGTGTTCGACGCCAGCTCATTGATTCACATGTCGTAGATTGTACCTATAGTACCTTGAGGGCCATTGTCATCATTGGTGGTACCTCTCGCGTCTGTTAACAACTTTCATCATTGGCTGGTAATCAGGTGATGTTCTTGCATGTTCGACTTCAGCTCACATATTCACATGCTTGAACTTGTACTTTGTTCGGGTCGAGATGGAGCACAAGACCCTGGATTCTTGTATGTTATAATCCAGGCTGTGATTTTGTGTATTCTTATGATTAGTTACATGACTCACTGATTAGATGGTTGCGACCATACCTGAGTCTATTTATCGATCCTCACTGGATGGCTGCGTCCATGCCCTGGATCTAGACTATTGTATACTCTGTTATGGATGGCTACGCCCATACCACGTATATATCATGTATTTGAGATATCAGTTGTACTTCTCTACGCAGGTTTTCCGACGGTGCTGTTTTCAGTTGGACACGTTCTCGTAAAGCATTTCACCCCTCTCTCTTTTTTGGGCCTCATGCTTTAGGGGGCATCTGTTACACAACAATTTGTCACCGTCCCTGCAATTCCCCATCCCGCACATTGGAGGGCTCATTCCGTGACCTGTGAGCAGTGACATTACTTGGAAAAACTTTCATGGTATTCCCCTGAACATGTACTTTCATTGCCCTGAAGACAAATCCTTGTGAAAAACCCTAAAAATAGCCTTTTCACCATTGTCGCGACTAGCCTGTGTTATACCTGTGCCAATGGGGGAAATCCTTCAAAGAGGTCGCGCCAATTGGTGCTCTGTCCCAGAGTCGCACTCGCGCCAGGCTTAATAAAGGGTGTTTTTTAAAAATAAATGGCGGAAGATTGACTTTAACCAACTCCTGAATTGGTCTCTAAATTGAGTTGGGACGTTTGGCCCCGGATTTCCATGTAGAGGAAGTAGTTTGCCACCTCCCATGGAAGCTTCCTTGAGGATAGGGCCAATCCCATGATTGTAGGGATCCGAACTCCCCTTCCTCCATCTATATAAGCTTTCCATTTCCCTTTGCAAGCTAATCTCCAAGTCTCCAAGAGAGTCTCCAAGAGTTCCCAAGAGCCATCAGAGCCTTTTGCTGCAAGAGCCTTGATTCATTCCCTTAAGGCCAAATCCAAGCAAGGAGATTATTATCGAGACATCCGAAGAGAGAGGTTTGTCTCATCCCCGACAATATTTTTCGAGACGTGTTCCGCTGGCGACCCTCTGAAGGAGAATTCAGCGTTAGAGTCCGATTGTATCCTCCTTTGATTGATTAATGATAAGCGACTATTGGTTATGGTTCCACTCTTGTTGTTGATTATGATAATGAGTTATGTCTTCTCTGACTGACATATAGTTGCATATACTGGATTTTATGCTTGCGTTTGTTGTTTTTCTTGCGTGTGCAGGTGTCCGGTCATGGAGATCATGAGGATTTTGATCTGCCAGAGCTAAGGGACGAGAGCGCTACTTTCTCTACAAACGATAGCGTTGGATTCCAGGTAAGCCTACATCGCTAGTTGGTTTATTTGCTATTAGGAACCTGCACTATAGCGTGTGACGATTGTTGCTAGACCCAATCTGGGCTAGTAGGGATCGCCTCTGTCCGCAGAGGGGATTTACCTTCACAACATCTTGCAACCCACAGGAATAGGAACACTCCTCCACGCATTATCTTGCATATTGAACCGCTACAATATGTCTCGACATACTTCCCGGTTTAACCAAAGCTTCCTTTTGCCCGATCTCTCTTAATTTCCATGCCCAAAATATAGTTTGCAGCACCAAGATCCTTCATGTCAAATTTGGAGAATAGTTGGGTCTTAAAATCTTGGATAATTTCTTTGTCATTTCCAATCAACAACATATCATCCACATACAAGACCAAATAAATAACACGGTCACAAATTAATTTAAAATAAACATGATGATCCTCCTTGCTTCTAGTGAATCCAAGTCCCCGTATATAGGTATAAAATTTCTGATACCACATCCTTGGTCACTATTTTAACCCATACAGAGACTTCTTCAACCTGCATACCAGTTCTTTCTTACCCTTCATCATAAAGCCTTCAGGTTGCTTCATGTAGATCTCCTCTTCTAGATCCCCATGAAGAAATGCTGTCTTCACATCCATCTATTCTATCTCAAAATCAAATGCAGCAAAGAACAGACAAAAGTAATCAAGAGTAACTTGGCAAACAGGAGAAAAATATCACCAAAATCAATTCCTAAGACTGGAATAACCTTTTTCTACCAACCGAGCTTTGTATTTCTCCACCTGCCTCTACATTCATCTTCTTCTTAAACACCATTTTCTTCCGATGGGTTTCCTTCACTGCAACCCACCCGATCCCATGCCTCATTTTTGTGCAAGGATGCCATTTCATCAACCATGGCTCTCTTCCGTAGTTTTCCATCCTCCGAATCTATTGCCTCTACCGACAGCTTGTGGCATCATCATCGCCATAGTTAACGAAAAACCCAATGTCAGAAGTAGATGGATTATACTCTTCAAGGTCTTCTTTCCCGAACTAATCTTCTCAAAGCTGGAGTTTGTGGCTCTTCCTCTTCTGAATCTTCTTCTGTTGTAGAGTCTGATTCATCCTCCTTTAGCTCAAACTCTATCTTATTAGGTTCCTTTGGTATGATTTCATGTTGAACAACATATTTCACCTCTCTAAACACCACATCTCAGTTGTACACAACCTTCCTTGTTTCTAAGTTCCAAAGCTTGTAACCCTTTAAACCATCCTTATACCCAATAAAGATGCACCTTTCAGATTTATTATCCAACTTGGTCCTTTTCTCCTTTGGAACATGTACATATGCATCACATCCAAATACCCTTAGATGTGAAAGAGAGGGTTTCTTACCAGTGTATACCTCATGTGGAGTCTTATCCTCCAACAATGATGAAGGTGATCTGTTAACCAGATAGCATGCAGTCTCCACTGCCTCTGCCCAGAATTCTTGTCCTAACCCAGTACCACTGAGCATGCTTCTTGCCTTTTCCATCAGTGTTCTGTTCATTCTTTCTGCAACTCCATTTTGCTGCGGTGTGTATGGAGTAGTCTTCTATCATGCTATACCACACTTCTTACAGAACTCTTCAAATTCCTTCTTGCAGAACTCCCCACCATTATCTGTCCTCAACGCCTTTATCTTCTTCTCTGTCTGGTTTTCCACCAGAGCCTTAAATTCTTTAAATTTGTCAAAGACTTTAGATTTCTTCCTCAAGAAATATATCCATGTATTCGTTGAGAAGTCATCTATGAATGAAACATAGTACACAGACTTTCCCAGTGATGGAACTGACACAGGTCCAAACACATCACTGTGCACAAGTTCTAATATCTTGTTCGCCCTCTTAGCACCAGAAGGAAAACTCACCCGATTCTGCTTCCCATATACATAATGTTCACATAAATCGAAATCCAGAGAGCAATTAGACATACCTTCTACCATACCATTTCTATGCAGTATCCGAAGGCTCTTCTCTCCAATATGTCCAAGCCTTTGATGCCATAACATGGTCCTTTCTCCAGAGACAGCTAGGCTTTCCACTCCACTTTCAGGAACCACAGAACTGTTACAACCATCAATAACAGTGCTACCTTGTAGCTTGTACAGAGTTCCAGTCTGAACTCCCTGCATTAATACCAGTGCTCCCTGAACCATCTTGTAGGAATCTTTCTCGAACACTATTTTTACACCTGCATCATCCATTTTTCTTACAGAAATTAGATTTCTGGCCAATGCAGAAATATGTAGAACACCAAGAAGTGTTCTAATCCTTCCACCTTGCAGCTTTAGCTTTACCTTTCCACGTCCGACGATTCTGGCCTTCCTATCATCCCCTAGGAAGACATCACCATCATATTTTTCATACTCGCAGAACCACTCCCTATGGGGAGTGAAGTGAAAGGATGCACCTGAGTCAATCAACCATGACTCATGATCTACATTTGTATTTGAAGAAGAAGCCAAATACACATCCCCACCTTCATCTGAGGTGGTTTTTGCCTCTGCAGAAGGAGCTTCATCAGATCCCTTTCCTTTCTCAGGAGCTTTAGATCTGCATTCCTTTTTGTAGTGCCCTTCCTTTCCGAATTTCCAGCACACCTTTACAAACTTTCCAGGAGATTTAGATCTCCCTCTAGATTTAGATCTCCCACTCGAAACCTTATTCTTGTTTCTGTTCTGGGACCTTCCTCGTACAGATAAGGCATCTCCATTCTGACCCTCCATATTTCTCCATCTCATTTCCTCCGATAGCAAGGCTAAGACAATGTCATCAAAATTCAAGGTAGTTGTATTGCTACCTATTGCAATAACCAGACTGTCCCACGAGTCTAGTAGAGAACACAACAAACTGATGCACTTATCTTCATCTGAGATTTTAATATCAACAGATGACAGCTGACTTACCAAAGTATTGAAGGCGTTCAGATGCTCTGTCACCGAGTCTCCATCCTTCATCCTCAGGTTATACAGCTTTTTCCGCAGGAACAACTTATTCACCAGAGACTTAGATTGGTAGAAAGTCCCAAGTTTTTCCCACAAATTCTTCATCGTAGCTTCCCCAGATACATTCAACAATACTGAATCTGAGACACACAACCGTATTGTGCTCTTAGCCTTCCGATCCAGTTTCTTCCAGTCTTCATCTGACATTGCCGTTGGTTTAGTACCTGGATCTACCGCGATCCACTAATATTTATCCACCAGTAGATCCTCCATCTTGAGCTTCCACAACTCAAAACTCTGACCATTAAATTTCTCGATCTCTATCTTTCCGCTGCTCGCCATCTTCTTTCACCGCAAGAATCGATCTCGTAGATCTCCCATTGAACAGGGTCTACCTCAGGCCCAAGCGAAAAACCCTCAGCAGCAAAGGCGTCCCCTTGAAGCCGAACCTAGCTCTGATACCAAATGTAGGTTTTAACCCTGAACATAGATTATATACACACGAATCTTATGACAGAAAATAAACAATAGCGAGAGCATAAAACATAAAACAGATAAACACAAAGATTATCCCCTGGATCCCAAATCGGGACGACCAGCTTGATTTTTCATTATATTCCTTTTAGTGTTACAACACATATATATACATGCTGAAGCATACATAAACCCCAATCCATTAACCCTGGATGAGAACATAACCATAGTTCCCTTGACCGGATCTACAAAAATACCAGGGGCCGAAAACCATCGTACCCCAAAACCATGTGCAAACTCATGCACAAAACATGGGTGGGTTCGCCTATGAGTGGGTTCGCACACCAAAAAAAATTTCATCAGGGGCTACCTCCCCCCTTGTGACCCCTCTGCTGCACCTGGCACAACGTACAACGCTTGGCTAGTCGTGGAAAGAATATAACACATACCCAACAAATTTTAGAGGCCTTGGAACAAAGAAGGAAGCATGAAGAAATTATCTGGAAGAAGAAATCAAGAGTCCAATGGATCAAAGAAGGGGATTGAAACACAAAGTTCTTCCATCGCACAATGCTCAAATACAGACAGGAAAACAAAATATTTCCCCTCAATGGTCAAAACGTCCAAAGGATAGTCTAACATGGAGAAATGAAAGAAGAAATGATCAACCATTTTCAGGCAATTCTCCAGGAGCCACATGAAGATAGAAGGGGAGCCATATCCAAGGTTCAAAAATTTATCCCCCAGGTGGTAACGGAAGAGAAAAATGAAGCCTTAATGTGAGAAATATCACTCCTAGAGGTTGAATAAGTGATACATGACCTCCCCACCAATAAGGCCCCGAGACTAGATGGCAATACTTCATACTTCTTCAAATCTTGTTGGCCCTTTCTAGGTATTAAAATCTATGCATTGGTGGAAGAAGAATGTCAATATTGAATAATATAGTCAAGTATAAATGCCACCTTTCTGATGCTTATCCCCAAAAAAGGAGTGACAATGTATCCAAATGGTTTTAGACCCATAACTCTTTGCATTGTAATATACAATATTATCTTAGGCATTATGGTGTAACAACTTAAACTTCTAATGAAACACACCATCATCCCAGAGAAAACAAGATTCATGGAAGGAAAAAATATAATGGATGGCATCATCATAGATCATGAAATGGTACACTCTCTAAAAGCCTCCAAATCTCCAGGTATGCTCATTAAACTAGACATGTGAAAATATTTCGATCGCATAAGCTGGAAATACCTCCTTTCTATGGTTGATGCTTTTGGTTTATCTCACTCTTAGATTTATTGGGTAAAATCCATGATCAAAACCCATTTTTATTCCATCATTGTGAATGGTTCTCCCTCCCAGCCTTTCAGAGGATCAAGGGGTCTGAGGCAAGGGGATCCTCTCTCCCCCTTTTTGTACATCATTGCAGCAGAATGCTTGGATAGAATAATCAAGTCTTCTTCCCTTATTAGCCTCATCTAAGGGTTGAAAGTCTCTCTGACAGCTCCTCCTATTTCCCACCAGTAGTTTGTGGATGATAATCTCCTCTTTGGTAAACCAAATCTACGTGAAGCCCACCACCTCAGCTACATCCTGGAAACTTTTCAACAAGCTTCAGGAACGATTGTCAATGAAGACACATATGATATTTTCTTCTTCAATACCCACAAGGGAGTCCAATCCCACTTGGAAAGATCCCCGGGCTTCCGAATTGGCGACCTTCCTGTAAGGTCCCACCTTACCAACCAGCAATATTATAGAGAAATATTGAACACTAAACTCAAAATGTGATTTTTTTTTTCCCCAAATCCCAAGACAAGCCCAAAGCCAAAGTCTCATTCAAACCCCAAAGCCTAACTACCAAATGATAACCATCACTTGATCCTCAAGCTCAAAAGTCATATTTAAAAGAAAGAGGCTTTAGTGGGATGAATAAATATCAAACTTTACGAGCCACAATTTCCAACAAGCTAATTGCTACTCTTGTTGTGACTAATTTGATTTTATTTTAAATAACATGCTCATGAATTGTTTACTTGAAAGGAGAATTCAACTTCTATAGGAGTGGTATTCATTATTTGTAATTTCATATGTAAGTTGACATTACATCAATTCACTTACCCAAATTTGACTTTATCAACATGAATTTTAACTCAATGGGATTACCATGCATATTCATTGAGACATTCCAGAAACATCTTGGTTACAAATCTTAATTTCACTTACGCAAAAATTTTTTATAGACAATTCATGAATGTAAATAGCTAAATCCATTGAATCATTATGACAAACATTTTGCAATCATACAATACACAACCATTGAGGCATTTTTTTAAACACTTGGCAAGCATCATTCCTTAAGACAATTTTGACAACCATTAGCATCATGAATATAAGATTATTTCTCAGCCTATTTAACTCATAAAATTCATAAATTAAAACTTCATATATTAGCATATTAAAATAGAAATTAAATTATCTTAATCCTTCACCAAAAAAGCTGGATTACAGACACCCATAGTTGGCAGCAGTAATTCGCAAAAGTGCCTAGATTTATGAACTAGGTTCTGAAAAGTATTTTTTTGGCATCAAATGGGGGGTTACAGGTGTTGGGGTCCTGTGTTTTGATAGATTGGCTTACCAAAAGACAAGGCAACATACAAACCAAACTTTAGAGCTCTGGGATCTAGCCCTCTTAGTCTCAGAGAGGGATATCTCAATATGTTTATAAAGATGTGTCTTGAAAGGTTTAGAAATTGATTTTAGGCTAGTTATGAGGTTCAAGGTTGTTTGTTTTTGTTTGGTTGGACAAATATGTTTCATGTGGTATAGATAGAGCATGGGAATCTACAAGCCATTGGGCAATGGAGTCATGTGAAGTCAAAATAGTTCTGACTAAGAAGGAAGGGAAACCAAAGGGCAAATCTAACTTGGTCGAGGATCTATTGAATAATATAGGTGAAATGGGATGGACATTAAGGACTGAGAGTGAACAACAAACTAAACCCTTTCACAATGACTTAAAGGATTCAGGGAACACCCTGTTTCCTCCAATAACCTCACTGCTTTGGACTTAATCAATATAAACACTCAAAGAAAGGAGAAATGCAGATTAAACCTTCTAAATGAATTATAGGATTCAGGTAACGCCCTATTTCCTCCTACAAGTTCACCTTTGAGAGTTTAACCAACAAAAACATACAATTGCATTCAAAGAAGAGGGAATGCCTTAGACATCTAGGACTACAATTATAGGGGCCTTCAACACAATGATAACAATAAGGAACAGAGGGTATGATTGAGACAAAACCTCACTGTTAAAATTCCAGCATTAATAATAAAAGGTAGACTCCAGATACAGTATTCAGTGGTAAAGAAAGAGGGAACGCCTAAACAGTCTTTAACACAACCGAATTAACCATTTCTGAAGTAAAAAAAACTGAATATAAAGAGAGCTATTAGACTACCCTGTCACATTCAGTAGCAGAAAACATATAAACAGTGAAGGATAAACAGGTCAGTGGTGCTTCTAAGATACATTTCTCTGCCTAAACTTTTTATCCTACTATAGGCAAAGCATGATGGAAAAAAGTGGAAACACAGGAAATAACATGAACTATAAGAATTACTTCACCAAACCAGGCTCAGGGATCCGATGGTCCTGCCTCCTTCATCAGCAGAAAAACACAGATCTTCAAACTCTTTCAAAACGCCAAATCTTCTTCAAAGCAGCAATATGTATTACTTTAGAAATCACAAAATTCCAACCCTTTACAATGAGACTTCGAAGAGTCTTTATAGGTGAATGAGGAAGTGGAGTAGTAGATATGAAATTTAAATGAATCATTTAAAACAGAGGGAGGAAGTGTGCATGAGACCCATTCTGCTTTAATATCCCTCGTTGACTTTCAGTGCTTCTTTGGATGAAAGAGTGGTCTTCGACAGGCTGATAATAACTTCATAGGTATGTTCTTTGATGTACTTTTTGGCTGTCTGTACTCTGGGGCAAGTAAGGCAGATAAATGACTTTTAGGCCTGCCATACTGTGTAACAAATGCTCTGGCTATATTAGGCCTACTGTCAGGGTGGTGATCTTCTCAGGAATGTCGATGGAGAATAGGATATTATGGGAACTCGTCCTTTCTTGGGAAAGAACCCTCTGTTGATGTGAAACACTGTCAATATTGTTTTATGTGCATTGATCTTCCACCTACGCATTCTTCCTCTGAATCAGAACTAAAGCGTTAAGTATTCAATTAAGGGCTTTAATCCCTTTAATCTCTGTTGTTGATACACTGGCTTCTCTGTGCTCTATGCCATTATAAAATAGACCTGTCATAAAACCCGGGGCGGTGGTGGAGAAATGCCGCGGAGGTCTGTGGATGAGTGACGGAAATGGTGGATGAATGCAATGAAATGGTGGAAATAAGATATACAACGAACTGTAATATAAAAATATTAAAGTTTTAATGTTGGGTGTAGCGATATAATGTTTTAATATAAAACATTATAATTCGGGCCTTTGAATCGAAGTACAAAGGAAATGCGTGAAAACATATGAGACGGGCTTAATGTGGGACCCGGCATGGGCGATTTGATATGAACCGTCGGATCAAAAGAAATGAGCGGTTGCGATCGGATAGGCAGATCGCAATCAAGGGAAACAGAGGGTGATGCATTGAGAATTTCCGATCGGCGATTGGCGCTCGACCGTTGGATTAAAACGTGAATCAACAGCAGAGACTGTGATCAGAGGGATAACAAAGGGGAGAAGCGATGGGCGCGATGTGATTAGCGTCGGGCCGTCAGATCTATATAGATCGACGGCGGGTATTGCACCCGCACTCCATGGAACAACAAACAATCGCATCGGCGATTTTCGGAGTAATAAAGAAATGCGCTCGCCGCAAGACCTCTGATTGCGATAAGCACCTGCGGGCCCAACACCTGATCTTAGCACCCGATCGCATGGAGGGGAAGTGGTTAAGGGGCTGGGCCGAGAGGGGCTAGGCCTGTTACAAAGTAAAAAGTGGGTTTTTCAGCCGAAAAAAGAGGATTTTAAGGCTAAAGATGGAATCGGTAGAGGGAAAAAGGGGGTATTAAAATAGTCAAAAGGCATTTTAAGGGTTAAAAGGGAATTAGAAGGGGAGACAAGGGGATGAAAATGTTGGAAATTTTTTCATTGATGGCAAAGGAGGCAACAAAGAAGCAAACGAAGGAAGCGAATATAGAGGAGACGGGCAGAGACAGAGGAAGTGAATATAGAGGCAGAGCCGTTATCACAGCAGGAAATACAGAGGCAGAGTGACAGAAGCAGCAGAGGTAGAGACACAGCCGTTATTCCGAGAATCGCGCCCAATGGGAGTGATATATATGTAACCCAAAAAAATCGAATTAAGTCGAAGTATATATATATATATATATATATATATATATATATATGTACCTTAATTTTAAGAATTACCCACTAGGCATTATATATATATATATAAATAATTCAGAATCGCTACCCTAATTGAAGATATGCTATAGACTGGAGCGGCAATGTAATGCATATATATATAAATCTCATTCCGATAATCGTATACTCCAGCATGGGGCAAAGTATATATTGCGCTTTATATACAAAGGACTATAGCATATATATATATATATATATATATATATATATATATATATATATATATATATATATATATATATATATATATATATATATATATGTATAGCCATATGTAGCGCGAGATTCAAAGAACTAAAGTACCATAAGGCGGAACCTGGCGCGTCGAGGAAGAAGTGGAACCGTGACCGAGAGGAACAGTAACAGCGGTTTGGAGCTGAACGGTGGTTTTTATCGCACCGCTTTTGTGGTTTGAGCGGTATTCAAGAGGTTGGCTCCGATTCCATAGAATGGGCGACACGCGTCCCTGTACGACTCCACAAAACCGCTTGTCACTGCACGCCATCACGTGTTATTGTTCGACTCAGGATGCCCAGTGATATTATTAAACGTCGTTGATCTGGGAAGGGGTCATCGGACGGCGGTCACTTGCTATAGATGCGCGAAAGTTACCCAAGGTACAGCGCGCCATCGCGCGTTATTGTCCGTGCAAGTTGCTCGAGCGATATCCGTCGGATCATCAGAATCCGTGCAATGTGATGTCCGCCGTTGGATGTGGTAGATCATTAACGCTGGGGCCCAGTCCAACTCGCATCTATTGAATGTTAACTCTCGTGCTAGTTTACTGCGCGATGTCCGTAGGATTAGAGGTTGAAAGAGCAATGAATTATCCACCATTGGATCACGAATGAAGTCGCAAGGTGATAAACAAGGTATGGTGCACATATTGAATTGAACCATCGCAACCAAACCATCGCATTGCAAATATCGCAACTATCGCAATATCGCAAATATCGCAACTATCGCAATATCGCAATATCATAGTTGGTTGACACTGCACAGCAACTATCGCAAATAGAAGTTTGTGATTGCGATTAATCGCATCGCATCAGAGTCAACGCATCAGAGTAATCGCAAATTTCTTCCAAAGTTGTTCATTAATATAAATTCCATGGTTTATTTAGAAGGTTAGAAAGGGTTTTATTGTTGATGGTTCATGATAAAGATTGTGGGTACTGTGTTATTAAAAAGGTGTTATAAAAACGCCGAGCGTTGTTTTATGTAACGGTTGCGATTGTATTGAAATATGCCGCGTGGTCTGTGGACCCACGGGCCTCGGCTTAAGGTGGAGGGCGATTATTAATACAAAAAAATTGTGATATATGTCTGTTTCGCTTGCGGAACTCACCACATCAACAAGACACTTACTGTGTGTAAAGGGTTGGAATATGCCCAGATTTAAAGTTAGCAGTTACACTTATATAAAATGCATTGATATAAAAAACACAATTACACGTATGCAGCAGTTACACCACAGCAGAGGGCAGGAGAGAAAACAGAGATGAAAAGAGATAAAACACAGTCACAGAAAAGACAGACACAGTCAAAGAAAAGACAAACACGCAGCGAGCCAAAAGACTAAATGAGTTGAGCTGGAGTTCTCATTGTAATTTGAATATAAATGTTTTAATTGATTTTTATTGTTTGTGATGCATTGGCAAGTCTCCGGAAGAGAGAAAATATCCCGCTGTAATATTAAAATAATCACCTACAATTATATTTATTGAATGAGCAGATAAAAGGAATGAGAAGACAAAAGCCAAAGAGTCATGACTGTTCACTCCAAACTCTTTGTGAAATACAAACAGTCATGTGAGGAACTCTATAAATAATATTAACTAGATATGCATAAGAGGAGTTAGAAAGAGCAAATATAGAGAAGGCAGAGTATAGAAATGTAAGGCAGAGAAGATTAAGAAAAGAAGAGCAGAAAGAGAAGCTACAGAACAGAGCTAGTATCTGAGGTAAATCAACAAACATTCAGTTTGATAAATTGAGGAAGTTGGAGCTTCCCTATCAAGTTGCAGCTTGATAGCTGTTAGTTGTAGCTGACTGAGGTTGGAGCCTCCTGTAGGTTGGTGCCTGCAGAATGAAGGGAGTTAGTGCCTTCCTTATGTTGTAGTTTGCGGGGACTGAGGTAGAGCCCCAGGTTGGTGCCGCAGAAAAACAAAGTGGTGAGAGGGAGTTGGAGCTTGCCTTTGCATCACAACAATAATAGATGTGGTTTTTCCTTATGGGCTTCACTTATATCTCGTGTGTCTCTCGTGCATGATGTTTATGTTGATCCTGATGAGATCATCTCGCTAGTCTTTTGCCTTTATATTAAGTCTGTCGTTATATTATATTAATACTTGTTGCTCACATTCTAAGATTACTCACATATTAAGTTGGACATGAAATGAAGGTGCAAATAAGGTTTAATAAAAAGTTTAAAATATTATGAATGTGTTAAACTGATTCACCCCCCCCCCTCTCAGTTTAACTAAGAGTTCAACAGAAAACAGAGGTTTAAATGGGGATGAGATAAAAGGAAAAAAGGCCTTTTTGGGCATTCTTCTTTATAACATAGAGGCTTTTAAACTAGGAATAGCAGTGAGGATTTCTCAAAGGATAGAGGCACAAGGAGGCTTCAAGGATGATGTGTTTTCGGGGGAAATACATTCCTTGAAGGCTCAAAAACATTTTAGCCCCCTGTTTGCTTGCCAAAAATTCATAGGGGGCTAACAACAGGTCCATAAGACATAGATACCCCCTGATGTTGGGCTGAAACATTATGAAACCACCCATGGATGCAATTTTGTTAAACTAACAAATCTTCTTACTCTTGGAATCTCATATACATATTTTTTCAAATAGGTGGCATGCGAGCTTGAATCTACAACCATGCATAACAAGTAGAAATAGAGAATTAATATGTAATTACTTATGTATTTTCTAAATTATTTTCCAAACCATTTCATCTACTGTAAGTTAATTGAAGGTTTTTGAGATTCATCAAGCATTATTTTCGCTTTATCATTCCTAAAAACACTTGGAAAGCATCCTCAGCTATTGTAATACATATAAGGAGATACTCCATAATAAGAGTTAACAAGTGATGATTATTTTAATGCATTATGCTTGCTTACTTGTTATCTACATTTGCAAATATTGCACACACCTAATGACTGAAATTACCCCAATTATTTTCTTTGAAACTCTTGGCTGCCATTATTTCTGCATGTTTATTTTAAGGGGTGATCCATTGATTCCTCTAGGTATACTTTTGATATGTGTCTATTTCCTTAATTCTCTTGTAGGCTACAAGTTGGCACTTATTCATGCATAATCATTTCCATATGTCAAACCAGGAGGTAACTCCTCAAATCAGAATGTGTTATTAGCTGAAGAATCTACATGCATTTATACATGGAGGTGAGGCTATTGGGATTCTTCTCCCAATGACTCTTGGCCTTCCTTATTTCCTAATATTAAATAATATACAATATTAAATGTGCACACCCATCCCATAGGATTAGGTGTCAACATTCCCCCCTTTAATCCGAAGGGATGTTGGTGAGTCTAAGCATCGATCTGAACTTTTCAAACTTTTCTCTTCCAATGCTTTGGTGAACGAAAATAAATAGTTGCTCATCAACAATGTAGATGGATGGTCTTGGCCTGAACATGATGTCGAATGAGATGGTACTTTGTATTGATGCGCTTTGTTCGATCATGGAACTTTGGGTTCTTGGCCAACTTTATTGCAGAAGTGTTGTCGATCATGAGTGGAGTGGAATACATTTGTTTCATCTGCAAATCTTCCAGGATTTTCCGGAGCCACACAATTTCCTTTGTTGCTTCAGCTGCTGCCACATATTCTGCCTCGGTCGTGGAATCTGCTGGAACTGACTATTTGCGTGATCTCCATGAGACAGCTCCTGATCCAAGACTCATGGTGTAACTTGTAGTAGACACCCCTGTTTCTTTGTCGCCATCAAAGTCTGAATCAGAGTATCCGATCAAGCTGAAGTCGCCTACCTGTGTATATTTGAGTCCAAAGTCTTGAGTCCCCTTCAAGTACCTTAACACTCTTTTCACAGCAGACCAATGTCCTTCACAAGATTTTTGCATGAACCTTGAGAGGATTGCAATAGCAAATGAAATGTCAGGTCTGGTGGTGGTCGGGTAGATAAGACTTCCTACAAGCTGTCTATACTTAGTTGCATCCTCAAATTCCTTCCCTTCAATAGATGTGAGCTTCAAGTTTTGTTCCATTGGAGTGGTTAAGGGATTGCAGTCATCCATGCCAAACTTGTTCAAGAGATCTCCAATGTACTTCTTTTGAAAAAGAAATATGAATTTAGGATGTTGAATTACTTCAATACCCAAATAGTAATGAACATGACCCAAATCAGTCATTTCAAAACCTTTCTTCAACTCTTTCTTCATGGATGCAATATAGCTCTCATTGTTTCCTATTATCAAAAGATCATCTACATATACCACAAGATATACAACTGTTTTTCCAACTTTCTTAACAAACAAAGTTTCATCATCAAGATCAAAATGTTTGGAATCAAGTTTCAGAAGATGCTCGGTCAATTTCTCATACCAGGCTCGTGGTGCTTGCTTGAGGCCATACAAGGATTTTACAAGTTTGCAAACTTTGTGTTCTTGACCCTTTATCACAAATCCTTCTGGCTGGGACATATAAACTTTCTCCTTTAGATCTCCATTCAGGAAGGCTGTTTTTACATCCATCTGATGGACTTTCCATCCACTCTGAGCTGCTAAGGCAAAGAGAGTTCGGATGGTGGTCCATTTTGCTGTGGGAGCAAAAGTTTCTTCATAATCAACTCCTTCTTTCTGTGCGAATCCTTTTGCCACAAGCCTGGCCTTGTGCTTGTCAAGTGAGCCATCTGCTTTGTACTTGTTCTTGTAGACCCACTTACATCCAATTGGTTTCGTTCCCAAAGGCGGATCAACCAGCTTCCAAGTGCCATTCTTTATCAAGGCATCATACTCCTTTTGCATCGCTTCTTTCCATTCATCATGAGAAGCGGCTTCTTTGAAGGAAGTTGGTTCATAATCTGTAGACAAACTCAATTCACAGTTATAAGCAATATCCATATCAACAGGAGAATCAGAATTATCTACATCACCTTCGATTTGTTGAGTGGAACTTCTTGTTCCTGTTTTTCCAACCTCATCAGGATGAACATTCTCCAGTGTCTTTGTCAGCCATTTGGGAGGACCTTTCTGAGATGGCCCAGGATGGTCATTTGACTGAGTTGGGATTGATTCAAGATTCAATCTCCCAATTCTGTCAATCACATCATCCAATGTGTCATCCGTGGTTGTTTCTTCATGTGGGGGAGAGAGTGCTTCAGGACATGATTCCACATTTTGATTCAATATTGGAATCCCCCCTTCAAGATGTGGAATCACATTATCAAATTCTTGGAAAGACTTTGCATGTGTGAATCTATCTAGGCGATCAAGTTGCCGCTCAACAACCTTGTCACTCTTGGAAGATTCAAGAAATATGACATCTCTTGCTATCACAAACTTCTTATTTGCTTCATCATAGAGACGTTATCCTTTGGAGTTATTGGAGTACCCCAAGAAGACACATTTGCGACTTCTAGCACCAAGTTTGTTCCTTTGACCCTTGGGTATTAAGGCATAACAGGTGGACCCAAAGACCCTGAAATGCTTTACCGAAGGAATGTGGCCATGCCACATTTCAAAAGGAGTTTTGTTTCTAATTGAACTTGAAGGACACCTATTCTTTATGTAAACAGCACATAGAACTGCATCAGCCCAAAACATCAATTTCACATTCTTGAAAAATAACATGGGGCGGACCATATTTAAAATAGTTCTGTTCATTCTTTCAGCTACACCGTTTTGTTGTGGATTATATGGCACAGTTGTTTGATGTTTGATTCCATGTTGACGAAGATAATTTTCAAATTCGTTTGAAGTGTATTCTTTTCCATTATTAGTACGTAGAGAGCCAATATGTGTTTGTGCGTCATTTTCAATCCATGCATGAAAATTCTTGAAAGTTTGAAAAGCATCAGACTTATTCTTCAGTAAGTAAATCCAACACATTCTGGTGTAGTCATCAATAAATGTCATCATGTATTTGTTTCCATTTGCAGAAGAAATAGGCATAGGGCCACATAAATCTGAATGAACAAGCTCAAGTTTTCTATGTTCTCTGGAGTGTGAATCATGAAATTGTTGTTTGCTATGCTTTCCTAGAATACAAGCATCACATTCCTTGGGTTTTCTAGGAATTGTAGGCAGTCCATTAACACCATTTTTCTTCAACAAACGAAGGCTTTCATAGTTTAAGTGTCCAAATCTAGCATGCCATAAAAGACTTGATGGGAATGTACCTTCATCATGATGTGGGCTGAAACAGAAGTTTTGAGCACTAGTGATTAGACCTTCACGACTTAAAAGTCTCCCTTCTTCTATTCCCTCCATGACAAGTGAGTGATGTGATGCTTTCGACGCACTTGCCATCAAACAAGTGAATTAGTATACATACTATTTCGGGATTTCGATCGGGGACAACAAGTTCTCTTGACTCAGATATAGAACCTCATGTAGAAGATGATCTGGAAGACCAGGCAACTTAAGCCTGATTGTGCCAAACCCTGATGGCTTGAGTTTGGATTTATCTGTGAAGTATATGGCTCCATCAACTTTTTCAGTGAATTCTTCAAAAAAATCTTTTCTAAATGTCATGTGACATGTTGCTCCTAAATCTAGCAAGCAATCATATCTCCATGAAGTAAGTGAAACATCAAATAGGTTTTCAGTTACTCCATTATTGCAATGTGCTAGAACAGAATGAGTTGATTCAGCTAGTTTACCTTTGTCTTTGTCACTAGTTTTACCTTTGTCTTGATTTGTTCGCTGCTGAGCTTTAGATTGTCTGCCCCCCTTTTCTCTAAAGTTTCTTCTTCGTCTTGTGCCTTCTCTTCGTCTGGATGGACCTGAAGCATGTCTCTTTTCTCTCTGTGCCAAGTAGGCAGCCTCTTTAGAATATGAAGGGACTGTCATCTTCTTTTGAAGGAGAAAAGAAAAAAAAACTTTGCTGGAGAATCTCTTTTGAAGGAGTGAAAGCAAAAACACTCTTTGCTGGAAAATATACTCAGTTTGAAAGGATAGAAACATTGTTAAAAATATGAAGACTGAATTTAAAAAAAACACGAGCTCTTTGCTAAAAGCAAGATTATTTTAAAAAATGTCTGTATTTTTTGTTTTGTTTTTTTGGAGAAAAATTTGTATGGGAGGTCGATATGGAATGTTATGGGACGATATTATGAATGTAAGTAGTGTATGAATGGTGGAGCGGTATAAAAGTGGTAATGTGGGGGGGGGGGGGGCGCGCTATACAATATGACAAGGGAGAGCTATATGATATATGTGGAAGGGAGGGATGTATATATGACAGGCGTATGTATATATGAGGGCGTTTGAATATATGATATATGATATATTGTATTAAGAGAGGGCGGATGTATATATGACAGGCATAGTATATATTTGGGCGGTATTTTAAAACACACACAACGTATTATAAATGGACAGGCGGTATCGTTAAAACGCAGACATCGTATTATAATGGGAGGCGGTATCGTTAAAACGCAGACAACGTATTATAATGGGAGGTGGTAATGCAGACGGACAGAGCGTGTTACAGCGTGAAGGGGAGCGGTATATGGATATGACAGCGCTGTATGAAACATCGTAATATGTATTGGAATTACAAACTGCGTGGATATGACAGCCTTGAAATGGGAGTGCGATATGCGTAGGGCCGACTGTGAAATGTGGAGATCGATTGTAGCAGGGGCGGAATTCGTTGCAATGTTGAAGTCGAGGACACAAGCCCCACGGTGGTCGCCACACAAGTCTTTGCAGATATTATGTATGGTGAACGTTGTATCAAACCAAGAGGCAGCGTTGTATTATAACATAGCGTTGTATGGAGGGATAGCAGTGAGGGAAGAGAGATGCAGTGAGGGCGGAGTGTGGAGCGGATTCCACTGTGGAGGGCGTATTGAACAGCGCAAATGACAGTGGGACTGTGGAATAGAGGGATGTGAGGAATGTGAATGAGAGAGGAGCGATGGTCGATGAGGGAGATAGGGTAGTGAGGGAAGTGTGAGAGGCGTTGGGTAGGTGAGGGAGAAGTGAGGGCGTTACAAAAAAAACTGAAATGGCAGTGTGCAGGACTGTAGAATTGCAGAGTGGCAGGGGCTGCAATTTGCAGAATTTCAGGGTCTGCAGAATTGCAGAATCTTCAGGAGCTGCAGGAGCTGCAAATGTCAGACCTGTGGATAATTGAAGAGAAAAAAATGCAGAATAACAGTATAGCATTTAAGGAGCAGCAAAAACTATTAATAAAAATTGACTGAGCAAAGGAGAGGGAGTTACACCACAGGCAGAAATGCCAATAGTGGGACTGGCTCTGATACCATGTCAAACCAGGAGGTAACTCCTCAAATAAGAATGTGTTATTAGCTGAAGAATCTACATGCATTTATACATGGAGGTGAGGCTATTAGGATTCCTCTCCCAATGACTCTTGGCCTTCCTTATTTCCTAATATTAAATAATATACAATATTAAATGTGCAAACCCATCCCATAGGATTAGGTGTCAACACCATATATAGTAAAAATAATAACATATCCCATTCACAGATTTTGCAAACACTTTGCAACATAATTTGAAACCATTTCCAAAACATGTCTGTAATTATTTGAAACAAACCATTGGGACTTTAAACAAAAATTTCAAGTGCTTATAATATATTACTTTCATAAGTATATATCACCACGCAAATCTAAGAATAAAAAAAAAACAACAAAACAAAACAATAGGCGGTTCCTACAGGCAGCAACAAATCTACAAAACAAAGCAGGTTTGGGAATTAGAGTCTAAAAACTCGATTTTTGAAATAAAGTCAAGGTGACATGGTCAAATGGTATGGATACCCCCTAAAGTTGAGATGAATCACAACAAACATGCATGGAAAGGTGATTCTTCAAAACAACAACAAAAAAATCCTACAATCTCATTTATTACTTCTATCAAACACATAGTGTGCAAACTTATCTACAATTGTACAAAGAGAAGGAAAAACAAAATTTAAGACGTTAAAATGTTTTCATCTAACTCATGGTAGCCTAAATGCTTCAACCATTAGGACCTATTTTCAATCGATTCAACACTATACCAAAAAACAACTTCTACAACTATTACGAAATTTCTTCAACATTTTGTGTGCAACACTTCATATACATGTAAGTTTCATCCAACAATCAAATAAGAAAAAACCATGAAATGAACTACAAAAAGACAAAATATAATTCGATCAACATACGTAATAGTGAATTTATACAAATCCAAAAAATTGGATGTATGCTCCAACTCCAATGAGAGTATGCTTCAGTGCCAATATCTTTACCAACTCATTGTGAACCACCTGGTTTTCCACCCAACCATATCTAGGGAGAACTTCTCCCCCTGGAACCCCCGAGCTGTAAGAGCTCACAAGCAATAGAAAAATATAGTAGTAGAGAGATATACAAGGCAAGTTGAGGAAGACAAGTTTCACTTCCTCTCAATACCACTCATGGTAAACTCCATTGGGTCAAGCTACTTAAAAATTTAGATTATCATTTGGCTACCCTCCAAGTCTCTCCCTCTCACAATCTTTTTCAAATCTCTCAAACTCTTGGTATCACAATCCACCCCCAGAAGTGAGAATACATGAGACACATATATAGGAAGAGCAACAAATTATTGTCATAAAAGAGGGGTAATATGCATGCCTTGTATTCCATTTAGAGGAGTGTAACTCATGCCATTAAGGAGAGGTATGCATGCCTTAGTTAAGGAGAGTGTAACATATGCATTAAAGAGAGTGTATGAGGAATCTTTTATGACGTGTCTTTAATGAGTGTAAGAGGAATATGCCATTCTTTGATGAGTGCATAAAATAGAGTGTAATACATTATTAAAAGAGAGAGAGAGAGTTACATAGAGCCATGAGAATCATCAAGGAGAGAGGAGTGAAGTGATTGAGGAGGTATAATTCCATTTTAATAATAATATCGTAGTCTCATAAAAGATACTATAATAATATTAATAATATTGAGGATTAAGTTGAGATTGAACTATTATGATTGATTAATGACAAGTTAAGTGATTTTCCTTCAAGTGTATTTGATTACCCATTGATTGGAGGTGATTTACTATTTTTGGAAAGTCATACTTGAGATGCTAGACATGACTTTCTATTTTTAGAAAGTCACTCCAAAATTGCTATGAATGAGATTTTATTAAGGAAATTCATCCCTGAGCTGCCCATGAGTGGTATTTTTGTTCTGGAGAATAAGGATTTCGCACCCCTATTGCATGCATATTCGTGCCTTAGTATATTGATGCGCCCTGATCTACTCTAAAGATCCAAGATTCCACACCCTGACCCTTTGAAATATTTCGTGCCCTAAACATTTTATTTTAAATCTAGGACTCCACCTCTTTATATTTCATCTATTTAGGACTCCACGCCCTAATCATTTTATTATATAACCAAGACTCCATGTCTTTATATTTCATGGATTTAGGACTACACACCCTAAATTCCATGGCTTCTCATCTAATCTGCTTCACCTTAAGGTACTGATTGTGAGCTCATACCCATCTCATGGTTCATTGGTAAGGTCTTCTTCCAAGACCTGCACACATCACAATATCATAGATCAAAGGAATCAAATGAATTTCATAATTAACTTATTCAATTTTTTCCAAGGATTGTGCATGACTTCCACAGTCATTTTGGATTTGGAGAAATGACTTCCGAAGTCATTTATAACTTGAGCATCCTTGTTATCAATGACCAAGTCCCCTGCCACATCATGCTTAGTACAAGATTAAGCACATATAATCATAGAAATTATGTATCATCCATAAATCACAATTAACCATATGTTCCACATAACCATCCATGAATCTATGTGTCTCGATCCCGGATCACCATCCATGTCATACACCTATGTCCAAACTAGGATACCAAAAGGGAAAACATCGATAATATGCTCTTAACCAAAATGAGTTCTTATAACCAAAATCATAAGCACACAAAAACCAGGTGACCCAAACTAGTTCTATAGCATATAAGCATAAATAACTCTGTCATGCATAATATTATATTATTATATCAAAATCACCCTCTCTAAGTGTCATCAAAGCTATCTCACCAAGAAGGGACACTTCATTCTGGAAAAATTTCAGCAAGCTTCAGGAACGGTTGTCAACGGAGAAAAATCTGATAATTTCTTCTTCAACACCCACAGGGAAGTCTAGTCCCACTTGGCTAGATCCCTGGGCTTACGAATTGGTGACCTGCCTAGTACTTATTTGGGGATTCCTCTGGTCCCCAATTCATTATGAACATCTTGTTGGAAAGACCTTCTAGCACGTTTGGATCGTAAGCTCTCGAGCTGGACCTTCAAGATTTTGAACTCAACAAGCAGACTCACCTTACTTAGATATATTCTACAAGCTCTCCCTGTCTATCAACTCTCGGCTCTTCCATCCCCCAAGAGTATCTACAAAGATTTAGTTTCTACCTTTCGCAAGTTCCTGTGGTCAAGCACACAGATAAGCAGGAAATGGTTTCTGGTTTCTTGGCACAAGATATGCAAGCCCAAAATTCATGGAGGTCTAGGTTTGAAATATCTAGAGACTTTATCGAAGGCGCTTGGAGCCAATATCTGATGAAAATGGCTCTAAGGAGGACATGAAACATGGAAAATGTTGTGGGTTCACAAGTATGGCCAACGCTACATTCGAGATCCCCCATTAGATCCTCAGACCTTGCCAACTAGATCTTCTATTTGAACTTTGGCCAAAGAAAGCAGGAATTTAATCCAAAGGCACAGATTTTGGGAGGTCCAGAATGGAGGCATAGCCAAATTTTGGGAGGAATCATGGATGCAATATCCCAAGTTGGCGCAACATGAAAATCTCAAGGAAAATAGAAACTTTTCTACAAATCTAGGGGTAGTATATGTTAGATGCTTATGGATTACTTAGAAACCTCCCTCCAATTGGAGAGAATGAAAAATTCAAGCTTAATGGCCCAACCATGATCCACCCCTTCCTTAGGATGAGTTAATCCACCTTCTTCATCAACTCCACATTCTATCAAGTGACGACCTAGAAAAAATTCATTGGGGTTATCGATCTAATGAAATTTTCTTGGTAAAGGAAGCTTTTACTATTCTCTCCACCAATGATACCCCTGATCCAGACCCTCTCTAGAAATGTTACTGGTACTCATGTTTCTAGCCCAAATTTTCCTTCTTCCTCTGGTTGATCGGTCATGGAAAAATTCTAACATGGGAAAAGATAATAAAAAAAGTCTTTGAAGGCCCATCTTGTTGCTTCCTCTATACATCGGAAGAAGAGACAATAGATCACCTTCTGAACTCATGCTCAGTGGAAGATGAGCTCTGGAATTTTGTGGAAAATATTTTGCCACTCAGGATTGCTCGACCAATAGTCTGAAATAATCTCTAGATCTATAGTGTTGGAACCTGTTCAAAAATCCAATCTTCAATAGAACACGGTGCCTATCCCAAGGATTCACTCTATGGAACCTATGGAAATCCAAGAATAAAGCAGTGTTCCACTCAGATCCCATATAAATCAACCACATTTGGAAAACGACTAAGCATAACATTAAAGAAACCATCCTTGTGGAACGCTGGGAGGATGATGACTGGAAGGTGAATGGAAGGGAGACTCAAATCATATGAGACTTACAACTCTACCCCCCTGCTTCCTCTTTGGCTTCACATAGACAACAAGTTGGGGCAAGACCCTTGACATAAAAATTCCTCTTTCCTCCTCAAGGCTTCACCAAACTAAACTTTGATGGTGCCTCTAAAGATAATCCCACCCCTGCCGAGATGAGTGGTCTAATTCAAGATTCAGAAGGGAAGACTCTCAAAGTATTTGCGGTGGCATGCAACATCTCTATCAATAACATTGTGGAGTTCCTGGTCATAGAGAACGGTCTTCAACTCACGACATAAATGAGCATCACAAACCTCCAAGTTTTAGGGGACTCGCAGTTGGCTATATCTATTATCCATAAACTGATCAATGGTTTCCCTATGGAGAAAGTGGTAAAAACCTGGCGATTGGAGTACATATGTGAAAGAATCTAGAATCGTTTGTCCTCCTTTGACTATATAATTACGAAACACATTAGAAGACAAAGAAATCAAGCTACTGACAAGTTAGCCAACTGGGGTAGCGACCACGACAACCATGAGCTTCTCTCTGGTTGACCACCTCCCTATCACTCATCAATGTTTGACGAGCTCAACCACATCATCGCCAGTGAAGACGATTCCTTGATGGGGGTGTTGGGCTATGGAAGCCACCCTTCACACGATGGATGCCAATTGTTCACTAGTTAAGGTGGGGGAGGGTAGTACATTAGCCCCTCCACCACGCCAGATTCAATACCACTGTGCTCGCTTGTGCAAACCATTTAAATTCACTTGTGTGCAATTGCTTCGATGTGATGGAGCCACTCCTCCTCTTGCTATATTCCATTAATTGTAAAACTCTTTGATTGTCTAATGTCTCTTTGTGTAATGTGCCCCCCTCCCTGCTTGCATCTTCTCTGAATCTTGGTCTAGGGTGTTGGTCTGTCCTGTGCACCTCGGGTGTGCCTCAAGCGACGTTCCCTCACCTCCTCCTTCTAATTGAGAAAATTTCCCTCTTAGCTCTTCTCTAGAGGACGTGTCTTCTTCGGTTCTGGCTAGCTTTAGATTCAATTGCTTTATGCTCTTGAGGTTTCTTGCCTTGGCCTCTTGGGGGATGCCACTGGAGTGCTTTGTGCTGGTATTCTGATTCTTGTTTTCTTAGTTTTTGGTCCACGGGTGGTGCTGTATCTCCTGGGGTGGCGATTTTATTTTCAGGGAGGCAGTGGACTCTGGGTCTTCTTGCATCTTGGCTCTTCCTTTCTGGGGTCTCTGGTCCCAATTCACCCTGCGGTCCTATGTTACGACTCTGGTGTTAGGATCGAATTCGGGGCCTTACCTTTCAATTTTGTCTTGGGTGTTTTCTATTTTCTATCCGGCTCTCTCCCATCGGATCTCTTACTTCCACTCTGGTCCGACTCATCTCTAATCGGGTGGAGAATTCTTGGTGGTGGGAATTTTTGTGTTAGTTATCCTCTTCCCTCCGGTCTGTGGTAGGGCCTGCTTGGTTCTGGGTGGCAGGTGGTAGCGTTCTGGGTGTCTCTTTTTTTCGGCTCTACGGCTTCCCTCTGACCTCCATCATGAAGCCCACTCCCCACTCCTTGTGCACCTTTGCTTTGGCGAAGGCTAAGGGATCTCTCACCCTCATTAGGACTCAGGGTGGTGTCGTTACTATTCGGGGTGGGAGCTCCAAGTAGGATGCGGGTCATTCGAGAGGCATTGGTCATGTGGGTTGTGGTACCCGTAGGGGTCACAATTCTTCAATTTCTTCCATGGAGGGTAGTTGTCGTTAGATGACTTCATATTTTGGTCGTGACGCATTCATAGGTGGTCATGGACAGGGTTGTCAACTTGTTACGACACCTCGAGGCTGCATCAGCCAAGGTCGTTCGAGGACTTCGGGTCGGGCACCTTCCAGGAGGTCAGGAATCTCCTTGGCGCTCCTTGAACTAGTGAAATTTGTCTCTGTTTGACTGGACACCCTTGATCAATCTCAGAGGGAGGATCACGAGGCCATCATGGCCCAATTTGAGAAGCTTCAGTAATTCCAGTGCCATGTTTGTGAAAGGGTGGTAGTGGTCTGGCCAGGAAGAATTTGTTGACGAAAAAGGTTGAAAAACTAGAAACTTGGTTTGCTCACTTTGAGAACAATGTCAATTGCATGTATCTCCCTTTGCCTACCCCAAGTACTGGGCCAGATAACCATGCTTCAATTACCTATGGTGACTAAATATGTTCACTGGTGTGTTTCTTCTTCTTTTAGTTTTCTGGAATGTTAGGCCTCTCAGGATCTGGAGCTCTCAACTGGAAATTTTTCTTTTTGTATGTTGTATGGTTATCACATTAGTAAACAAACCTGGTCGGGGTGAGATCATATGCATTTTGACATCTTTGTATATGCCTTTTGATTAATAGAAACTCTTTGAATTACCAAAAAAAAAATCATGTCGGCTATAAACAGTTCTACCGTTATCTGACTCCAACTCCCATATAGAATTTATGTTCCGTATATGGTTGTTATAATTGTGAAAAAATTTAGTATTTCTGTCTCCCTGTTTTATCCAATCGCCCTACTCTTATGTCTCCAGGTCAATCATTCTGTTTTTAAAATATGCAATTTTCTAGACTCTAGGAGACTCAATTTTTGGGCTATATCTGTTGGAAAAAAGGAGGTAGGGAAAATCCTGGAGAGGGAGTTATGTTATGATTCTATAGCCAATAACTCTTCTTTTAGCTCTGACTTTCTATTTTTCTCTCGAATTTTGACCTCCTTTTTGAGCTTCCCCAGTTCTTTGACAAGGGAGTCCATAATTGAGGAGAAATTTAGGTCTGCATAGTTTTTCCAACAAATTTTGACCAAAGTTATGAAGGAATCATCTTGCAACCAAGTGTGATTGAATTTAAAGGGGTAAGAGGTCCCGTGGGTATCTAAATCTAGTTCTAAGAGGATTGGAATATGATCATATTTTTTTTCTTGACTAACCAGGATCTATGACATCCAATATTTTCTGCCAATATCCCTACCATTAAAAATCTATCAAGGCACTTGAAAATATCTTCCACCCTCAATCTGCCATTTCTCCATGTGGGGCAAGTGGGAAGGGAGATATATCTTTGTGATTTCATTTTAGCAACATCTTCGAAAAATAGGAGTCCAGGGGATCTGCTCGGGCATGAGACCCCCAAATCTCCCCTAGATAGATAATGAAATTTAAGTTGCATGCTAGAAGAAGAGAGGGGTCTCCTAGCATTCCATTGGATTGCAACATATCCCAAAAGTCTTGCCTCTCCTCATAGGGACCCTAAATATTTACTATGTTTGTAGGAAAAGAGAAGCCCCTTATGTATCCCTCTAAAATGATTCCAATCGAAGATGAGGAGGCCTCCAAGGAAACATCCTTTGGACTTCATAAAGAGAGAAGCCCACCAGAAAATCTTGTGGAGTCCATAGCAACATAATACCACCTCGCACATAAGTGATAGAGTGCCTCTCTAGCCTTTTTCTCCAGAACCATAGTTTCTTGAAGTAAAATGATGGAAGGCTTATAAATTTCCAACAACCTTTTGAGGGAAAGAAATTTTCAAGTACCTCCAACCCCCCTAATGTTGAGGGATAGAAGAATCATTTCGGGACAACCATTGAAGGTGATTTATCTCTAAGAACCCTATAAATAATTTCCTTATTGGAAGGAGGGTTCAACATGGGTTATCTATAAAATATTTTAATACAAATTAATATTAATGTATACTTAAAAACATATAATAACAAAAATACATTTTAATGTGCACTGATAAATGTTTCAATGCACATGTTATGTAAAATATTTTAATCTCAAGTATGTATATATCATATATAGTTTAATTTTTTTATATGTATATATCATATAAAGTTATTGAACAAAATATTTTTTTATGGCTAAAATGTGTGAGTCTCAGTATTTTACAATTTGGTTCTTTCTTAGATATATGTTTTTTTGTCGAAATCCAACAAAGATTTTTTGGACTTACAAGTTTACGTTATGTACTCTATATAGCATTCAAAAATACAGTTTAAACAATGAAAAAATACACATTGTATTTTTCATTTAAAAAAAAGTTTGCACATGAAGAAATTTTATCCCTCTCGACTAATGTTAGATTCATGATTATGATGGCTATATACTCTTAGGTTTCCTCTGTGACTCTTTGGAGATAGTATATCTCTAAACCTCACATCCATGACTCTTTGGAGATACTATATCTCTAAACCTCACATCCATATAAAATAACACGAGTGAAAAGAGTCTCAAAGATGAGTTATTTATAAATTCCATATGCAAAGATCTGTTAACTTACAATTTTTAAGTCCATAATAAGCTTTCCATCCTCCATTTATCCATTTCTCAATGCTATAATTCCAATTTATCTTGTAATGGATATTGATTCCAAGATATTTGTATAAATGCTATAATTCCAATTGATCTTGCAATGGATATTGATTCCAAGATTTTTGTATAAAAGATACTTTCTTTTATTAATTTTTAGAAGATTCTAAGTTACTTGATAGTATATCATCAACCTAAAGAGAAAAAGTGACGACTTAAATCTTTCAAACATTCTTCTAACTAATTAAAATTAAATGAAAAAGGATAAGAAACACCTTTGACTGACTTCGATATTACAATTTTTTTTTTAACAATATTCATTGATATTCAACTTCCGACAACCTGGAATAGGAACCAAATGCCTTTAGATACTTGTTTCCTTACTAACTCAAGCAAATGGAAGAGGGAAGATGGCCTAAGGTTGTGTTTAATGATAGATTGTGCACAAGAAAGAAGACTTGGATGCGAAAAAATAACAAATAGTTTAGCAAATGGGGCATTTGCTTGAGCATGTGTCCCACAAACGATAAAGAGATAAAAGCTTTTGTTATGGATAAGTTTCAAAAATGACTTGGGAGAAGGAGTTAGGGAGAAGGAAAAAGTTTTATATTGAAGAGTTTAATCCCTCTCATAATCATAAACAAAAAGCGTACACAGGGGCCAATATTTCTTGGAGAGCCAAAATTCTTATCGCTAAGTTAAGGACTAATTCACATAAACTCTGTTGTGAAACAGAGCGCTGGAAAAGGCCAAAATAAGTGTGGGAGGAAAGAGTATGTATTTTTTTCTCTTCTGGAAGAGTGGAAGCAGAAAAAAATTTCAATTTAGAATGCAAGGCCTTCAAAGACAACAGGGAAATTTATGCAGAGTTTTGGTAGCTAGCTCTTGGGATATTCTATTATGCAAGGGCTTTGTCGACAAGCTAGGAGAGTTTATTGTGACACTTCACAGGAAAAGGGCAGAATACAAGAGCCATATAGAGAAGCAATCTGTCCCATAGGCTATCGTTAAAATAACTTTTCTTCTTACATATTTCTACACATTCCCACATGTCTCTTTTCTTTTCTTATTCATTTTTATTTTATAACATAAATGTGAAAAACAAATTGCTTCTAACGAGACCATGGGAATTTGGTAAAAGAAACCTCGATGTTGGTAGCTAAGCGTACCACGCAATGTTTTTCGTTTCAATGTTGGCAGCTAAGTGTAACTAAATGAAATGAGATTTTAAAGTCCACGAGACTAAAAATAGTCTATGGGACTATGAGTTCCATGCTTTTTGCCTTTTGCATTTCAATCCTTTTCTTATTCAAGTTGATGATGAGCTGGCCCAACCTTCGAACAATCCCATTGCTAAAAAGACAATGCCAAGAAATCAATGCTAATACATATCCATAACTTTCTCTAATGTCTTTGAACGCATCACATTCCAAAATGAAATGTTTTTCCAATACACACCCATTCTTCCCAAGCTTCTATAGGCCTTTTCAACCATCCTGTTTCACACCGAAGTTGATGCGAGTTGGTTCTTAATTGAGAAATAAGAACCTTTTCCCTCCACAGAATGTTAGTTCCAATGTCCTCTTTTTGTTGGAGATCATACGTAGGGTTGAATTCTTAAATGTAGTACTTCTTCTTTCTACCAAACTCTTTTCCCCATACCTGTTTACGAAACTTCTCCATAACAAAATTCTTTAGCTCCTTACTATTTGCGGGACAAGCATTGAAGTAGATATTCCATTTTTGCATCCATGTGTAGTTTTGTCTCATCCATGTTTTCTTTCTTTCACTCATGCCTTCCTTGAAGATAACATTAGGTCGTCTACCTACTCCCATTTTCTCAATTCTTTTTAGATATCTTACAAGCCATACCATAGCAATTGCTTCGATGGGAGTTGCTCCTGTTTCACTCAACATTATCTCATAAGGTACCAAACTTTTTATTTTGAACTTGCTCATGATCAGAAGTTTTTGGATTTTCTCAATTTGCTTCCATTTTGAGACAAGGGTGTTGCTAGCCCATAGTTCACACCCATATATCATCACTGGACAAACTAGGAGTCCAAACAACATTTTAATCGCTTTCCAATCCCATAACTCTGCCTCTCTACATCTGTTTTGAAGAGCATATAATGCTTTCCACCCTCCTAATATTATCTTCTTTCTCCAGTCCTCCCAATTAAGTTTGTTGTTGAAATCAAACCTGAGGTATTTGTACTCATTTACTTCTTCAAGAATGTTGCCTTCAAAGAAGAACATATTCTCACTCTGCTTCATTTTATTAGAGAAAATCATTATTTTGGTCTTGCTAATATTAAATTGCATCCCCACTGCTCTACAAAAATTCTCAAGGACATATAGGTGCATCTGCAATCCATGGGCCGATTTAGAAATCAATACAAGATCATCAGCATATAAAAGAAGCTTTATCACAAACTCCCCCAACCGAAAACCATCTCCACCTTGAAAATTTAGCCACTCTTCCAGTTTATCAATATACAAACCAAAAAGAGTAGGGGATAGAGGGAAATTTTTCTCGACTCCAATGTCACTTCTAAAGCTTTCTGAAATACCCGTTGAGGTTCTAATTTTGACTTTCACCTCTTCATAAAGTCCATGGAAAACAAATCTATAATGAAAATATATTTCAACTTCTTCCATTCTAAGCCACAACTTATCTCTAGGGACTATGTCAATTGCCTTTTTGAAATCAACAAAACAACATAATACTTCTTCTTTATCCCCCCAAACCTTTTCAATAATGTGTCTCAACGTGATGCCATGATCCACTGTAGAATGCTTTGGCCTAAAACTCGCTTGTCCTTTTGCCCTCTTTTCTTTTACTTCTGTCCACTTACTAATTCTATTTTCTACCATGTTGCTGAAAAGCTTTGCAAACATAGGATTGATCATAATGGTTCTATAATTGGAAGGATTATTAATGTCACCACTTTTAAAAAGGGGTATTGCTAAGCTAGTTGTCTAGTCTCTTGGGAATCCTTGTTGAATGACGTTATTGAATATTTCTATGATGTGCGGTACAAGAGTGTTCATTCACCATTTTAGATACTTTGTTTGAAGTTCAACCAAGTCTTTTGCCTTTCCTATGTTCAACTTCTTAATTCCAATCTCCACCTCCTGTAACGTGAAGAGATTTGTAGTTGTGCTGAGCCCGGGGGAGGCTCAACCTCTGATTCTTTCTCATAGAGTTGTCTTGCATATTCAAACCATTGATTGGCTGTAATATTATTTCCGATTTGCTTTTTCCTTGGTTGAAGTTCCTGCCAAAAAAGCTTTGGGTTATTCTTGCCTAGATATATTACCTCTTCTCGCCTTGTTTGCATGAACTCATCTTTTTTCCTTTTTAGTATATGCTTATATAACTTTACATTCATCTTCTCCTTTCCTGTCTTTTTCAAGGTCCTCCTTGCCATTTTGTATTCCTCATCAAGCCAAGCATTTACAGGAAAACAATTTGATTCTAATTTCTTATTTTTTGCTCTTTGTACTTCTCAGGTGCCCTTTGAATTATATTTGTTAACTCATGACTGTTGAAGCTTTGGAAATTGGTTTTCTCCTTCTGAATGAGTCTCTCCACCATTGTCTTGAAGATAGTACAATTTTCTTGTGTTAGAAGAATTTTTCCCCTTGGTAGTGATTGCCAAGCGCATTGGGTTTTTCTCCTATGCTACCTTTCTTCTACCCATGATAACTTTATATAAATTGGTTTATGGTATGATTTTAAGTCCTAATTATGCTCTCCAATCTTAACTTCGTCTATCTTTTCTATTAGGCTTTGTGAACAAATCACATAATCGACGACACTTGCCCCATTGTATGTGTTGCAAGTGAAGTTCCGAGACCTTTTCCATATATCTAGACCATTGCAAATAATTAAGTTGAAAACACCACCCAATGTAAGCAACTCCTCTCCAAAATAATCGCTAACTTTGTCATCTTCTGAACATCTCACCCATTAGGGATTCTCCTCTTCAGTGAGCCAAATATGATTATGATCCTCTTTGAAACAAATAATACTAGCTTGTTGATTTGTTGTTCTAGCATTAAAATCGCCCACTAAAAGCACTTCTCCCTACTGAGTGTACGCAACAATCTCTTGCTTTAAAGTTGCATACAGATCCTTGTTGTCTAGCCCCTTATTTTTGTAAGTTTTTTAGACTTGAGGGGTAAAATAACATGCTGCAATTCTTATGTGATTCTCATTCTCTATTATTTTGAACCATAAATATTGTTTATTTGCATCTTCTTTCATCAACTGAATGTGACAACCTTCTTTTTCTTTCACTAAAACTAGTATCCCCCATACTCTTTGCCATTTTCTGCTACCTTGTTCCAAATTGCTAACTGTAGGTTTTAACCCTGAACATAAATTATCTACACACGAATGTTATAACAAAAAATAAACCATAGTGAGAGCATAAAACGTAAAAACAGATAAACACAGAGATTTTCCCCTGGATCCCAAATCGAGACGACCAGCTTGATTTTTCATTATATTCCTTTTAGTGTTACAACACATATATATACATGCTGAAGCATTCATAAAACCCCAATCCATTAACCCTGGATTAGAACATAACCGTAGTTCTCTTGACCGGATCTACAAAAATACCAGGGGTCGAAAACCATAGTACCCAAAAACCATGTGCAAAACCATGCACAAAACCATGGACGCGGACTACCCACCAGAAATTAAGGACCAAAAATTTTCGCCGGGGCGCTGCCACGGACCCCGACAGGGGGGGCTACCGCCCCCCCTGTGACCCCCCCCGTTGCGCCTAGCGCAACGGGGGGGCCTATCACCCCCCCTCTTACCCCCCCGCGTGTGCTTAGTCGTGGAAAGAATATAACACATACCCAACACTAACTTCAAATAACTGTCAAACACAAGAGTTTTGCAACCATCACATTCATGAATTTCCATGAGACAAATTATGTCTCTACCTTCCGCAATAGGCTCTAACCAAGGTCCCCTCCTCCAAGGATAGCCTCTACAATTCCAACAAACTAAATTTAGGTAGACTTGGGTAGGATTTGACTGCTACACAGTTTGACACATAAAACTCAAATTTGAGTCTTTGTCCTTTTTCATCCATGTTGCTCTTATTGTTTTCCTCCCTATTATCGAATTCTCTATTTTTTCTTCACTGCTAACTTGCTGCCCTGCTTTGTCCTAAGTCTCAAACATTGCAATAACTGCTTTACCATTGTACAACCAGGCCCTTTTCCCTTCATTTCTTGCTGCCCTAATTTTCTTCATTTCTTCTCTTCTCTCCTCTTGTTGTTTGCTGGTTAAATCTTCATCTAAAATGAAGCGTGAGCCTTTCAAGAGTTTATTTTTGCTCAAGAGATGGTGTTTGTCTTGCACACTTGCCATGGTGACTTTATGGGACGAGGTCTCTCTTCACATATCTTCCCCACCCTCCTTACTTGGCAAAGTTTCCCTTTCCAATGTAGTTTCTCTTTCAGAAAGTCCCTTGTCAAAATGATAAAACTTTCATTCCTCTCGTAATCTCTTATTCCTTTGATAATAAATTTTGTTTCCCTATCTTTTCTTTCTTTGTGTTCTCTTTCTTGTGCTCTATGAGCCCTTGCATCTTCTTCTTCCTTTGTTCTTATGTAACCATTAACGTTTTCAACTCTATCTTTGATTTCTTTTGGACCATCTTCCCTATTGTTCTTTTTTGTCGTCTCTTTCAAAAGATTTGTTTGTTGAGATACTTGTGTATCTACTTGAATTGCTTTAGAAATAATCACATCCTTGTTTGCTGCCCTTGATTTTGTCATGGTTTGCCACGCTGTTTTCATGCTTTGCCATTCTTGTTTCCCTTTCTCTAGAGCCTCTTGTAACATTGTTACCTGTTTTTTTTAAATTCGATTACCTTCTATTAAACATCGATTTGCAAATGTAATCTCTAAAATTTTGTAGTCATTTTCCTGTTCTTTGGCTTCCAAAAACTCTAGCCCTGTCCTTGCCTTCATCAGTTCTTCGACATAGAGATCTGATGACCAAGTAAGAGGTGTGGATGTGAGACTGTAAATGGTTGACTCTTCTTTATTTTTGTAGTTCTTATTTATTTTATTTCTCTCACATTGTTTTCTTTTTCTTTGTCTTTGTTCTTGTTCCCATTTAAGGCGAGCAAGCCTACACCTTAAAATGCCCCGATATTTCTTTGCATTTACCCAAATCCACTTTCCTGTTTTGTCTGTTGAAGCAATTTTGACTTGACCTAAATGATTGGTTTCCACAGAGCCTGATATTTCCTTGCCATTTTTAACCAACCACTTTCGGATTTGTGACAAAATTGCTCATAAGCAACAACACAGCAGTGTCGGCAAAATTGTCCATGAACAAATCCAAACTATCTTTCACCGCACAATCCAAAGATTCAATCTTAAATCACTAAACATAAATCAAAATGTTAGATATAAAACTTTTGTGATCCATAATTTAAATAAATATCTTTCGAATTAATCCAAAAAACATAAATGAAAATACTACTACTATGAATAAAAAGATCTGCCCCTCCCATAGTTAAACGCTTTGACAAATTCCCGTCACTTGCCTTTCTCAATTGAAACACAATAAATAAGTAGTGTTTCTCCCCCCGTTTCAATAGAGGTCCAGACCATAAAAAAGAACTACTCCCTCTCTCCACTGCCAGTGTGAACGCTGCTTGAGGCAAAAAGGTGCACCCTCTCGGAAATGATCGAACTACCAATCCGCCAATTTATTTACGCCGGCCCCTCCTCGATTCGAAACTGTGACCTGGATATCCTACAGCTGCCCTGTGACCTGGTCTCCTACGAAACTGTGACCTGTTCTACGAAACTTGGTGTTTCCCGTGATCTATATGGCTGAAAGCAAACGCTGAGAATTGTAGCCTGGATAGTCACTTACCACCGTTCTAAACAACAGACAACCAGTTACTATTCCTTTTAAGATTGGCTTCTGATTACATTTTTCTGGGGTTCACAGCAGTCCCTTCTCAATGGCTTTCCATGTTCCAAGCCTTCAATTCGTCATCCATAGCGATGTTGAAGTCGATGTACTGTATCTTCACTAATTTTCTCAAAACATCACCTATTCCCAATTCCTTTCACAAGCATACCGCAAATATTTGTACTCAAATGCGCAAATTTTCTCGTCAGGACGGTTTTTTCAGTGATGCAAGGAACCTTAAAGAGGAGAACTACATGGTCATTTGTGATAAAGCTTTGCAAGCGTGTATTAATACTAAAAACCTGAAAGAAGGTCAGATGGTTCATGCACATATGATCATAACTGGTTACACGTCGTGCGTCTATACAGGGAACCGTCTGCTGGACATGTATGTAAAATGTGGGAGTTTGGTTGAGGCACGTCGAGTGTTTGACAAAATGTGTGAATCAGATATATTTTCATGGACTACCATGATTACAGGATATTCTAAATGTGGGCAGATTGAGTATGCACGCAAACTGTTTGACAAAATTCCTGATAGAAATATGGTTTCATGGAATGCAATGATCGCAGGGTTTCTTCGCTGTGGGTTTGCAGAGGAAGCACTTGAGTTGTTTTGCCAAATGCAACAGAAGGGCATGGAGCCAAACTCAAGTACCATAGTTAGTGTTATATCCGCATGCAGCAGTATACTAGCTATTGACTGTGGTAAGCAGGCTCATGCTTATATACTCAGAAATGGAATCGAGTTAAATGCTTTTGTGGGTAGTGCACTTGTTGATATGTATGCTAAATGCCACATAATAGAGGATGCAGGCAATGTATTTGACAACATGTCTGAAGGAAATTTGGTTTTGGACAATGCAATGCTATCGGGATATTTGAGAAACGGGTGTTTGGAGTATGCACGTCAGCTATTTGACAAAATGTATGAACGAGATGTCAAATCCTGGACTTCCATGATTATGGGTTATGTCCACAATGGGCACGGTGAAGAGGCCTTGGATTTGTTTTTCGAGATGCTGCGGGCAGGCATGAAGCCTGATAATCTTACTTTTGCCATTGTTATCAGTGCATGTGCGAGCCTGGTGGCATTAATGGAGGGCAAGGCTGTCCATGCTCTAATCGTCAGAAGTGGATTTGAATCATACCTAAATGTGGGCAGTGCTCTTGTTACACTCTATGCTAAATGTGGCTTTCTAGATGATGCATGCCAGTCGTTTGACAAAATGGTGAAAAGGGATGTTGTGTCGTGGACTGCCATGATAGCTGGTTATTCACATCATGGGTTTTTCGATAAAAGTTTGGGAATTTTCTGTCAAATGCTAAATGAGGTTTATAAACCAGACCAGTCTGCGTTAGTATGTGTTCTTCGTGCCTTTACCAGTCCAGCTGCTTTAAAACGGCTGTTGCAAGTGCATGCATACATTATCCAAATTGGGAATGAGTTAAATGTCCACGTGGCAAGTGCTCTTGTTGATGCTTATGCCAAATGTGGCAATCTGGAGTGTGCCCAGCAATTGTTTGATAAAATGCACATACAAAATGTAGACTCTTGGAATGCATTGATTTCAGGATATGCGAAATATGGAAGAGTAGGTGATGCACGAGAGTTGTTTAATAGAATGCACGATAGAGACATTTTCTCTTCAGATTGTAGAAAATACTTGGACTCAGATTATCCGATTCAACTGTGTGACCATTTACCAGAGTGTTCTTGGAACGCAATAGGAATAGGATATTGCCAAGGTAAGATACAAACTGTAAGTCAAGTTTTCAGAGACATACCTAAGCGGAATGTTGTCTCATGGACTACAATGATTGCAGCATATGCCCATCATGGATATGATGAGGAAGCTTTGAAACTCTTTTGCCAAATGCAACAGGCAACCGTGGACATTGGACCATTCATCTTTTCTACCGTTCTTAGTGCATGTGCTCGCTTAGCAGCTTTTGAACTTGGAAGGCAGGTCCATGGCTCAATAATTAAAATTGAACATGACTCACATTTATCTGTCAGCAATTCCCTTATTACAATGTATGCAAAATGTGGGAGCATGGATGATACACACCAAGTATTTTTAAAAATGCCTAAACGCGATGTTGTCTCATGGACAGCTATGATTTGTGCATGTGCCCAGCACGGTTTTGGCAGAGAAGCTGTCCAGCTCTTTGAGCGGATGCTACAGGTAGGTGTGAAACCAGATCATGTCACGTTCACTGGTGTTCTCTCTGCTTGCAGCCATGCAGGCTTAGTGGATGAAGGCCGTGTTTACTTCCATTCCATCAGTCAAGAGCATGGCCTCAGACCGAATACAGACCACTATACCTGCATGATTGATCTTTTTGGCCGTGTTGGGAACTTGAATGAGGCAGAGAACTTAATAAACAACTTACCACATGAGCCTGATGGCCGCATGTGGGGAATACTACTTAGTGCCTGCCAAAGGTATGGCAATATAGAGATAGGCAAACGTGCAGCAGAGTACCTTATTGATATGGAACCACATAACATTGGAACATATGTGATGCTCTCAAACATATATGCTGCTGCTGGCAAGTGGAACGATGTAGCAAAGGTGAGGAAAATGATGAAAGACAGGGGGGTGAAAAAGGAACCAGGATGCAGCTGGATTCAAATCAGAAACAGGGTGCATACATTTGTGGCAGGAGACAGATCCCATCCACTGGTCAGTAGAATCTATTCCGTGTTGGAGAAATTGCAACCACGGATGGAAGCAGCAGGGTATGTGCCAGATATACTATTTGCCTTACATGCCATGGAGAAAGAGACCAAGTAACTCACTACAGAATGCTTCCATTTGTCTTTTGCTAGCTAGCATTTCCCATGAGATACCTATATGAATGGTTGCCAATCTTTGTGTTAGGTATCTTTCACATTACAACTGTATATCTTCAACGTTGTAGTGCATCTGTGTGTTGTCAAGGTTGACAGGACTTTCACCTGGTCTTGAATGCAGTTTTCTATTGGAGCCTGGCCGCCGGAAATTGAAACTGGGTCATCCTCACAAGTGCCCTAGCTTGGCCCTAGAATACATCCCAACAGACATAAAATGGATGTTATTTTCGCATAATATTCAATTTATAAGCTGGGCCCTAATTTGAGCTTCCGAATGCTTTGCTCTAGAAGGAAGCAAAAGAACAACCGTATTTCACACTACAACTGTATTTCTTCAACGTTGTGCTGCATCTGTATTTCTTCAATTTTTCCGGGACTTTCATCTGGTCTTGAATGCAGTTTTCTATGGGAGCCTGGCCACTAGAAATTGAAACTGGTTAATCCTCAGAAGTCCTCTAACTTGGCCCCAGAATACATCACAACAGACATAAAATGGATGTTATTTTGGAATATTATTCAATTTATAAGCTGGGTCATAATTTGAGCTTCCGAATGCTTTGTTCTGGAAGGAAGCAAAAGAACAACATGACTGGAAGCTTGGACAAAGCATTGGAGTGCCTCTCATGCTACATGAGCAAATCTACTACAGGTGGTCTATTCTATTCTGGTACCCTGAGAAAGAAGACTGTTTTCAAGATAAAACATGAAGATGTTGTTTGCACTCTGATTTGAATGCAATGGATGGAGTCTTAGTGCAATATGTCTATGCCATATTAACTTTCTAACAATAAACTAACTCCCAAATTTTTTGTCACATGATCTTGTGAACACTTCTGCAGGTTCTTAAAATTCTTTTCATTGCTGTACTTGGCTGCAGCGAGTTGGGCCATGTGCAAGTATTGATCGGGGGAACGCTCAGTTATGACTATGAGCTTTCTGTGTCTGTTCTTATAAAGCGTATTGTAGATGCTCACCTACACCTAGCTAATTAACTGCTGAGTATATGTTGCAGTAAGTAGACCTTTTTGCTACTCCGGCACTCTGTACTTGTATTTATTACCAACTTTTTGTCAATACTAATGACCTGGAGGTACATTTCTAAGGAAATATGCAAATGAAATTGACATGTTTCCAAATTCATTATTCTACTGTTGGAAATTTGCAGAAGCATTTTCAAATTTCTTTACAACTTCAGTTCATCAGATTAAGCTTTATTCTTACAAGCTGTCTGGAATTAAAACTATATTGGAGAAAAAGGTGACCAAAGAAGTCACAAAAGGTTGAATGCTAAGTAACCGGAAACACCAATCCCAACCCCCAGAAACGCTGCTCAGCGTTTCGGCTACGGAAACTTGTACGATCTGGCTTTGAAACAGCCTTGAAACATTCCGTGATGTTTCATTTTTTCGGGAATGTGGGTCCTTAGCTCGGAAAGGGATCTGTGGAGTTTTAAAAAATTTAGATCCGTTCCTGGAAATATGGATCTGTATCATGAAAATTGTGATACAGATCTGTATTTCCGGAAACGGATCAGGCAAATTCGTGGTCGCCAAGAACGGATTTTACAATTTTTTTTAACTTTTTCGGTTGGGAAAAAAAGGGTTGGGTCCCCTTAAGTCGTTTAACTTAATGACATATTGTCATGGTGATTTTCATTTGCCTAGAGCCATTGTGAACAGCAGCATCGGCACACAGTGATTTCGTTGTTCAAGTTTGGAGTCTGTTCATTGCTTGGTGGAGCCGGAGCTGGAGCTGTCGCTGAGTGTTCAAAGCGTTGGATGAGTTGACTGTTGGGGGAGCTGAGGACAGTGAGAAGGCCGTCCGCCATCGCTGCTTGGAGTTGGAGAGGAGACCATTGACTCTGAACAGAGTTGATTGTAAGTTGCATTTCAGATTTAGATAAAGTAAATGCCACCAGTGAAGATCAGCTATTTATCAAAACATAGACATCCTGATATTCTGTTTTAAAGAATCAATATTGCTACTGTAAATAACTTGTGTAAAATAGAGTGCGAATGGCACCAGTAAATTAACCCTTTGTAATTGCATCCTTGTGATATTCCAAAAAAGATTCTAGAAAGTGCATTGAGATTCCAACCAGACTTCAAGTGAAATATGTCATGAAAAAGAGAGCTTATGTTTTACTTATTGTATAAATCATGACCATTCATTCCACGTAGATCTGTCGTAGAAGCATAATAAATAATTAAGATCAAACATTGCAAGTAAAACAAAAACCCATCTTAGATATTACCACCATTCACATTTATATTTAAGCATCCAAGTTATATACATACATTCAATTGTTTATAGTCCAAAAAAGGTGAATAGTGAGACATATCCTCCTCATTTCCTAACAAAAATCTAACTTCCAATATACGAAATTGAAGCTCTTGGAAACATCTTTCCAATGGCACCACTTTCAGAGTCAGTTTCATTATTGTGTCTTCATGATAGCTGAAAAAGTGCATCGTCTTGCTTTTTCTATAAGTCTATCCATTCTTGAGTCCACCTAATGTTACCCAAAGGCCGCAATGCTTAAACACTGCTCTGAGACCATTTTTTCATGTACTCATACCTTGATGACCCACCATTTATTGTAGATTACTCAGGTTTTATTCTGATTTGTTTGTTTGTGTTGGACACCTAATCTACTAAGGGTTAGTGTGGTGGAATATGAAAGGTCATTGGAGTCCAAGAGACATTGGAAGATGACTCCAACGATCATGTCAAATGTATAAGTGTACATTATTGTCAATAGTAAATGCAATTCAACGCTTTATCTTTCATATCTCTTATCTATCATGTGTGTGTTTAACATATGAGCCATGGTTTTGTGACCAAGGTTAGATTCCCTCATCGCTAGAAAGCCAGTTACATTTGCATCTCTGTGAATTCTGAACTCTGCTCTCAAACGATCCCGAGCCTCTCAGTCTAGCAGTACACCTAATTTTGGTCTGCCTTTTTCCAGCATGTCAAACCTGTCCTCCTCCAAGGATTAAAAACTTGTCATTGTACAAGAAAAATGTGAACCTGTTGCCACTGAGCAAATAATATCATTGCATTTGCCCTGCTGTTAGATATCTTTGTTGTAATGTCTCCATCTCTGGAATTATAATGTCCTCTATTATCGCAGAGGCATATCTCTGAGAACAAAAACTCTGCACAAAACATTAGCATTTGGGGGCATGAAAGAGCTAAAGAAATTCAAATTGTGATAGAGCGCAAAGGCTTGTGGTGGAGCTTCACGATCTGGGAGCTTAACGACGAGAAGCTCAAAATCAGGTAACACAATTCAATTTTTTGAAGAATTTTTTGGTCAAATGCCTTAAAGCAACTGTTATTTTGCTGAAATACGAAAATTGCGGTGATATTGAGCATTTAATGGTGGAAACTGTGCATTTTGAGCTGTTGATGGGGAATGAGATCATTTCGAGCCTTTTAACAATGATTTGAAGGGAGAAAATTGAAGGTTCTGAGCTATTTGATGGTGAAAAGTGAATATTTCGAGTCATTTTGGAAAATGCTTGTTTCAAAAGCTGTAGGGAAGCCCTTAATCATGTCAAAGGATTAAATTTAACAGATTTGGTAGTACAAAGTACTCTCCTCCATGCTAAATTCAAGAGAAAATATTTGCAAAGACCTGCAAAGAGCCAACTCCTGCAAGCGATCACAACTAGTTACTGGATCAATATTTGTAAAGTGCAGAGTTCACAACTTTAGCATAAAAAAGTGTTCTTTTTTCGATTTATAGTTCTTGGAACAAGCTTCGTTGTTAATAATTGCTAGTATTATAGCCATTGGCAACAAGATGTTTGGCAGAATTCGAGACTTTCTGGTAGAGAATGTCAACATCTACAGTTGCATGGTTGGCTTGGCGATGTAAAATTTAGGGCTTTCCAATGTTGACATTGAATGTGGGTTAACAAGTTTATATGTGCATATGATTTATTGTTTTGTGTGATGGTCAAAGAATATTAATTTGAATACTGGTGTTATATGTGCGTCGAGAGTTGATTGATTGAGACCATACCCGTTTGATATCTGGTATGCGATGAAGTCTTATATGCCTACTTGTTCAAGCTTGTCTTGATTGGAGATTCTGGAATTGACAAATTGTGGATCTGCGGAGCTCTACAGGAATTCGTTTTCCGCATACCCCTTGACAGAGGCAACGTATGGTATCAAATGTATTGCATTGTTTTTCAAGAAACAATACTTGATAGTGGATTAATAGACATGTTGATATGTAAGCACACTTGAAAGCTCAAATACTATGCATAACTCAAGATTACTTTTGAACTAGCGAGCCCTAAAAATCAGTTTTAAAGTCTACTTTGGATGCAAAAGATTACCGACAACTGTGTTATCTTTGAATGAAAAGATGAGGTGGATCGATATGGTGATTAACACCTTTAATTTGTTGAAACTGATTTGTTAAAAAATGGCTCCAATTGGTGGAATAATAGAGTTACTGAACAATCTGATACTCTCTACTATGGATAGTGCAGTCAAAATCAACAAGAATTTTCTTATTGATATTCACAGTTGTTTACAAGATGCACAAAAAAAGATCGAATTTTTTAACTCAAATCACAGCTACAACAAGATGAGTTACAACAGAAAATGCATCATTCTGGACTTGTTTTTGTTCAGAACAATTCATTATTTGAGGTTGAAACAAACTCCCATCAGCAACCACCAACTGATCAAGTCAATAAAGTTGAAGTGGATCGCCATCCAGTGCCAATTTCAAGAGCATATTTGCATGCAAATATGGAAATTCAACCTGCACCTCCCAAGCCAATCATCAGACCTTGGGAAGAGCTTGTCAACAACAATCACAAAACAAGTCTTGGATGTGACAAGGAGGTGTCCTTTCATATTCTAAACTACAAACCCATCAAATTTCGAAGTGTTGGGTTTCCTAAAGACAATTCATCTTCACCTGTTCCAGATCTCGCTCCTTCACATTCACAGTCAAAGATTGTCAAATGCCAACACTGTAATCAAGTTGGCCATGTGAAATATCATTGTTTTGATCTTCATCCATGTAAGCATTGTGGCCAACACACTCATCATTCAAACAAATGCATCATAAACAATCGTTCTGCAAGAACAAAGATTCACCTTGGATGGATCGCTTCTTGGCAATGGACATCTACAACCAAGAAAATATTTTGCTCATATCATAGAATTTGTTCTGGAGTATTGAAAAATCTTGTAGTTGAGTTCTCTTCAGCTTCTCACCTTGTATCTGATAGGGGGGAAATGATGGTCATCTACAAGCCTCAAAGCCACATCAAGCGAGCCTGTTATGCAACCAGATCACAAAAAAGATAGATCAACAATTTCAAAATTAGCCTCATCGAAGGGGTTGTGAAAATTCAGCTAACCCTGAATCCTATTTCATCAACTGATTATGATTCTCCTAATTGTTAATTAATTCTTAACAATTTGTTTGCAGTTTTCTATGGCAAACACTGAATCAATCACATTTCAACCTACACAAATAAACTACGAAAGAAAAATACACGCAGGAAGAAATATATGCACACACAAATAACACAATTATTTTTGGACCAATGTCCTTGGAAAAAGCCAACTCGGGAAAACTTGTGCAGCAACTGAGGGTTTTATTATTATGTAGTAGTGATCTGAGTGCAATCTATGGATGGCCAAACTGGATATCCAAATAGAGGAAAACTATAAAAAATATTTAGTGAGGAAATTCCTCACTCCATAGGCAAATTCGACACTGACCTTAGCTCAAAATGGAGTCGTCCTACTATGCCTCTGTGTAGTCTTTGCATCACCCGGCGCAGTCTCTGCATCACTTCAGCTCGGAACTGCGTCACCTCAAGCTATCTCGTCCACTGCTGTTCGAGAAATTGATTCTCTCGGCCTTTGGAACCTCTGCTTAGCTTCTGGCATTGAATCTCAACTTCTCCCCAACAAAACAAAATTTCCTCTAGAGGGCACTGCATTGCCTCTGCGCTGCCTCACTGTGGCACTTCAACCTCTCTGCAAATGTACTCGCCGGATTTGGAATGTCTCCTTCGACTTCACTATCTCTGCCCCTCTCTCACTGCTTCGATCTCATTGAATCATTTATGACAACAAAACACTGCTACTCTGGAAATCGATTTCCCAATAAAATCGAATGCTCAAGTGTCTCTTCTCCAAGCCCCATCGACGACTTCTTATAATCCTTCATTGAGACTTCAACTACCAAGATTAGATCTTAATCAATGGCAAAGATTAACTAGAAATCGATCTATGTGACTTTCTAGAACATTCACACCACGAATTAATTAATTTTGATTAATTAATCACATTCCCTCGTAGCCAGGTACTGATTCAAGAGGTGAACCTCCTTAAGAATCATGCTCAACTGTACCCTCTGGGGCTACAAAACCAAGTCACCCCACCTCACTCCTGGAGGGATGTCTGCAATCATGGCGAAATCTTCCTCCAGCCGGGAGGATAGCCTATGGCAATCTTAGAAGAAGCTGCTTGATGGTCTTGCTTCTCCTCCTTGTCCCTCTTCCTGAGAGGACACTGAGAACTGTAATGACCTAGTTTGCCACACCTGAAGCACTTGACCTTCGAGATGTCCTTCTTCCTACGTGTAAAGTTTTGTAGATGTTCTATGCTAGTAGCAATTTCACTTTTCTTTCAGCAATCATACAAGTAGGTAAGCAAAATGCAGATAGAACATATAAGTAGATCTTACAGAAGACAAATCAGAAACAGGAAAAATGTGTGTATTCGTTTCGGCGGTCAACAGGATGCTTCAACCAGCAAAGTCTCCTTTGGTCAGCCAACCCAGCATGTGTCACAACAACCCTCCAATCTGTAGATGAGTCAACCCAAGTCAACTCTGCAAAAGTCAACACTGTCCTGAAAAGTCAACGCAGGGGCAGCAAGCTAAAAGTCAACGCAGCAGCAAAACGGTCAACCCTTTGACCTCGATTTTTGTGCCAGGTAGTACGGCCTTCATAAATCGAACCTTCCACAAGTTTTCAGCTTGTTTGGACCAAGCGTTGACCAAAGTCAACGCTGGTCAAAGTTTCTGCGAAACCCTAGCAGCAGAAAATCCGTACTTCAGCTCAGCCGTACAATTTGTCCTCTTTGTCCTTCACACGTGTGGCTGAAACTTGTCTTTAGGTAGCTCGTACTATTTGATGAGAAGAGAAGATGATGAGTTGTGTTGATGATGAAATGCTCTTCAACTTTTCCTATATTTATATCAATCATGAGGGTGTGTGACACATCTGTTGGGCATGCGAGCCTACATTACAAAACTGGCCGACCTTGCACATATAATTTATTAAAAATAATAATGTCAAAATATAAGTTCTGCTCATCGGATTAAGACATATTTTATATGGATTTTACATCTCTCAGAAAGAGGAATCCAACAAAAATATTAGCTTCTTAATCTGAGCATCTTAACATGGAGTTTGGACTTAGTTGTCCAAATTTAACACTCCCTCTCAACTAGGGAGAACTCCATCTATTAGTGCAATCAACATCGTGCGTCATCCCGCCGAAACTTGCTTTGCTGGCTTCTTTATTTCAGAACAGAAGTGGATCAGTCACAAAGACATCATCCCCCGACTGACATAGTCAGTCCAGAGGTCCCGGACCTCACAAATCTTGATCCCAGATCAAGTGGTTGGACCGTGCCATCCTAGATAGAGAGTACGGCAATCTCTGATGCGTCCATCAGTCTTTGCTAATAGTCTCTAACTTTTCCACACCTCATTGGCCAAATGAGAGGTACTTCCCATGAGCCCTGAACTCAATGGGTAGGATGCATACGGGGCACAGAAAATGAGAGGTGAACCAACTCAAAATCACAACGGTGGGGTCCGAGCACACCACCAAGGTTGGCAAGCCTAGCCTTGTGGTTGCCCATAGCTCCAAGAAGCTCTCCCCAAAGCCCCCCAGAGCTCCCAGAGCTCATCGTCCAACAGGACCCACATCATAGGGTCTTTCCACGACACCAAGACTCTCACGGAAGGTTAGGAACTTAACCTTCCCCAGGGGCTTAGTGAGAATATCCGCGACCTGCTCATCAGTTCCTATATGATCGAGCCTTACGGCGCCTCGCTGTACCATATCCCGGATAAAGTGGTACCTGATATCAATATGCTTGGATCGGTCGTGGAACACGGGATTCTCAGTCATACGAATCCCACTCTGGTTATCACAGAGTATCACAGTGGTATCTAGCACATGTCCAAACAGCTCACTAAAGAGCTTACGCAACCAAACTGCTTCACAACAGGCCATACTTGCAGCAATGTATTCGGCCTCCGCGGTGCTCAAAGCCACCGACTTCTGCTTCCTGCTCATCCATGAGATCGAGGCAGAACCAAGATTGAAGCAGCATCCCGATGTGCTCTTACGATCCACCACACTGCCAGCCCAATCGACATCAGTATATCCACGGAGTGTCACACTCCCGGCAGTGTATCTCAGCCCATGGTTTATCGTGCCCCGAAGATATCTCAAAAGATTCTTGGCACCAACCCGGTGAAAATGATGAGGCTCAACCATCTGTTGACTCAAAGTGTTCACTGCAAAACATATATCTGGTCGGGTGTTCACTAAGAACATCAAAGCTCCTATGAGTTGACGATACTCAGTATGATTGGCCAAGATAGGCCCAGCAGCGCTGCCACTCAACTTCTTAAAGTTGAGTTCCATCGATGTCGACACGGACTTACAGTCCACCATCCCAAATCTTTCCAGAAGCTTCACAATATATTTTCCTTGAGAAAGGAAAATCTCTCCAGGTCTCTGCCAGACCTCCAGGCCTAGGAAATAGTGCATCAGTCCTAGGTCTTTCATCTCGAACTCAGCAGCAAGCTCCCTCTTACATTGATGAATGAGAGGGTCATTACCTGTCAGGAAGAGGTCGTCCACATACAACACTAGAATGAGAGGCTTCCCTTCCACAACCTTGAAGTAAAGGTTTGGATCAGCATTGCTTCGAGTGAAGCCCAGCTTCATCAAGTAACTATCCATCCTTTCGTACCAAGCTCTGGGTGCTTGCTTTAACCCATAGAGGGCTTTCTTCAACCTGCAGACATAAGTGTCTCGATCTTGAACTTCAAATCCCAGAGGTAGTTCTACATACACCTCTTCCTTTATTGCACCATGCAGAAAAGCGGTCTTGACATCCATCTGATGAAGACTCCATCCTTGTGTAGCAGCAAGGGCTATGATTGATCGGATGGTGGTATATCGTGCCACAGGTGCAAATATATCGTCATAGTCAATTCCTTCCTTTTGAGAGAAGCCACGGGCATCAAACCTTGCCTTAAACTTTTCAGCACTCCCATCAGATCCATGTTTGATTTTGTAGAGCCATTCCGCAGTGACAACAGATTTGTCCTTCGGTCTCGGGGCCACATCCCAGACATCATTCTTCATAATAGACTCATATTCTTCATGCATAGCATCCTTCCAGACTTGATGCTTGATGGCTTCCTCAAAAGATCCAGGTTCAGATTGTACGATAGTACTCATGGCAGCTAGATACCCTTGGTATCTACACGGCTTCTTGCTTTCTCGGAATGTCCCCCTTGGGGCAGCATGACCCTCAGCATCTTCGAGGGTGTCCCTGAGCCATGATGGTCTCTTTCCAAGTGAAGGGGGTGGATCAATAGGGTCCATTGGCCCTTCAATATCAGGCATAGTCTCATCCTGGGGTTCTTCCAGATTTCCAGGTCTTTCTTCATGATTTTCTTCAGATCTAGGAAGATCTACTACTTTCTTCAGGGAAGCATCTTCGTCAAAAGTGACATCATAGCTTATTTCTACTTCCCTTTGACCAGGTACATAGACTCTATATGCCTTAGAAGTCTCACTATAGCCCACAAACATTCCTTTCTTCCCAGTAGCATCCAGCTTACTTCTCTTTTCTTTCGGCACATGAAAATAGACAGGACATCCAAAAATTCTAAAATGTGAGACATCGGGTTTCTTACCAGAGAAAACCTCTTCGGGAGTTTTGGAGTCCAAAGCGGAATGAGGGCATCGGTTTTGAATGTACACAGCAGTGTTTGCAGCTTCTCCCCACAGAAACTTAGGTAGACCCTGGTCACATAGCATGGCACGGGCAGCTTCCACAATAGTCCTATTCTTGCGTTCGGCAACACCATTCTGCTAAGGAGTATATGCAGTGGTAGTCTCCCTCTTAATGCCAGCTTCTCTGCAAAAATCTTTGAACTCATTTGACTCATATTCAGTGCCATTGTCAGTCCTCAAAATCTTGATCTTCTTTCCGGTCATATTTTCCACCAAGGCTTTGAATGTACGGAACCACATGAAAGCCTCATCCTTCTTCTTCAAGAAGTATATCCAGGTTTTGCGAGAGAAGTCATCAGTAAATGTCATATAGTAAGAACATCCCCCCAGGGATGTTACAGGCAACATACCAGAAAGATCAGAATGAACCAGTTGCAATATCTCAGATGCCTTTGTGACACTTGAGGGGAAAGGTCCCCTTGTATGTTTTCCTTCAGCACAGCCCTTACATACACCTTCATGATTATTTCCAAAATCAGGCATCCCTGTCACCACCTTCCTCGCTTCGGGAAGGGCTTTGTAATGAAGGTGTCCAAATCTTCGGTGCCATAGTTCGGTTTGTCGGATAGTATCACAAGTCATAGCTCCCAACGGACTCCCTCCAACCTGATAGAGTGTACCAACCCTAAAACCAATTGAGATAGCTTCCTTGCAGCTCTTCTTCCACATGAGCACCTTTCCATCAGAGAAAGTTACATTGAATCCTTTGTCTTCCATGGCAGATACAGACACAAGGTTCTTCTTCAATTTGGGTACATAGAGTACATCTTGCAAACGGAGGACTTGTCCTTGAGACAAGTGGAGGGTCACAGTCCCGGTCCCTTTCACGGGATAAGTGGCATTATCCCCAAGGATAATTTCTAGATTAGTATCCCTTTCAACCATGTCAGAAAGTGCTTCCTTGAATCCGGTGATGTGTCTTGAGGCACCACTATCAATTAGCCAGACATCCATAGTGTCGGGCGAAGATGCAGCTGAGAGAGCAGATACCAGAATATACTCATTTCTTTTATCAACAACATTAGACTCCTCATACCTGGTATTTCTGGACCTCTTAGAAGGTTGATTGTTTCCTCCAAAGTGTGCCTTCCTCTTTCCTTTGGATTTTTCATTTCTTCGATTCCCATTTCTTCGGTTGTTGTTGTTATCGTCACTATCGGGAGAATCCTTCTTGAAGGGGCATTCTCTAGCATAGTGTCCAGGCCTATGGCAGGTGAAACATTTACCCTTCTTTTCTTGAGTCTTTGTCCTTCTTTTGTCCTTAGAACCACCAGAGTTCTTCTTTCGGGAATGAGCACCATAGGCAGCATTTCTTTCATTATCAAATTCCTTCATCCTTGTTTCTTCTTGCATACATCTTGACAGAAGCTCATCAAAGGTAGGAATGGTATTATTGTTGAGAATAGTAGTTGTGAATACTTGCCATTCATATGGAAGTCCTCCAAGTGCGGTGAGAACCATCTCACGATCGGCTATTATCTCCCCAATAGCTAGCAGATTGTTCCTGGTTTCGGTCAACTTCAGAAAGAAAGTTTGAACAGACTCATCTCGGCCCTTCTTCATATTCTTCAACTTGTTCTTGAGGAATAGCACTTGGTTCACATTGTTTACTTGAAACATAAGTATCAATTTGTCATACATCTCCTTGGATGTGCCTAGTTCGGATATGTAGGCAACCAGACTCTTATTAATGGATTCCCTGATCAGCAGCTTTGCTCTGATTTCTCCCTTCTTATACTTGTTTCTAACAGCAGCAGAGGCATTGGATGGAGGTTCTTGAATCTTCCCTGTCACATGATCCAGGAGATCATGATCTTCCAATTTGAGATCTAATATCATCTTCCAGGGATGGAAGTCATCACTTCCAGTCAGCTTGTCATTCTCCTTGAATTCAAGACTAGTGGAACCCATTTCCTCCGATGATGATTGCTATAGATTGAGTTTGTCTTCACCTCCCTCTGATACCATGTAAAGTTTTGTAGATGTTCTATGCTAGTAGCAATTTCACTTTTCTTTCGGCAATCATACAAGTAGTTAAGCAAAATGCAGATAGAACATATAAGTAGATCTTACAGAAGACAAATCAGAAACAGGAAAAATGTGTGTATTCGTTTCGGCGGTCAACAGGATGCTTCAACCAGCAAAGTCTCCTTTGGTCGGCCAGCCCAGCATGTGTCACAACAACCCTCCAATCAGTAGATGAGTCAACCCAAGTCAACTCTGCAAAAGTCAACGCTGTCCTGAAAAGTCAACGCAGTGGCAGCAAGCTAAAAGTCAACGCAGCAGCAAAACGGTCAACCCTTTGACCTCGATTTTTGTGCCAGGTAGTACGGCCTTCATAAATCGACCCTTCCACAAGTTTTCAGCTTGTTTGGACCAAGCGTTGACCAAAGTCAACGCTGGTCAAAGTTTCTGCGAAACCCTAGCAGCAGAAAATCCGTACTTCAGCTCAGCCGTACAATTTGTCCTCTTCGTCCTTCACCCGTGTGGCTGAAACTTGTCTTTAGGTAGCTCGTACTATTTGATGAGAAGAGAAGATGATGAGTTGTGTTGATGATGAAATGCTCTTCAACTTTTCCTGTATTTATATCAATCATGAGGGTGTGTGACACATCTGTTGTGCATGCGAGCCTACATTACAAAACTGGCCGACCTTGCACATATAATTTATTAAAAATAATAAATTCAAAATATAAGTTCTGCTCATCGGATTAAGACATATTTTATATGGATTTTACATCTCTCAGAAAGAGGAATCCAACAAAAATATTAGCTTCTTAATCTGAGCATCTTAACATGGAGTTTGGACCTAGTTGTCCAAATTTAACACTACGCTCCCCTTGTCCTTGATTGGGACCCTTCGATGCGAGGCTCACATTCTTCTCTTCCTTTACCTCCTTCGATCCACTGCTGCTGCTGTTGCCACTAATGGTGCTCTTCATCATATCTCACCTCAAATTCTTCTGCTGCTGCCACTAATGGTGCTCTTCATCATATCTCACCTTAACTTCTTTTGTTGCAAGTCTGCCCACATCCCGTCCCATCTTGGCAAGGTTTCTTTGCCCAAAATACTTTGGACGAATACTTGCCACTCTTCTGAGACACTGTTGAGAGCTACCCACACTAGCTCTGTGGCTTGAGGTGCTGACCCAACGGATCTCCTCAATCTTGGTAAGGAAAGGATCTATGCGCCCCCCTTTTGCATCTGGGTGCATTTTAGCTCTCTTCCAAGCACATCTTCTGTTGCTCGGAAGATCCTTGGTATAGCATGGAAAGAGTATCCCACATCTCTTTGGCCATAACCCGGGACACTATGTGAGATACCACATGATCCTGAACTCCATCAAGGATCAATCTCTTTGCCTTCGCCATCTCCTTCTTGTACTGTTTTAGCTGATTTGGATATGTGGGGATAACTACCACGTTATCGATAAATGCTTTGAGATCATACTCATCTAGAAGGAAGGAAATCCTTGCCTTCCAGATCACATAGTTGGAGGCTCCATCCAACCTGTCTTGATCCTAAAGCCTGACTGTTGCCATATCAATAAAAAATGCGGAAAATATCCTCTTCCCTTATGCTCAGCTACTGCTCAGCGCTACGCACTCCCTAATGGAGTGAGAAACTTAGCCTACAACGACTGTTGATTTGCAAGGGAAATCCAACTTCTGAGACTAGAAGTTCTCTGAGGAAAATTTTCCCTTGGTGTGTGCTCTTCTTCCTCTGAACGCTAGTTTTGCTATGGAAAACTGTCACAAATCTACTGCGTCTAATTGGAGATCAGTTTTGCAAGAAAAATACTACTTGCTCCCTTTGCCTCTGGAATCCCTCGATTTGGAGAAACACGATTTCTTTGTCGCACTCTCAGAGAAATCAAATTTTCCTCAAGAAATTGACCTCTTGGCCAAGGTGACTACGTTGCTCTTTGGGGTTTCGAACTGTTGCTCACACAGAGCAGTGAAACTCCTCTTTTCTTCTGCTACTGAGCTCTCCTGCTGATAATTTGTGCTCTGATACCATGTGAAAATTCGGCTAACCCCGAATCCTATTGCAACAACTGGAAATAGTTCTCCTAATTGTTAAATTAATTCTTAACAATTTGTTTGCAGTTTTCTACGACAAACACTGAATCAATCACACTGCAACCTACACAAATAAATTGTGGAAGAAAAATAAACGCAAGAGGAAATATATGCGCACACACAAATAACACCGTTATTTTTGGACCAATGTCCCCGGAAAACCCAACTCGAGAAAACCGGTGCAACAATTGAGGGTTTTATTATTATGCAATAGTGAAATATGAGTACAATCATGGATGCCCAAACTGGCAATCCAAACAAAGGAAAGCTAACAAAATATCTAGTGAGGGAATTCCTCACTCCACATGCGAATCTGACACTGACCTTAGCTTGAAATGGAGCTGTCCGAACTGCCTTTGCGAAGTCTCTGCCTCACTTCAACTCAGAACTATGTTACCTCTAGCTATCTCGTCAGCTGCTGTTTGGGAAAATGATTCTCCCAACCTTTGGAACCTCTGCCCAACTTCTGGCACTGAATCTGGACTTCTCCCCAGCAAAACAAAATTTCCTCTAGAGGGCGCTGCACTACGTCTGCGCTGTCTCACTGCGGCACTTCTGCCTCTCTGCAAATGTACTCGCCAGATCTGGAATGCCTCCTTTGACTTCACTATCTCTACCCCTCTCTCACTGCTTCGATCTCAGTGAATCACTTCCAACAACAAAACACTGCTACTCTGGAAATCAGTTTCCCAGTAAAATCAAATGCTCAAGTGTCTTAAGTGTGTCATCTCCAAGCCCCATCGACTTCTTCTTATAATCCTTTGTTGAGATTTCAACGACCAAGATTAGATCTTAATTAATGACTATGATTAACTAGGGACTTTCTAGAACATTCACACCATGACTTAATTAAATACTGATTAATTAATCACATTCCCTAAGTTTAGACTTGGGAAATAATTAAAAACTGACTAATAATCTAATTAAATCGTCTCTAAGTGGAATTTCCAGAAACGATTTATGGGATTTGGAGATCTCATGTACTTTAACATCTCCACAAAATTTCAAGGTTAGAACACATCCGATGCTACAAAAACAAATAGGAGAAACCTTTTTTACATCACATAAATGAACAATCCATGGATGATACAAATGATTAAAGATCCTTGCTATATATAGGAGTCTAAGGAGTCACAATATAATTAGAGTCTACATAACAATAATAATGTAAGGATACAACAATAACAATAGTGAGCTTCTATGGGGCATAATAACAATATGGGGGCTACATGGACACAACAATAACAATAAGGGGATACACTAACTATAACAATAAATGAGCTACACTAGTATTATAGGAACCTAACATGCCTCTCTCTTTCAAAATTTTTTGTCCTTAATGCTTTAGTAGTTATGGATGCTTCTGTATAAAGTTTTTATCCTCCCACATGGAATCTTCAACAGGTAAGTTCTTCCACTTAATGAGATACTTTGAAATTGATCAATTTCGTCGCTGTCGGGTTCTTATTTCTATGACTGCTTCAAGCTCCAATTTGATTTTTCCTTCTTCGTAAGTTCTGACAATATTGTTTGAACTGAGGGCTTGTCATCGATGCCCTTCTTTAAGCATGAAATATGGAAAATTGGGTGTACTTGGGAAGATGTAGGCATCTCCAATTTGTTTGCCATAGTACCAATCTTTTGCAACACCTTGTAAGGACCATAGTACTTGGGTGATAATTTATTATTCTTCTTAACTTGTTTGAGGGACATTTGTTTGTATGGTTGTAGCCGTAAAAATACCTAATTGCCTACATCAAAACTTCTTTCACTGCGATGTTGATCGACTACTTGTTTCATTTGATTATGTGGCAGAGTGAGGTTATCCTTTAAGAGTTGGAGAACTTGTTGTTGATGCTTGATGTGATTTTCCACTGCTTGAACCTTATACTTTTCCCTCAAAGATGATGTGATGAATGGTGGATGATATCCATAAAGTGCCATAAATGGGATCATTTTTTCTATAGTATGGAAGGAAGTGTTATACCACCATTCAACCAGAGGTAACCACTTGACCCATTGTGTTTGTTTATCATATACAAAGCAATGAAGATATCCTTCCAAACATTTGTTTACTATCTCAGTTTGTCCATTAGATTGAGGATGATAAGATGAACTATGAGCTAATTGAGTACCGAGACAAGAAAATAATTCCGTCAAAAAAATTCCAGTGAAAATGGGATCTTTGTCGCTTATAATAATCTTTGAGTTTTCATGTAGCTTTTAAATTGTTTCCATAAATGTAGTAGCAACTGTACTGGCTTTAAATGGATTAGATAATGCACAAAAGCGTGCATACTTGGTAAGAGTATCAACTACCACCATGATGACACTCTATCCTTTAGACTTGGGCAAATCTGTGATAAAATCCATTGAGACCTCCTCCCAATGTTGACTTGGAATCGCTAAAGGTTGTAACAGACACGGGGTCTTAATTGTTTCAACTTTATTTTGTTGGAAAACCAAACATTTTGCCACAAGTATCGGATTTATGACCATCCCAAAAAAATTCCTTCTTGACCCTGTGGCAAATTTTTAAAAATCCAACGTGCCCACCTATGGGGGAGGTGTGCAATTCCAAAAGGATCTTTTGTTTGAGTTGGGAATTCTTACAAAGATATAAGTGATCTTTGTACCATAATGGATCATTTTTCCAGATAAATGTATCAGATGTATTGGGATCTTGCTGCAAATTTTGAATGAGTGTCCACACCTCTTCATCTTTCTTCCATTCATCCATTGCTTGAGTTATCCAATCATATTGGATAATAGAAATGGCACAGAGCAACGCTTGCACATCCTCATCCTTTCTTGAGAGTGTATCTGCAACAACATTTTGCTCCCCTGTTTTGTAGATGATTTCAAAGTCATAACCCAACATCTTGGTGACCCATTTATGTTGCTCTTCTGAAGATAATCTTTGTTCCAAAAAATATTTAAGACTATCGTGATCGTTTTTTTACCAATAGGTACATTCACCATTTTTTTAGTGTATTTAGTATTGCCAACATTTCTTTCTCATAAATAGGCTTGTGTAAATACTTTACTTTGATTGGACGACTTTCAAAAGCAATGGGTCTTCCTTCTTGCATTAAAACAACACCAATTCCATTTCCCGAGGCATCACATTCCACACTAAAAGTTTTTGTGAAACCTGGTGTAGCTAAGATTGGTGTTTGGCACATTTTCCATTTAAGATGTTTGAAAGGCCTTAGTTGCTTATGGATTCCATGGAAATGCATCTCTCTTCAGTAATGTTGTTAGAGGTGTTCCTATTCTCCCATAACTCTTAAAAAACTTGTGATAATACCTAGTGAACTTGAGAAATGCTTGAAGATGCTTTAGGGTTGTGGGGATTTTCCATTCCTTAATGAATTTAATTTTGTTAGGGTCTACTTTAACACACTCATGAAATACAATATGACCCAAATATTCCACCTCTTGTACTCCAAATAAACATTTGGAGGTTTTTGCATATCACTGTTTCTCCTCCAGTAGTTTGAGCATCCTATCAACACATTGAACATGATCCTTCCAAGACTTGTTGTAGATTAGTATATCATACAAAAATACTAATACAAATTTTCCAAGGAAGGGTTTGAAAATGGAATTCATCAAACCTTGAAATGTGGAAGGTGCATTAGTAAGACTAAAAGGCATGACAAAAAATTCATAATGACCTTCAGGAGTTCTGAATGTTGTTTTCAGAATGTCTTCAGTCTTCATTCTAATTTGATGGTATTCTGAACGAAGATCCAACTTGTTAAAGTAAATTGCTCCATGTAATTCATCCAACAATTCATCAATGATAGGAATGAGAAATTTATCTTTAATAGCGAGCTTGTTGAGCTCCCTATTGTTGATCATATGGTTAACATTAGTCAATTTTTAGGATAACCTTGAGTATCAAAGTATCGAATGTCATGACTTGTGGTGAAAAAATTTAAATAATGGCTGGAGAGAAACAACGCTAAGCTAAGTCACGTGGCTGAATAGCGAAGCACGTGTCCAAAAAGGGGAGGAAGATGTAAAGGCTCCGAAAATGAAGCAAATAAGTGAAGGTATAATATAAAAGGTCTAAAACGAAAAATATCATAATACAACCCACCTCTATATTATGTACATTGAAATGGATCTCCGCAGGTGCTATTCCAGGGGGGTCAAGGAGCGGAGGGGGGTGAGAGACCCATACCCCCGCGGAATTATGGTGACATGTCACGGGGGTGGACACAAGGTAAGGGTTATATGGCAAAGGGAAGTGCGGGTCTTAAAGTCTCCGTGCTGTGTATTTCATGATTCCAAGAAGAATTCGTTTCGAGAACAAAGTTGCTTACGCGGCAACAAGGTAAGGTAAGTCCATAGGTGAACTGGTATCGAGGCTCGTACCAGTGTTAATCCCGACACGCGGCGTTCACCCACCTGCAGTTAAATGCCCAATCCCTACGCGCCACGTGCTCCATTGTCAGCGTCCTTACGACGCTCGCCTCACTTACATCACCATTCTGCCTTTTGCCAAACCATCCTCAGTTCTATATAACGGTCCCCCGTATTTTACTGCAGTAAACTTTTCAGGTATCCAGCTACGGTATAAACTAAAGTGGGAGCCCAGTGCCAGGTCCACTCGGTCACTGTCAGTAACTCCGCGTCGTTTTCCCGAGCAGATTTCCCACTGCACAGGTATTCCCTCCTCCATACCCCCTCTAGTTTCCTTTTTCTTTTTAAACGATTTTTATCAGTCATGGGAAAGGGCACCCCAAGAAAACAGAACCAGAGACCTCGCAAGTCCGTGAAACCAGAAACCCTCCCGGGTTCGAGCCCTTCTTAGACCTATAAGCCGAAATCTGTGATCCGCAATACCCTTTTCTCATCAGTAGTATCAAACCTGAGCTTTTTAGACGACATGTCGAGAATAGGGATCGATATCACGTGGTTTTATCAGGCCTATACCATCAAATTACCCCCCCAGTCTATCCTGTGGTCGAGTTTATTTGCTGGCTTAGAGATGCCTACAACGAACGTAGAGGCATCTTTATCTCGACTCAAGGGAATAGGATTTTTTCTCTTTCTCCTGACATTATTAGACAAGCCCTTCGCTTTCCCATTAGCGCGAGCTACACCAGTTTCAGTGAAATGACTTTAACCCCTCAATTCGCTAAATTGCCATGGGAACAACAAAGATACTTCATTTCCTCTATAACCAACAACCAGGCCACGTCTCTTCCTTCCGCAGAACCTTTTCCTTTGAGTTTGTTCAAAGAAAAAGTGCAGCCCATCCTCGCTCTCATCACAGGTCTGTTAGGTGTAGGAGGTTTGGGGGAAATTTCCAGGGCATGTATCTCTTTCTTACGGTTAATGTCCCAAACGGGGGTTAGCGACCGCCTCTACTCCATCTCGTCAGTGAATATTGTCAATTCATGATTCGGCCCTAGTGGCCTTTTATTTTCACTCTAGTTTGTTACTTTTAAATTTCGAGTGGAATTCACATCCCACTCCCGCGTTTTACTTTCTGTCAAAACTGTTGTTTAATATTGTTTAAAATGGCCGTGAGCCTAACTGTAAATGATGAGATGTCCCTATTCCTCATCATGAATTTTGGTTCTTTTTGATGGAGACCTCCAACTGATTACGAGCATGCGAGGAAGATATTTTTCCCAAAAATATTTTCTCGCTCATGTTTCTGAGGCTTCTATATAAGCAACAACTAAAGAGAAAAACAAGTTCCAGATTTTTTAAAGAAATTGATGTGAAGGAGTTTTTGTATGCTTTTTGTTGAAGTTTTAATACAAATGTGAAGAGCCTGTCGGGTCTCAATGATAAGGAATTTTATCTCTGATGAGGATTCTGGTCTTGGTGCTTTCTAGTCTGTAACTCTACCTTATGTGATATAGTTTAGCTGTTCATTTCACTATTTCCATTTCTCTTGTATCATGCTCTAGAATGCGAGTGGCTCACTGGTTCTAGTATGAATTTATCACCATTGATACTTATGCTAAACCTGTCTAGCGCTTTAAATATGGCTCAGTCATGATATGCTGTTTCATTTTCCACTTCATCCACGCTTCCTCTATATTAAGTGCTATGGGATGTTATTTTTAAAAGCAATAGACATGTATGGATTCTTATTATCATAAGCCCATCTCATGTTTAGATCTGTTTATGGGATTTCATCTCATTAGTGGTTAGTATTCTTTCTATTTTTCATACACAGCAAATGTCGTTTGATTTTTATCTCTGTAAAGCATTTTCAGAATCCAGCCCTCCTTATAGAAAGCTGCCTTTGAATTGTCTGATGCATTTATATTGAGAATTCACATCTTGCCTCTGTAGTGTTCCTTTCATTATGATAAGTTTGTGAATATTCTGGTTCCACCTACATTGATCTTCCATGTTAAAACTGAAATAGCAAAAGAGCCTTGTTCTGCTAATTATCCTTGTTATATCATACTGCTCCTTGTAATATAAGATGTCCTAGGCACTGGCCTTTCACAACTCAAGGCTGTCTCTAGGATTGACAACATCTTTTTGGCGCCATTGCCGGGGAATCGAAGTTGAGAGAAGTTGAATCCCTGGGCCTCGACAAAACCTTATTCACTCTTCAAATAGGTGAGCATGGAGAGTTGAGAGTTGTAGATCCCTCACCTTGGCAACTCCACATTCATTTATCAGATAAATTCACTTGTAGTCCTGGCTCCTCGTAAGCCACACCTAAGGTCAGATACGTCTCAGCCAAAGACACCTTTTGTGTCTGACCCAGAGAAGATCCTACATAGAAGGAGTTGGAGGGAAACACAGTCAGTCCATACTGAGATCCCTGAATTCTCTTTAGAAGATTTTTCCGTCCTCCTCCTCTCAAGTTGCCCAAGTGCAAGGTCCCGACTCCACTGTGGGAGATACCAATTACTATTCAGATAGTCCACCCCGGGGAGGAATTAAGGACGAAGCTGAGTCAAGGGATACCACATATTACACCTTTCACCCTACTCTTGAAGTCAAAGAGGTCAAGGAAGTCACCGAAGTATCTGCTATTAACAGCCCGTTGTTCCCGTCAACACCTCACGTTGCTGTCCAATACATTCCTATTGTCATTCATACTTCACTTCCACCTCCTCCTCCTCCTTTTACACATCAAACCCTGGTACTACCTCCACCTCCTCCAATGGCCAATGTTCCTGGCTTCTTGTTGAATAAATATGCCCCCCTGGCATTACCTCAAGTGTTGAATGATATGCCACAGGACTATCTGAAGATCTTACCCCGATTCAATGGGGAAAATGAGATTGAAGCTCAAAAACATCTTGAGGTCTTCTGTTCTTTTGCAGAGAACTTTAATGTGGAGCATCTAGATGTAGTCTTAAGACTGTTTGTGCAATCTCTTGATGGTGAAGCCAGAAAATGGTTTAAGACATTAGGAGACCGTTCCATCACCACTTGGGAAGGAATGGAAGATACTTTCATTAGAAAATGGGGGGAGAAGAAAGATCATGGACATTGTCTTATTGAGTTTAACACACTCAAGAAAAGACATAATGAAGGGGTGTCAAAATTTATCAAGAGATTTAACAAATTGTATTTGAGCCTTCCTGCTGATATGAAACCTCATCAAACCGTTGCTAAAGTTGTTTTCGTGGCAGCTTTTGACTCAGAATTTGGTTTCTCTCTGAGAGAAAGAAAACCTGCCACCCTGGATGATGCTCAAACAAACGCACTAGAGTTGGAGGCGAATTTTTCCTCCACTTGTAAATCAAAGGGAAAATCTGAACAAGATACTAGAAGAAAGGGGAAAGAAGAAGTATCTACCTCTAGCCCAGACAGAGACTCAACTAATGACAAAATTGAGGAAATGAACAAAATGATTAAGAATCTTTCAAGTAAGCTGGTCAAACTTGTGCTAGAGGCCAAGAATTCATCCTCCAAGAATTTCCAGAACGCTCCAAACAGGGGTTACAACCCTCAGTACAGAAAACCACCCTTGCAGATACTGCAAAGGAAACGGAAGGAGGAACAAGATCAGGAACCACACCCTATGTACTTGGAAGGTCAGGTAGATGGTCCCACCGAAGACACCACTTATGAGCAAGAGGAAGCATACCTTGCTTTTTCAAATAGTGATGAAGTAGAATGTCCCCTACAAGAAAGTGATGAAGTGCAGATTCCGTCACCTGTGGAAGAAAAAGTTAATGAAAGCACTGAAGATCCTGAGATCGATGACTACTGCAAGCAGTTTGTCGATTTCATGCAAGCACAGTTTAATAGAAGATATGACCTCAGATCTTCTAGGAAGAGAACTCGCACTCAGGATCAAGAGGAAGACGCACCTCACGAGGAAGCATTTGCTCAGAAGGAGACAACAACTCAAAGGACCACAGAAAAAGGTAAGAGGCCTCTTAACGAATCTTTGCAGTTTGCTGATCAAATTTCTTCCTCCTCACAAGTTGTTACTCTCCCCAATGTAAAGTCAGTGATAAAGGAAGTCAAACCTCTTGTCCAAAGCAAAGAGTCAAAAGAGATGTTAGTAGATAAGTCCTCCTCTGCCTTCAGTTTACAAAAGGAGCTTGAGAAGGTCAAGATCCCAGTTCCTTTGACCGAATTGTTGAAGCAGCGTGCATATCAGTCTCAGGTCACATCCTTTATGCTTCCCCCAGAAGTAACACATATTCCGGACAGTCTAAACCTTCAAGAAGAAAGACCCATGGTTGTATTTGGCCCACATGTTGAAGAATTAGATGCCTCTACTCCCCCATTTTATGTGTCCTTAGTAATTCATGACCTGCTGTTGCATAATTGCATGTTAGATTCCGGAGCTTCCCATAACCTATTTCCCCTATCGGTCATGGAACAACTAGGATTACAAATCACCCGTCCATACAAGGACCTCTATTCATTTGATTCCAAAAGAGTTAAATGCCTGGGTATGATCAAGGATTTGGTGGTCGATTTGGCCCAAATCCCAACAAAAAGTGTGTTGATGGACATCACGGTGGCCAACATCCCAGCTAGCTTCGACGTGTTGCTGTCAAGGTCATGGGGGACTAAAATTGGTGGGTCAATCAAGTTGGACTTGACCTATGCTACTATCCCGGTTTTTGGTGGCCAGGAGAGGAGGCTGTACCGGGAAACTAGATTTGTCAAGACAATTACCAAGGCTGACAACTCAGTTAATTCTCCAGTTTATAGTAAGGAGGGAGATTTTTCATGTTTGATGCTAGAAGAAGATCAAGATTACGCTCATGAACCATCATTCTGCCAGATCAAGACCGAGCAGTCCATAGAGAGCCATGAAGCAGGAATCTAGACACTTCATTTCGATGGAGCAAACTCCAGAGAAGGTAATGGGACCAGAGTATTATTGATTTCTCCTACAGGCCAATGGGTCCCATTGTCTTTCAAGCTAGAGTATGAAGCCACTAATAATGTGGCCGAGTATGAAGCACTTTTGTTAGGGTTACAGACAACCAGGAGCATGAACATACAGAGTTTAAAGGTTTTGGGAGATTCAGAACTGGTGATTAGACAAGTGAAGAATCAGTGCCAAACCAAACATCCTAGGCTGAGGGCTTATAGGAATGAAGTTTGGGACATAGATAAAAACTTTTTCTTGGCATTTAATATTTAGTTCATGCGCCCAGAGTAGAATAGGATGGCAGACTCCCTTGCAGTTGTTGCCAGTACTTTCCGTCCACCTCAAAACTCTCTCCTAAGATATGAAATTGAGGTACGTTATCGGCCATCAATCCCAGATAATATCAAGAATTGGCAGGTATTTGAGGATGAAGAACAAGTGAAAAGATTCCTGGAAACAGTTGGGGAATTCTCCAACATGGAGATTGATGATTGTGAAGAAGAAGAGGCTGAAAACACTTCAGAAAATAAATGGGAAGAAAAGGTGGCTGGCCATAAAGTTCTACAACTAAAGGGCAACGTTATACCCCGAGGACTAGTGCCCTTAGAAAGGTTGTTTAACAAGAACGATGTCCCACTGCGGCTGAAAAAAGTTGTAGAGGAAAATTAGGTAGAAGATCTTAACCTTGGTACTGATGCTGACCCCAAAATTGTGAAGTTATCCAAGAAAGTCCCAGAGGAGTATAAAGAGCTCTACCAGAAATTATTCCAGTCATACAAAGAGTGTTTGCATGGTCTTATCAGGACCTAAAAACCTTCGATATCAGCATCATGCAACATAAAATTCCACTGAAGGGAGATGCGAAACCACATAAACATAAGCTTAGACAGATAAATCCCCTGCTGCTTCCCTTCATTGAGAAGGAAATTAAGAAACTGTTGAAGGCCAAAATCATTGTGCCATTGAAATATTCTGAGTGGGTAGCAAACCTAGTCTCTATCCGAAAAAAGAATGGAGAAATAAGGCTATGTGTTGATTTCCGAAATTTAAACCGAGCATCCTTAAAGGATAATTATTCCCTGCCCAAGATGGATCACATCCTGCAGAAAGTGGTAGGAGCTTCTCGGATGTCAATGATGGATGGATTCTCTGGTTACAATCAGGTGGCTGTACTACCAGGAGATCAGAAGAAGACTGCCTTTACCACTCCTTGGGGTACGTTTATGTATGCCAGGATGCCTTTTGGGTTGATCAACGCAGGGGCCACTTTTCAAAGGGCCATGGACATTGCCTTTGTTGGGGAGCGAGATAAGTTTGTGGTAGTATATCTGGATGATATCACTGTGTTCTCAAAAGATGATGCAGAGCACATTGAACACTTGCGTAGAACTTTCGAGAAGTGCAGAAGGTATGGTCTCTCTCTCAATCCACAGAAGTCATTGTTTGCATTAGAAGAGGGTAAGCTTTTGGGACATATTGTAACCAAAGATGGGTAAAAATAGATCCCAAGAGAGTAGAAGTTATAAATGGCATTTCTCTTCCCAGAAATAAAAAGGAGGTGCAGGTGTTCCTAGGGCGCATTAACTTTCTGAGGAGGTTTATCCCTAACTATGCTGAGATAGTTAGACATATAACTGACATGCTGAAGAAAAATAATGAAGTAAAGTGGTCACAGGAATCACGAGAGGCCTTTTCTAGGATAAAAAATGCCTTTGCTGAAGCCCCCGTGCTAGCTGGACCAAACTGTGCCAAACCTTTCATGATATTTTCATTTGCATCACCTCATACAGTGGCAGGAGTTTTATTGCAGAAAAATAAAGAAGGGTATGAGCAACCCATCGCTTTCTTCAGCCAGGTGCTCTGTGATGCTGCGCTGAAATATAACATATTAGAAAAGCAAGCATATGCTCTGCTGAAATCTCTTAAAGCATTTCGTATGTATGTCTTGCAGTCCCATATCACTGCGTTTGTGCCTATTGCAGCTGTAAAAGATATTCTTATCCAAGGAGATAGCGAAGGAAAAAGAGGGAAATGGATTGCCAAAATACAAGAGTATGAGCTAGACATCCGCCCTACCAAACTGATCAACGGACAAGGGTCAGCCAAAATCTTGTCCGAATCAAACTGTCAGGCTCTGGGTATAAATCTGTCCATGATAGCAAATGAGGAGTCTGAGAAGAAAGAAGAGCAACAGGGAGTAGAGATAGCTACTCAGAAGACACATATGAAGTACCTCATCAGCTCGTGGTACAAGGAGATCGTGGAGTATCTTATAACACTCAGCTGCCCTCCTAGCTGTGACAAAGCTAAATACAGAACACTAAGGTTGAGATCACAGAAGTACGTTGTTGCCAATGGCCGACTGCACTGGAGAGATCCCTCAAGCATTTGGCTCCTGTGTCTCATAGAGGATGAGGTAGAAAACATAATGGCTGAATTTCATGAAGGAATCTGTGGAGGTCATTATAGTTGGTGGGCCACTACTCACAAAATCCTGAAGGCTGGTTTCTTCTGGCCCAAACTCTTTGGATATGTGTTTTCCCGAGTTAGCGCTTGTGAGAAATGCCAAAGGTTTTCTGAAAGACAGAAGTTTGCACCTTTGCCCATCATCCCTGTTCACGTGGATGAACCATTCCAACAATGGGGAATTGACTTTATCGGTGAAATACATCCCCCGTCAAGTGGTCAGCATAAGTGGATATTAATTGCCACAGATTATTTCACGAAGTGGGTGGAAGCTATACCTGCAAGGAATGCAACAGATGCTGTGGTAATGAAATTTATGGAAGAAAATATCATATCCAGATTTGGCTGCCCTGCCAAGATAGTGACCGACAATGCACAAGCCTTTAAGTCTGTGAAGTTTGTCAGTTTCTGCTAGCAGTATAACATTGCGCTAGGTCACTCTACGGCCTATTGCCCACAAGGAAATGGCCTCGCAGAGTCTTCAAATAAAACCCTGGTGAGGGCACTGAAGAAGGCAATCAATGGAAATCAGAAAAATTGGGATTCCTAGTTGAAATTTGCTCTGTGGGCCAACAGGATTACCAGCAAGAGAGCAACCGGGAAGTCCCCATATGAATTAGTATATGGGAGGGCAGCAGTATTCCCTGTACATTTAGCATTACCAGTAACCTGATTCATGCAAAAAAGTCAAGAAGAACCAGATGATGTGACCAGGAGAATAAATCAGCTGGTGGAGTTAGAAGAAACACGAAACCAGGTAAGTCAGAGGCTAACTGAATATCAAGAGAAGATGAAGAACCTTTTTGATCAGCATGCCAAGGACAAGAAGTTTCAGGTTGGGGATTTAATGCTCAGATGGGATATTCGAAGAGCTGATAAGGGGAAACATGGTAAGTTTTACCCACTCTGGTTCAACCCTTTTAAAATTGTGGAACAAGGGGGCAATAACACGTTCAGGTTGGAAAATTTACAGGGAGACTTGCTTAATGCCCCTGTAAATGGTCAGTTCCTCAAACCTTACTTCCAGTTCTGATTTAGGCCAAATGGTCAGTTCCTCAAACCTTACTTCCAGTTCTGATTTAGGCCGAGAGACCCTGATATATTATAATGTACATTAGTTTTTTGCTCGCATCTTTGTTTACTTTGAATGATGTGTGTGTCGTGATGAATCATGAAGAGAAAAATAAAAAGTGCTGAAGAGTGGTGTCCTCACAGAATATTGATAGGTGGTTTGCGAAGTTCTCGACACGCCCAAGGATGAACGTGCCGCCCCCAGGTGGAGCCAATGTTGATCATATGGTTAACATTAGTCAATTTTTAAGATAACCTTGAGTAGCAAAGTATCGAATGTCATGACTCGTGGTGAAAAAATTTAAATAATGGCTAGAGAGAAACGACGCTAAGCTAAGTCACGTCACTGAATAGCAAAGCACGTGTCCAAAAAGGGGAGGAAGACGTAAAGGCTCCGAACATGAAGCAAATAAGCGAAGGTATAATATAAAAATTCTGAAACGAAAAATATCATAATACAACTCGCCTCTATATTATGTACATTGAAATGGATCTCCGCAGGTGCTATTCCGAGGGGGTCAAGGAGTGGAGGGGGGTGAGAGACCCATGCCCCTGCGGAATTATGGTGACGTGTCACAGGGGTGGACACAAGGTAAGGGTTATATGGCAAAGGGAAGTGCGGGTCTTAAAGTCTCCGTGCTGTGTATTTCATGATTCCAAGAAGAATTCGTTTCGAGAACAAAGTTGCTTACGCGGCAGCAAGGTAAGGTAAGTCCATAGGTGAACTGGTATCGAGGCCCGTACTAGTATTAAACCTGGCACGTGGCGTTCACCCACCTGCAGTTAAACGCCCAATCCCTACATGATGCGTGCTCCATTGTTAGCGTCCTTACGACGCTCACCTCACTTACATCACCATTCCGCCTTTTGCCAAACCATCCTCAGTTCTATATAACGGTCCCCCGTATTTTACTGCAGTAAACTTTTCAGGTATCCAACTACGATATAAACTAAAGTGGGAGCCCAGTGCTAGGTCCACCCAGTTACTGTCAGTACCCCCGCGTCGTTTTCCCGAGAAGATTTCCCACTGCACAGGTATTCCGTCCTCCATACCCCCTCTGGTTTCCTTTTTCTTTTTAAACAATTTTTATTAGTCATGGGAAAGGGCACCCCCAAGAAAATAGAACCAAAGACCCTGCAGGTCCGTGAAACCAGAAACCCTCCCGGGTTCGAGCTCTTATTAGACCTGCAAGCTGAAATCTGTGATCCGCAATACCCTTTTCTCATTAGCAGTATCAAACCTGAGCTTTTTAGACGACATGTCGAGAATAGGGATCGACATCGGGTGGTTTTATCAGGCCTATACCATCAAATTACCCCCCCAGTGTATCCTGTGGTCGAGTTTATTTGCTGGCTTAGAGATGCCTACGACGAACGTCGAGGCACCTTTATCTCGGCTCAAGGGAATATGATTTTTTCTCTTTCTCCCGACATTATCAGACAAGCCCTTCGCTTTCCCACTAGCACGAGCTACACCAGTTTCAGTGAAATGACTTTAACCCCTCAGTTCGCTAAATTTCCATGGGAACAGCAAAGAGACTTCATTTCCTCTATAACCAACAACCAGGCCATGTCTCTTCCTTTCGCAGAACCTTTCCCTTTGAGTCTGTTCAAAGAAGAAGTGCAGCCCATCCTCGCTCTCATCGCAGGTCTGTTAGGTGTAGGAGGTTTGGGGGAAATTTCTAGGGCATGTGTCTTGTTGTACAACTCAGCCCCCCCCATTTAAATTTTGGCCAAAGTCTCTTCTTTCCCCTTTATCGTTGCCCTTTCTCGAGCCGGAATACATTAAAAAAAGGCTAAAATCCGCTCTGTAAAGTCATATAAGGCCTAGCTCCTTTCTCCCCTAGCTCTGCGCCTCCTTTCATCCATGTAACCAAGCGCTGCCCCCTAGAGCGTTTAACGCAAGTCGCATGATCGCACCATCGCATGTCCGCCTCATCGCAAAAGCGCAGTTTCCCGATCGCGCTATCTCTCGTCATCGCACTTTTCATTTTTGCGATCTGTGCTCGACTGATCACGCCCATCGCATAGCGCAGAGCGCAAAATTTTGTTATTCCATCATTCCCTCCATCGCATTTTCTCCTCTTGCGATTTTGCGATACGCGCTCCGGGTCCCACCCCCAAAGCCTTTGCTCCGTTGCTTTGTTATGTCTTCCCTTTGCAACTTCCCCACAAGTTGATCTTCAAAGTTTTCGTACCATCAACGTTCTTCCGCCATTCTTCGTCATTTGCCTATATGTCATCCACTTTTCCTCCATTGTTCACATATTCTGGTTATGTGTCGCATTCTCAGTATTTTTGTTTCTCCATCATCCTCTCAAACCTATATCACCACTTCCGTTAACCTCATTAGGTCCACTATCTCTGTGTTTAGTTTTATTCAACAGGCTTTTGTTTTTGCAGGAACTTGGGGTGGGAACAAAATTGGCGGAAAGGATCCGGAAGTCACTATGATGTGACCTCCATTAAAGAAGGGTACTTCGATCTATGAGAACCATCCAGAGAAAATCAAAAAGGTGAATTTGGGTAGATGAAAACATTAATGCAACAACAGATTATTAATGAAGAGGCTATGAATTCATTGTCTGGCAGGAAAGGTTTCAAATTTGAAATTCAAAATTGGAAGGCCGAAAGTACTATGTACAGAAACAGACGCCTTAAGGTTTAATTGCTGCAGATCTTCCTCCTCCAGAAAAGAGCAAAATATTTACATATTTTATTATCTACGTCTTGTCTATAAGCAGATTTTCATTTCCAACATTCATTTCCAGAAATAAATTGTAAAGTACAGTCATTTATGTTCAGTCATTCATAGCATGGGCGCGAATGTTTTCCGCCGTCTGATTCAAAATAAGTCATTAAATGTTTTCCATCTACCTCCTCCTCTAGAGTTCTCTATCTCCTCTATAAAAGCTAGATGGAAAGACATGGTAAGGGTTCCAGATTTCGATCAGCAAACTGTGCAGTGAAAAGGCTTTTGTATACATTTTGTAATATTTCTGTATGAAGGTTCAGAGCCCGTAGGGTCTCAGTGAGGAGGAGTTATAACTGTACTGAGGATTCTGGTCTTTAGTATCTCACAGTATGTAATTTCTTTTATGTGTTAATACAATATCTCATTTCATGCTATTTATCTTCTTGTATCATGTTCTAGAATGCGAGTGGCTCACTAGTTTGCAGTAAGGATTCATCCTTGTTGGTGCCCTTTCTGGAATTAGTCAAGCGCTTTAAATAGGCCTAGTCATGATATATTGTTCCATGTTCACCTCATCCATGTTTTCTGCTATATTAGTTGCATGAGGAGGGTGCTTTTAAAACGCCATTGTCATATAAGGATTCATAAATTGATATGCCCTTATGTGGTTCTGTTGTGTATCTGGGTATCAGTCTCATGTTAACTAATATCTTCTTTATGTTTCCTCATTGCACTCACTTCCTGATATTTGATTTCTGTGATATATTACTTGAACTGGCCCTCTTTACAGTAAACTGTCTCTTAACTCTCTGATGCCTTTGTATTGGAGTTTTACATGATGTTCCTACATTATTCTTATCTTTGTGTCAGCTTCTGAGAGAGTTTGGTCCCATTCAAAATTTATTTCCTTGTTTTACAAGAGATAGTAAGTGAGCTTTTGGATTGACAACCCAAGCTATACGAAGAGCTCCTTACTATGTTAAGATGTCCTAGGCACTGGTCTATGGCAACTCTAGACTGTCTCTAGGGGGTGACAAAATTGTCCACAACATGTCTCTTTCTTACGGTTAATGTCCCAAACGGGGGTCAGCGACTGCCTCTACTCCATCTCGTCAATGAATATTGTCAATTCATGATTCGGCCCTAGTGGCCTTTTATTTTCACTCTAGTTTGTTACTTTTAAATTTCGAGTGGAATTCACATCCCACTCCTGCGTTTTACTTTCTGTAAACACTGTTGTTTAATATTGTTAAAAACGGCCGCGAGCCTAACTGTAAATGATGAGATGCCCCTATTCCTCATCATGAATTTTGGTTTTTTTTTATGGAGACCTCAAACTGATTACGAGCACGCGAGGAAGATATTTTTCCCAAAAATATCTTCTCGCTCATGTTTCTGAGGCTTCTATATAAGTAGCAACTAAAGAGAAAAACAAGTTCCAGATTTTCTAAAGAAATTGATGTGAAGGAGTTTTTGTATGCTTTTTGTTGAAGTTTTAATACAAATGTGAAGAGCCCGCCGGGTCTCAATGATAAGGAGTTTTATCTCTGATGAGGATTCTGGTCTTGGTGCTTTATAGTCTGTAACTCTGCCTTATGTGATATAGTTTCGCTGTTCATTTCACTATTTCCATTTCTCTTGTATCATGCTCTGGAATGCGAGTGGCTCACTGGTTTCAGTATGAATTTATCACCATTGATACTTATGCTAAACTTGTCTAGCGCTTTAAATATGGCTCAATCATGATATGTTGTTTCATTTTCCACTTCATCCACACTTCCTCTATATTAAGTGCTATGGGATGTTATTTTTAAAAGCAATAGACATGTGTGGATTCTTATTATCATAAGCCCATCTCATGTTTAGAATGTTTATGGGATTTCATCTCATTAGTGGTTAGTATTCTTTCTATTTTTCATACATAGCAAATGCCGTCTGATTTTTATCTCTGCAAAGCATTTTCAGAATCCAGCCCTCCTTATAGAAAGCTGCCTTTGAATTGTCTGATGCATTTATATTGAGAATTCACATCTTTCCTCTACAGTGTTTCTTTCATTATGCTAAGTTTGTGAATATTCTGGTTCCACCTACATTGATCTTCCTTGTTAAAACTGAAATAGCAAAAGAGCCTTGTTATGCTAATTATCCTTGTTATATCATACTGCTCCTCGCTATATAAGATGTCCGAGGCACTGGTCTTTTACAACTCATGGCTATCTCTAGGATTGACAACACCTATAATCCAGACACATGCGCCATGGTACATCCTTCTTGTCCACCAATAACACTGGGGCAGAGAAAGAACTTTGATTAAGTTGAATTGTACCAACCTCTATCATTTCTGCAACCATATGTTCAATTCACTCTTTTGGGCATAGAGATATCTGTAAGGCCTGATGTTTGTAGGAACACCTCCTGGAATCAAGTGAATAGCATGATCATAATCAAAAATAGGTGGGAGGCCTTTGGGAGTCTCAAATACCTTGGAATGATTGTCCAATACTTTTTGGAGATATGGAGAAATAAATGATTTTGATGTTTGAACCTCTAGTGCACATAATTGTGCAACTATTCCTCGTTTCTCTTTCTTCAAAATCCTTGTCATGCCATTATATCTAATTTTCTTCCTTGGTTTCCCTGCGCTACCCCTTAATTCAATTTCATTTCCTTCCAAAAAAAATTCATGAAAAGTTCTTGAAAATTAAAAGCTATCATCCCCAAAGACTGTAACCATTGGACTCATCAACACCACCCATTGGAATGGAAATCATTGAACAATTCAATACATATTCCCCCATGGTTAGCTTGATATTATGACATTCTCCAGAGTAATTTATAGTTTCTCCATTTGCAACCATCACTGGAAACTTTGGTGTTGGATATAGAAATAAATTTAATTCCTTGGCTATCTTACAATGAATAAAATTATGGGTACTACCCGAATCAATAAACACTATTACCTTTTTCTTCTTGATATATCCTTCTATCTTAAGAGTTTGGGGAGTGGTAATTCCCACCAATGTCTTACAAGATATGGTCAGATTCATTTATTCTTTCTCTGGGGTTGGTTCTTGGTGTATATCCTCTTCTTTTGATGTTTCTTGTTCATTTTCTTCCTCCTCTTCACAGTCTATGTAAATAATTTCTTCTCAACACACTTACAACCTTTAGTGTATTTGCTATCAAAAATATAACAAATCCATTTTTCTCTTTTTTTCCTCGAATTATTGTGGTGTCAACCTTGTAGGTTGTGGAAGGCTAGGAGCAACAACACTTCCCTCTTTATAGTTGTGAGTGGTAGAATTCCTTGTTACCATAATTTTGCTTTCAATTTTTTTTGCCACCTTGAATGCTTTCTCCAATGAATCAGGTTCCAAAAGGCGAACCTCATGTTGGATGTTATGCTCTAAAGTTCCTATGAAGACCCCAATCCTATGCTCCTATGGAATATCATTTACCTTGATATTCAATCTTTGGAAGTCTTAAATGTGCTCTGCCATTGAACTCTTTTGTTTGAGATTTATCAATTGTCTAAATAAGGTATTGCTCTTTGTATCCTCATAATGTGCTACCAATTCTTTCACAAAAAATGTCCAAGTAACAATTGATTTATGAGAACAAAACCATCGATACCACACAAATTGATTTTGTTCTAAATATAAAGATGAAATGCATGCCTTTTGTGTGTTCAACACATTATGTAGATCAAATAATTGCGCCATCTGTAGTATCCATGTTACTAATCCGTTCCATCAAACTTCTTCATATCTCTTTGGAATGTGGCTAGTCTTCAATCCACTATTGCAGTCTCTAAAATCAAAATTCGCGTTCCTTTTATCCTCATCATGATTTTCATAGAGTACCTTGTCACCACTAGGAAGCATTTCTTGTAGCAACTTTGTCAAACCTTCCTTAAAATCTTCCAGGTCCCTTTTCATTTTCGTTTTTAAACCATCCTTCAAACCTCCCATCTTAACATTTATGCCATCCTTAAAATCATCCATGTCTGCTTTTAAACCATTCTTCAAGCCATCCATCTTAGTTTCCATTTCATTTTTTGTTACTCTTTGCGAGAGCGAAATTTGTTGCACTTGGTCTCGTAATTTTGATATGTCATGTTTCATTTCGTCCTCTTCTTAATGCGTCATAGTAGAAATTTCTGGTTGCTTACTAGGTGTGTATATTTTTTTGCTTCGAGGCATTTTGGAATCAAACAAAGATATCTATGCTTCACTATGCCCTTTAAATCACTTCAAACTTTTTTTTCAAACAAAACTTATGCAATTTAAAAAAAAATACAAAACTTTTTCTTGCTTTTTAGGAGCTCAATATCGAAACTATTGTAGGTTTGTAATTTCGGCTCTTAAAGGTCTAAAATTCCGTCCTTTTATAGCCCTTTGAGTATTCTTTCCAGTGCAACAAGTTAGACCAAAATTGGATTCTTCAAGATGAAGTTATGTTAAATCTTCCACGATGACTTGATTATGTTGGAAAGTGTAACTAGGATTGGTCTTCATATTGACTATATAATTATAAATTTATGTAAAGAAGAAGACAAAAATAATATGTTTGCCTCGTGGGTTTCATGAGCAAGTTTTTATTATAGGTCAATAGACTTCTTCTTGATGTCTATTATGGATTTGTCTTCTGGTCATAAATTGTATTAATTAAAGATTCATGTTTATGAAGAGTCAAGTCACACTTGTATGCCTCCAGACTCTGCCACATAAGCCTTGAAGATTGCACACAAATGATGATCAAGATCAACGTTGAAGAACTCTTCAAGTCAGCCTTCATCACACAGGAAGATACACTCTACAAGTCGGCCTATAAACAGTTTTCAAGTTGGCCTCACTACACATGGACAAGTCGACTCAGTTACAGGTAGGGTCAACTATATATACCTTATATACTGCGAAGAAAAGGTATCACAGAATCGGTCTTCTTTGAGTTTTTTGGTCAAGGATTAAGGAGATCAAGACTGTGGATTGCGGACATAAGGAACATGGTTACTACAGTGAAGAAAGTGTGAAGGAAGGGAGATATGACATCATATATATATGTGAAGACTTGTAGACCAGATTACATGAATAACCTCATATATATGACTGTATTAAGGTGCAGATAAGACTGTGTTTCATATCACTGTGTTAAGGTGCATAGGGTTGTGGTGAAGTGCAAAGAAGGTCTATAATAAAGTGCGTGGAAAGGGCTGTGATCAAAATGTGAAGTTGAAACACTATGACAAATACAAGGTCACAGGTCTATGATGACTGGATTATGTAAGGATATCACCCCAATATAGTGTATACTATTCATCACCATAGAATAATGTGTACTGCTCATCAATACAATATAGACACTATGCTAATATAATAAGAAAGGATCTCATACAGTCAAAGAAGAGAGAATACAAGTAGAGACCGAGTTATCTAGTCTTGGTGCATAACGGTGCAAGACGATGTAGGAAAGAAGGATCAGTTCAAGGAATCAATGAAGAAGTTGTGTCAATGTCTTGGAGGCATACAAGGGTCAAGGGTCTGTGTCATGGTCATGGTACTTGTCATCTGAAATTCTATAAGAAGAATTTCTTGTGGGTTTTCCTCTCCAAGAGGGAGAGGTTTTGCCTAAATTTGTGTCTCTTGTGTTTTGGTAATTGACTTGATGAAAAACGTAATAAGCTAAGAAGATAAGACATATTAAAGGAAGTAAGTTCACAAGTAACTCTCAAGAAGAGAATTTGAATTAATCACTGCCCTACCAAATTCTCAATATGGTTTCAGAGCTAAGGTGCTGAAAACAAGGGCTACATGACAATGAGACACTCAAAGAAGCAAGAATCAAAGTCTACATTGAAAGATCAATTCAGTTTGAAACGAATATTCTTCAATATCATTCAAAGGATTCACTCATCAAGGAGATAATCTTTGCCATCAAAGGTTTATGACATTGAAAACATTGTTGGAAAACACATCATCAAGGTCCATCCTTCAAATATCTAACACCCTTGAAGGCATCATCATTCTGAAGAAATTCTCTATCATTATGAATCCAACATCTATATTGGAAAATTCAATCTAAGAAGGAGTTCATACCTTCATCCTCATCATCATTGAGGAAGCTGCTAGAAGGAGGAAGTCACCCTATTCAATTAAGTGTCTATGAACTCATCTGTCAAAATGACTTATTGCAAAGAGAGAAACAAATTGGTTGGATCATCAAACTTTAGCGCATGGAAGAAGAGGACATATTTGAATTTAATTGAAGACGAAGTTATGGGCTACATTGAAAGATCTACTATTCAACCCTCAAAAGAAGATGCTCCAGCTCATGCCAAATACATAAATGGAGAAATCAGAGCCCAGAGGATTCTCATAGAATCCATTAAGGACTCACTCATACCTTATGTATCAAAACTGAAAACTGAAAAAGAAATATATGAAAAATTGGTGGAGCTATTCTCTGTGAGTATTGCAGGAGAAGAAAAATCTCTGAGACAAGAACCATACAAGATGAAATTGTCAAGAGAGGAAGGAATCACTTCATATTTTATGAGGATTTCTGAAATAAGAGACCAACTGTAGGAATTGGGAGAAGTAATCTCTGATAGTGAGATGACTACTGTGGCGCTGAATTCTTTACCGGAAGAATGGGGAAACTTCACTTCAAGCTTATACGGGAATAAAGAAGCAACACCATTCCACGATCTATTGTCTCTATGTAAAATAGAGGAAACAAGATTGAAAGCCAAAGCTAATACAAGATCAAATGAAGGGAATCAAGCCTTTGAAGCCATGTCCAACAAGAAAGGAAGATTTGGCAAATTTGGTCCTCAGAATAAAAGAGGAAATATGGATATAGTACGATGCTTTGGATATAATGAACTTGGGCATTATACAAGGGATGGTCCTAAATCTGGGAAGGACAAGAGGAAAAAGGAAGAAGCCCATGTCATAGATGAAAGGGAAGAACCTGATGCAAAGAAACCTAAGAAAGAAGAAGCGATAGATCTCTATTATGATTGAGATCATCTTCCTCTTTAATTGATTTCGGTTGGTTGTAAAATAGTATGATATGAAGCAGTGTATATTAATAACATCATGATAGAAGCATGGAAGGAGCACTTGAAGAAGTAGCTCCTGGAAACCTCATTGATATCTACATTGTTGGAAGGAAGTCATCAAGATCAAGGGCCATCATTTAATAATCTATATGGAAACAGGTGCTGAAAATTTTCTAATGGAGTTTTCTATCAATTCACTGGTTAGAAAGAAAGCAAAAGGTTTCATCGAGAACTCTATGTTACAAAATTCTGGGATTATGATATGATGGCATATTGATGAAACAGGTCAAGGGAATGAAGTTCTTCATTCTAGTAAAATTGTTGCAAGATGACTCAAAAGGAAAAGGATGAGGTACATATATCTAGATGCTGACACTGGATGTTGTGAAGTCATGTCATATGGTTGCAGGTGATGGAATTCTATTTTTAGAAGTATGATCAAAGGAAGAAGGACTTCTTCTAGTGCACATGTTGCCATTAACAGATGAAATTAAATATGTCTTCATGTGGAATATGATGTGGTTGTATACAAACAAGGAACTGGATACTAGAAGTTCCTAGGATGAATCTGTGTGGAGAAAGAATGGAAGAGATCATGAAGTGCAACCATGTAAAGAGGCGGTTATCAACCATAAGCCAAGAAAATGTGACTAGGAGATCTCCTGGGAAGATATGTGGAATTTGATAAAAGTATGGTAAAGAGGAATACCCTTGAAAAAATATATCTTTAGGAGATGTGTCAATCTGAATAAAGGATGCCGATGCCTATAGGAAGATGTCATGGTGGAAGATCATCACTGAGGTAACTTTTGATTTAAAATTTATTATGTATATGTTTATCTAGATAAGTTTATGCAGGGCTGCCAATCATGTAGAAGGATGTAAGATCCTTGGGAGATGGTTCAAAAATCAGCATGGCATAAAGGTAGACCAGATGAGAAGGACCGATGAATCACTTTCAAGTGGATGACATGACTCTTGGATGAAAGTGATGGATGATCTGTGCCCTATGAAGCCAAAAGTTGAAAATTCCTCAATATCGAAATCCATGACATCGAGGGGAGGAATTATTCATGAGTGGCCGAGTGTCTCACCATTGCTGCTGCAGGTCCATGGTTAAGAGGGTGCTTGGTGGTAAGAGTCTTACTTGGAAGAAACTTGAAGTACGTCCTTCCTGATTTAAGAGGGAGAGACATATATGATTCTCTAATTCATTTGTCATGCACTAGACCAGGACTAACAACCGAAGTATTAGTGAAGGCCATGTGGAGAGAATGGATAGACACATCATTCCTGTCTTCACCTGGAAGACATAATGGAAGATTGGGTAATCATTTGGCATTCAATACTCTTTGAAAATGTTATAGGGCATTCAATATAAGAGTATTTGGGGACCGATATTCTTTGAGCATTGGATACCCAAGAGAAGAATAGTCTAAGAAGGTCATACTCTAGGAACACCTGGGTGGATTATGTACCTTGGAAAGACAATGACTATGGTGTTTATAAGTCATGTGTCTTGCCAACATTGTAGCCCATTGTTTCTTTGAGAGATGGGGCTATTAGTCAAGGCCTTGCACTAGGAAAATTCTGGTTGATATGATGCTATACATATGTGATTACCAATCTGATTCTTCTTATGGGATTCTTCAAATTGAAAGTGTCCATGTACCGTTATGAATACCTCCCTAGTTAAGAGGGAGTGTTGGAAAGTGTAACTAGGATCGGTCTTCATATTGACTATGTAATTATGTATTTATGTAAAGAATAAGACAAAGATAATAAAATATATTTTTTGGTATGCTTGCCTCATGGGTTTCATGAGAAAAGTTTTAGGTCAATAGACTTCTTCTTGATGTCTATTAGGGATTTGTCTTCTGGTCATAAATTTTATTAATTAAAGAGTCATGTTTATGAAGAGTCAAGTCACACTTGTATGCCTCCAGACTATGTCACATAAGCCTTGAATATTGCACATAAATGATGATCAAGATCAGCGTTGGAGAACCCTTCAAGTCTGCCTTCATCACGCAGGAAGATACACTCTACAAGTCAGCCTATAAAAATGTAGAAATTATATGCACTAAGCATGCATATGTCCAAGTTCCACCTGATCTCACACTATTTAACTTTATTCAAGATATTGAATCTATTCCACTTGTTAATCTTTTGCGGAAAAATTAATTGCACACACATGTGAAGCATAAACAAAAATTATCAATCGCGCATAACACAGTTTTTAGCCGGGAAAGCCTGAAGCTGAAAACCCCAACTATATATTATGTAACATGGAGATCATATGAAAATTTCATACAAACATACAAAGCTTATCACAATCCCTCAGAACAGTACAATCGTCATACACTAATCATGACCAATCTTGCAAATCCATGCACCGATCTCTGCCTCCTGCTAGCTTGCTTCCACTACGCAATCTCTGCTGAAGAATAGCTCGAATGAATTTGAATTACTCCATCCTTGACTGCGCAATCCTCATTGGCATCTCCACTGAATGTGTGATGCAATCAATGCATCACTATAGTCACAACATATAGTCTATCTTGCCCTTTCACCTATCTCTCCACTGGTCTCCACTGAAACTGCCATGCACTGTAGTTAACTGCTGTATTGTTCAGTTGATTAATGAGTTATTATTTGTGAATTAATTAAATAATTAATTCACTCTACTCTCACTAGTGTATCAATCAGTTAGACTAGATACAACTAGCTCAATTGAGTCTAATCGAGTTTAAATCAATACAACTCCATAACTACTTCTTCCAACAACTCCACCAAACTTGCCACTTGATTTCTAATTGAGTCCTCCATGCATAGCTCCAGTAAACCCTTGGGAATTTCGTAATTCCCTCAGTGATGTGCCACATCTGTGCACTGAACTGAAGTGCTCCAAGAGAATAAGTTGTTGTTTAGTGTCCGATTATTATTAAGAGCTAATAATAATCGACATGCATCTATTTTTAGATCAAATATCTATAAATAGACTTCGCCCAATATTCTAAAAATATAATTTCATCTATTTTTCCAACTTGATCAACCATCCACAAATAGCATCCTGCAACTTCTGAAATATGATAATCATGTCTAAAAATAGACTTGCGCCAAAAATAGCCTGCGGGCCCACTTAGTGAAGGCGACTCTTTTCACTAAGCTCATCATCTTGTTGAATCTCAACAAAAAAATGTTCAAGTCAGCCTCACTACACATGGACAGGTCGACTCAATTACAGGTAGGGTCAACTATATATACCCTATATATTGCATAGAAAAGGTATCATAGAAACTCAGTCTTCTCTGAGTTTTTTGGTCAAGGATTAAAGAGATCAAGACTGCAGATTGAGGACATAAGGAACATGGTTACTATAGTGAAGAAAGTGCGAAGGAAGGGAGATATATATATATATATATATATATATATATATATATATATATATATATATATGAAGTCTTGCGGGCCATATTACAGGAATAACCTCGGATATATGACTATGTTAAGGTGCAGATAAGACTGTGTTTTATATGACTGTGTTAAGGTGCATAGGGCTGCGGTGAAGTGCAAAGAAGGTTTGTAATAAAGTGCATGGAAAGGTCTGTGATCAAAGTGCAAAGTTGTAGCACTATGACAAATACAAGGTCATAGGTCTATGATGACTGGATTATGTAAGGATATCACTAGAGTATAGTGTATACTATTCAACACTACAGAATAGTGTGTACTGCTCATCACTACAATATAGACACTGTGCTGATATAATAAGCAAGGATCTCATACAGTCAAAGAAGAGAGAATACAAGTATAGATTGAGTTCTCTAGTCTTGGTGCAGAACGATGCAGGACGATGTAGGAAAGAAGGATCAGTTCAAGGAATCAATGAAGAAGCAACGTCAAGGTCTTGGAGGCATACAAGGGTTAAGGGTCTGTGTCATTGTCATGGTACTTGTCATGTGAAAGTATATAAGAAGAATTTCTTGTGGGCTTTCCTCTCTAAGAGGGAGAGGTTTTGGCCCTGGCTCGAAGAACCTAAATTTGTGTCTCTTGTGTTTTGGTAATTGACTTGATGAAAAACATAATAAGCTAATAATATAAGACATAAATAAAGGAAGTAAGCTCACAAGTAATTATCAAAAGAGAATTTGAATTAATCACTGTTCTACTAAATTCTCAACAGATTATGCACTGGTTTAGTAGAGAAAACTTGTGCGGAGTTCCACGTGCCACTGTTTCAGATTTCAACCCTGAAATTGATACACGAGAAACTATATTCCGTTAAGATTTCTGTCACTTTTTACGAAATTCAAATCTGATTGTTGAAGAGAAATTTATGATGATTTTCCCTAGGTCATTTGTTTAAGATTTAATTCTGGAGCATGCAGAAACCCTAACTTCTTTGACCCATATCGCATAAAATATAGTGAACCAAGATCTGAAATTTGTACGCAAATTTCACCAAAATTTCAATGCTACATGGTTTTTGCATGCAATAAACCTCCAAGATGACCTGTTTAAAGCAGCGAAACCCTAAAATCCAAAGATCTGATACCAAATGTTATACAACCAGATCACAAAAAAATAGATCAACGAGTTCAAAATTAGCGTCTTCGAGGGGGCAACCTCCTTTACATCACATAAATGAATAGTTCTTGGATGATACAATTGATTAGACATCCTTTCTATATATAGGAGTGTGAGGGATCACAATATAATTAGAGCCTACATAACAATAATAATGTAATGACACAAAAATAACAATAATGGGCTTCTATGGGGCATAATAACAATATGGAAGCTACATGCGCACAAAAATAACAATAGGGGGCTACACTAACAATAAGAATAAAGGGGCTACACTAGTATTATAGGGACCTAACAGAGCCTGAGCCATAACTTGAACCTATTGCTTGAGCCTAAATCCAAAGACAACCATACCTAGATACATAGTTTTATCGGAGACAAAAGTCCTTGAGCATGCCTATGGTTGGTGGCATTCCTTAAACCACCGTAGGTTGAGACCTCCCTTTTCAAGTTTAGGTCCTCCCTTTTTTCTGCAGGTTGAAGACCTTGTTTTCCATGTTGATGGTCTCCCTCTTCAAAGCATTAAGGAGCACTTCCTCTAGTAGAAGACTTTAGATTCTTTCTAGATTTGGATGAGTTCCAGGAACTGCACTAAGTGTTCCAGTGTTGGTGGCCATCCTTAAACCACCAGTGATTGAGACCTCAAGTTCTACCACCTTATGTCATATTTTCAAAGAGCACATTCAACCATTGGTTGCAACTTCTGTATTACAACTCTCTTCCTGGACTCGTATATACCTCTCGGATTAAGGGGGGAATGTTGGACACCTAATCCACTAAGGGTTAGTGTGGTGGAATATGAAAGGTCATTGGCGTCCAAGATACCTTGGAAGATGAATCCGACGATCATGTCAAATGTATAAATGTACATTATTGTGAATAGTAAATGCATTTCAGGGCTTTATCTTTCATATCTCTTGTCTAACATGTGTGTGTTTAACAGTTTGTTTGAATTTGTCAATTTTATAAAATTCTTTGAGTTTGAATTTGTCAAATTTTGTTTTGCAATTTCCATTTACATCATCATGATTTTAATTTTCTAAGTGAAATTAGGGTTAGCACTATATTTATGAAATTATGATAATTAATTTATATATATTTTTTTTTTTCAAAAGAAAAAATCAAACCATCTATTAAGTGTGTAGAAGGTTACATAGTATATGCATGTAGCATTCAAAGAACTGCATTTTTCCTTTTTTGTAGAAAAAATAAAGATGGAGTTGCAGCTGATGAGGAGATATATGCATCAATCCTCCTAGCCCTATCAAAATCATAAAATACGATGTCTCCATTCAGCCCTCAGGCTTCCCTTCTGTTAGGAAAATATACGCCCGAAACAAGGATGAAAACAGACTATGTCTTTAAGTTCACATCAAAAAACAAAATCTGGGTGGTAAACACCGATCTAGTTTTCAAACTTTTAGTAGCATAGTGTCTAATAAGAGAAAAAACCTGTCTCCTAGATCTCCTCATAGAGGAAAACAATCTGAAACAGAGACATGATAGTTTAGAATATGTTCAGAGCTAAAGGAAAAATAGACAAACAATCTAATTAATTCAAGCTGTTTTGAGATAACAGAAAAAAATAAAGTATGAGAAACTGGAAACTATTGGGTGAAGAGAGGTTGTTCGATCACTCAGACCATACCTCCTTCAACCGCTAAAGCTACCCAATGCCCATATCTTGACAAACACCCTCCTTAGATAGGAGGTCTACTTCACAGTTCCATTCCCTGTAAATATGACAAGCAGTGATCTGGTTAAAAGAAGCTTTTATATGCATCACCTCATCAAGTAAAGGAGATAAAATGTAATTTAGACATCTTTGTGTCCCATTAAACTACTTTATGATGTTCATAGAGTCCCCAAATATTTGAACTTCTCTCATCTCAAGGGACGAGAGCCAACATAGCAGTAAGTGTAGAGATTTTAATTCTGAGAAGCTATTTGTCCCCTGACCAAGGCCAATCGACACTTTTAAGGATTTTCCCTGATGGTTCATGAATGGAAAGACCGGCTCCACATCTATTTTGAGGGTCAAATGCCCCATTGAAATATTCCCACGAAATATACCCCCTAATGTTCTCCTGTTGGATGACTTTGGCTTGTTGGGGTTGTGTCGGAATTGTAATATATTCAAAGATGGATGCTCCTTCTGCCGCTAAAAGGTTAACAGGAAAGGGACTGTCTTGGAAGATGATGTGATTTCTTGCTATCCAAGTTCCCCAGGCTACTAGCAGTGGGAGGTTCATACCCTATCATTTGGAGAGGCCTGCCACCATCTCTGCCATGCCTCTCACATATCATTTCCCTCCCATTTTTGTGTAATTTTGAAAAGCCTTTGAGTTTCAGTCCAGAGCCTTATATTAAAGGGGCAAGTGAGGAAGAGGTGGTGAGCTGACTCAAGACTAGCCTTGCAAAGGGAGCACCAACCAGGGCCAATATTTCCCCTACATTGGAGAAAGTCCCAGGAGGGAAATTTGTTTTGAATAATGCACCAAAAGAACAATTTGGTTTTTGCCAGTCCCTTTAACTCCCAAAAAGGTTTAAACCACCACTCCAGCTCCCCCTAGCCTTTATGAGCCATCAGCCATTTGTAACCAAAATTTGGGGAGTACAGAGCCGATGGTGCATGGACCCATCTGAGCTTATCCGGTCTCTCCTGAATTCTAATATTGAAGTTTTGGAGATCATTGATGAACCCCTGCCACCCTTCGAGCCACCTGTCTTCGAGGTGGAGGGCTTCCCCTGTCAACCATGCTTGCCTCCACATGGTTGACTGAACTTGTAGGGCTATATGGCTCGGGGTTTTGAGACCCCTTTGTTCTAGATGTTCTATTAGATCTATAGAAAGGGCGAACCTCCCAGAGCAACCCACCCATGGGTCACGACCTAGTATTATCTATGTACCATCCCCAACATGCCATGCTAGACCCTGTTCAATTATCTTGACCGATGCTACCGAAGCTTTCCATTCAATTGATGCATGTTTTAATTTCTTATTTGGCATGCACAACCATTCTAGTAATGGCATAGGGTCGATGTATTTCCTTTTTATGACAGTCGCCCAAATATTTTCCAAGGTGATGAGGCGCCAACCCAATTTTGTAGCTAGAGAAGTCGTGAAGGAGGGAAGCTCCTTGATTCCCCATCCTCCCCAAGCTTTCGGGCGCACTTTCTTCTCCTAAGCCACACACGACATCACATGTTCCTCCTTTGAACCTGGCCATAAGAACCACTACAAATTTTATTAATTGAGGAGAGAATACTTTTAGGTACCCAAGAGAGGGAAGTCCAATAAACTGGAATGGCCATGGCTACAGATTTAATCAGCACTAGTCTCCCTGCTCTAGATAGCCATTTGAAGCTCCAGTGTTTCATCCTTGCCTCAATCTTTTCAATTAGCTAGTGCCAATCCTGAATACGATAAGAGTCTGGCTTAAGATAGAAACCAAAATATTTGAACGAGTCCTGAAGGGTCTTTACTTCAAACTATAACACTTCAGAGATTCTACCCACTTTTTCTCTGGAAAGGCCGGCTGTTGTAATTGTGGATTTCTGTCTATTTATACTTAAACCTGTAGCCTTAAGGAAAAGATCCAACACCTCTAAATGACGACTATCCTCCAAACTACCATTACTAAACAGGAGGATATCACCTACGAAAAGTAAATGTGTAACGAAAAGGTTAACAACCACCTCAATGCCTTTTAGTTCCCCCCTTCTTTTTGCATCATGTATCATCAGACTGAGTCCTTCCGCAACCAAAATAAAAAGAAGGGGAGAGAGAGGGCATCCCCGACGAAGTCCTCTTTTAATGTTGAAAAAATTGGAGGATGCCCCATTGATCAGAATAGAAATACTTGTAGAATATATGCACCCCATTACCCAATTGATAAAATCATTACTAAAGCTAAGATGGGTCAGGAGAAGCCGGAAATACATCCAACTGTGTTAGGTCCCTATATTACTAGTATAGTCCCTTATTGTTGTTAGTGTAACCCCCTTATTATTATTATTATTTTACCCTTGTAACCCCCATTTTGTTATTATTGTGCCCTTAAATTATTATTGTTAGGTCGGCTAGGATTACATTGTGGCCCACTTGGATTACATTATGGCCCCATGGACTCCTATATATAGAAAAGAGGTTTTGTAAATTGTATCATCCAAGAATTGTTCATTTATGTAATGTATTGGAGGTTTCCCCCTCGAAGTGGCTTATTTCTAAGGTGTTAATATCTCTTTTCTTCTATTTTTGGAGTTGGTTACACAACATTTGGTATCAGAGCTTTGGATTCTAGGGTTTCACTGCTCTAAACAGGTCATCGTGGAATTTTTGCTATAACCTTTTTTCTACGAAGGTTCAGAATCTGAAATTTTTAGGGTGCGAAGCTGAAATCTTGAGGAAACTCGTCAAAAATTTTTAGAGCTTGGTTCACAATATTTTTGGAGATATGATCTGTGGAAAGTAGTGCTTTTTTAGGCTCTCGAATTTCATCTCAAAGAGGTGATCGTCAGAAAATATTCATAACTCTCTCTCTGAGCATCAGATTAGAGTGCCGTAAAAAGTGGTCGCAAGTACACGGACTGTAGTTTCTTGGATATAAATTTCAGAGCCGAAGGACGAAACAGTGACACGTGGCAAGTCGTAAAAGTTCACTCTACTGAACCATTCCATAATTAGGTCATTGTGGGAGATTGGACACAACTTTGTCTTGGAGAATCCAAATCAGGTCAGACCTGTGGCATTCAAAATAGAATTCAGAGGGCTACGTTGGTGCCAAAGTTAAAATATTGAAGTGCTGCAATCACAAAGATAATCCAATTTCAATATCGAGCTCCTCAAAAGCAAGAAAAAGGTGTGTATTTTTTTTTTTTCCGAATTGCATAAGTCTTGTTTGAAGAGTCAATTTGAATTGATTCCAAGGGCATATTGTAGAATAGATATCAGTACTGAGTTCTAAGAGATGCCCCATAAAAATAATTCAACATCCATTAAGCCTTCAGAAGGCTCTACGATGACTCATGAAGATGAAGAATTGCAACATGATCTATCAAAAGTACAAGAGCAAGTGCACCAAATTTCGCTCTCGCAAAGAGCAACAAAAAATAAAATGGAAGTTTTGAAAAAAGGCGTGGAAGCGAAGATGGACGGTTTGAAGAACGACGTGGAAGATAAGATGGATGGCATGGAAGCTAAGATGGATGACATGAAAGACAACATGGAAAACATGAAGAATGATCTAAAAGTAGACATGGAAGGTTTGACAAAGTTGATACAAGAAATGTTTCCTAATGGTGAAAAGATAGTAGAAGAACCTCATGATGAGAACAAAATAAATGTTAATCGTGATTTCATAAACTATAATGTTGGCGGGAAGAACCACCATATTCCAAAAATGGATATGAGGAAGTTTGATGGAAATGATCCTATAACATGGATACTACAGATGGAGCAATATTTTGATCTCCATAACATGCAAAACACACAAAAGGTACGCATTGCAACTTTACATTTAGAACAAAATACATTTGTATGGTATCGATGGCTTTGCTTCCGTAAAAAAATTGTCACTTGGTCAATTTTTACGGAGGAAATGATAGCACATTATGAGGATACAAAGAGCAACACCTTCTTTAGCCAATTGATAAATCTCAAACAAAAGGGTTTAGTGGGGCAGCACATTGAGGACTTCCAAAAATTGAATATAAGGGTAACCGATATTCCAGAGGAACACAGGATTGATCTCTTCATAGGCACTTTAAAGGATAACATCCAACATGAAGTTCGCGTTTTGGAACCTGATTCATTGGAGAAGGCATTTAGGTTGGCAAGAAAAGTTGAATGTAAAATTATGGCGACAAAGAAGCCTACCACTCAATTCTATAAAGAAGGAAGTGTTGCTACGCCTAGATTTCCACAACCTACAAGGTTGACACCAAAACAATTGGAAGAAAAAATATCAAAAGGGCTTTGCTACAGTTGTGATAGAAAATACACTAAGGGTCATAAGTGTGCTGAGAAGAAATTATTTTACATAGATTGTGAAGAGGAAGAAGAAAATGAACAAGAAGAGGATATACACCAGGAACCAGCCATAGAAAAGGAAGAAATGAATCCGAATATATCGTGTAATTCACTGGCAGGAATTACCACTCCTCAAACTCTCAAGATAGAAGGACATATCAAGAAGAAAAAGGAAATAGTGTTGATTGATTCAGGTAGCACCCATAATTTTATTCATTGTAAGGTAGCCAAGGAATTAAATTGTTTCCTATACCTAGCACCATAATGTCAAGTGATGGTTGCAAATGGAGGAACTATAAATTGCTCTGGAAAATGCCATAATATCAAGCTAACCATGGGGGAATATGTATTGACTAGTCCACTGCTTTCCATTCCTATGGGAGGTGTAGATGTTGTACTAGGAGTACAATGGTTACAATCTTTGGGAACGATAGCTTTTAATTTTCAAGAACTTTTCTTGAAATTTTTTTCAGAAGGAAAGGAAGTCGAATTACGGGGTATTGCGGGGAAGCCAGAAATGATAATAAGCTCTAATGTCATGACAAAGCTTCTAAAGAAATAACAACGAGGCGTAATTGCACAATTATGCTCACTAGAAGTTCCAACATCAAAATCATCTATTTATGCAGATCTCCAACAAGTCTTGGACAATCATTCCAAGGTGTTTGAAACTCTCAAAGGACTCCCACCTATTCGTGATCATGATCATGCTATTCATTTGATTCCAGGAAGTGTTCCTCCAAATATCAGGCCTTATAGATATCCTTATGTCCAAAAGAGCGAAATTGAACGTATGATTACAGAAATGTTAGAGGCGGGTATAATTCAACCTAGTCAAAGTTCTTTCTCTACTCCTGTAGTATTGGTACACAAGAAGGATGGATCATGGCACATGTGTCCGGATTATAGGGAGCTCAATAAGCTCACCATTAAAGATAAATTTCCCATTCCTGTGATTGATGAATTATTGGATGAATTACATGGAGCAATTTATTTTACCAAGTTGCATCTTCGTTCAAGATATCATCAAATTAGAATGAAGACTGAAGATATTCCAAAAACAACATTTCGAACTCATGAGGGTCATTATGAATTTTTGGTCATGCCTTTTGGCCTTACCAATGCACCTTCTACATTTCAAGGGTTGATGAATTCCATTTTCAAACCCTTCCTTAGAAAATCTGTGCTAGTATTTTTTGATGATATACTAATCAACAAAAACCTTTATTGTGGAATGTGATGCCTTAGGAAATGGAATTGGTGTTGTTTTAATGCAAGAAGGAAGACCCATTGCTTTTGAAAGTCGTCCAATCAAAGGAAAGTATTTACAGAAACCTATTTATGAGAAGGAAATGTTAGCAATACCGCATGCACTAAAGAAATGGTGAACTTACCTAATGGGAAGACACTTCAAGGTAAAAACTGATCATGATAGTCTTAAACACTTTTTGGAACAAAGACTATCTTCAGAAGAGCAGCAAAAATGGGTCACAAAGATGTTGGGTTATGACTTTGAAATAATCTACAAAAAAGGAAAGCTTAATGTTGTTGCAGATGCACCCTCAAGAAAGAATGAAGAGGTGGAAGCATTTCTTTGTGCCATTTCTATTATCCAACGAGATTGGATAACTGAAGCAAGAGATGAATGGAAGAAGGAAAAAGATGTATGGACACTAATTCAAAATTTGTAACAAGATCCTAGTACATCCGATACATTTAGTTGGAAAAATGATTCCTTATGGTACAAAGATCGCTTATATCTTTGTAAGAATTCCCAACTAAAACAAAAGATTCTTCTAGAATTTCACACTTCTCCTTTAGGAGGACACTCAGGATTTTTAAAAACTTACCACAAGGTGAAAAAAGAATTTTTTTGGGATGGCCTTAAATCTAATATTCAAAAGTTTGTGGCGGAATGTTTGGTTTGCCAGCAGAATAAAGTTGAGACAATTAAGACCCCGAGACTTCTACAACCTTTATCCATTCCAAGTCAACGTTGGGAGGAGATTTCAATGGATTTTATCATAGGTTTACCAAAGTTCGAAGGAAAGAGTGTCATCATGGTGGTAGTTGATAGACTTATAAAGTATGCACACTTTTGTGAATTATCTCATCCATTTAAAGCAAGTACAGTTGCTACTACATTTATGGACAAAATTCAAAAGCTACATGGAAGCCCAAGGGTTATTGTAAGCGAAAAAGATCCCATTTTTACTGGAAATTTTTGGACGGAGTTATTTTCTTGTTTGGGTACTCAGTTAGCTCATAGCTCATCTTATCATCCTCAATCTGATGGTCAAACTGAGATAGTAAATAAATGTTTGGAAGGATATCTTCATTGTTTTGTATCTGATAAACAAACACAATGGGTCAAGTGGTTACCTCTCGCTGAATGGTGGTATAACACTTCCTTCCATACTTCAGCAAAAATGACCCCATTTATGGCACTTTATGGATATCATCCACCATCCATCACATCATCTTTAAGGGAAAATTCGAAGGTTCAAGCAGTGGAAGATCACATCGAGCATCGGCAAGAAGTTCTCCAACTCTTAAAGGATAACCTGAATTTGGCACAAAATCGAATGAAACAACAGGCAGATCAACATCGTAGCGAGAGAAGTTTTGATGCGGGAGATTGGGTATTTTTACGGCTACAACCATACAAACAAATGTCCCTCAAGCAAGCTCAGAAGGATAATAAATTATCACCAAAGTACTATGGTCCTTACAAGGTGTTGCAAAAGATTGGTACTATGGCATACAAATTGGAGCTTCCTGCTTCTTCGCGAGTACATCCAGTTTTCCATGTTTCATGCTTAAAGAAGGTTATAGGTGAAAATCTTCGAGTTCAAACAATATTGCCAGAACTTGATGAGGAAGGAAAAATAATATTGGAACCTGAAGTGGTCATGGAAACAAGAACTCGACAGCTACGGAATCGATCAATTTCAGAGTATCTCATCAAGTGGAAGAACTTGCCCACTGAAGATTCTACATGGGAGGATGAGAATTTTATACAGAAGCACCCAGAGCTACTCAAGCGTTGAGGACAACACTTTTTGAAGGAGAGGGGCATGTTAGGTCCCTATATTACTAGTATAGTCCCTTATTGTTGTTAGTGTAACCCCCTTATTGTTATTATTGTACCCTTGTAACTCCCATTTTGTTATTATTGTGCCCTTAAATTATTATTGTTAGGTCGGCTAGGATTACATTGTGGCCCACTAGGATTACATTATGGCCCCATGGACTCCTATGTATAGAAAGAAGGTTTTGTAAATTGTATCATCCAAGAATTGTTCATTTATGTAATGTATTGGAGGTTTCCCCCTTGAAGTGGCTTATTTCTAAGACATTGATATCTCTTTTCTTCTTTTTTTGGAGCTAGTTACACAACATTTGGTATCAGAGCTTTGGATTCTAGGGTTTTTCTACTCTAAACAGGTCATCGTGGCATGTTCGCTATAAATTTTTTTCTAATAAGGTTCAGAACATGAAATTTTTAGGGTGCGAAACTAAAATCCCGAGGAAACTCGTCAAAAAATTTCAGAGCTTGGTTTGCAATATTTTCGGATATATGATTTGTGGAAGGTAGTACTTTTTCAGGCTCCCAAATTTCATCTCAAAGAGGTGATCATCAGAAAATATTCATAACTCTCTCTCTGAGCATCGGATTGGAGTTCCGTAAAAGTGGTCGCAAGTACACGAACTTTAGTTTCTTGGCTATCAATTTCAGAGCCGAAGAACGAAACAGTGACATGTGGCAAGTCGTACATGTTCACTCTACTAAACCAGTCCATAATTAGGTCATTGTGGGATATTGGACACAACTTTGTCTTGGAGAATCCAAATCAGGTCAGACCTGTGGCATTCAAAATAGAATTCAGAGGGCTATGTTGGTGCTGAAATTCAAATATTGAAGTGCTGCAATCACAGAGATAATCCAATTTCAATATAGAGCTCCTCAAAAGCAAGAAAAAGGTGTGTATTTATTTATTTATATATATATATTTTTTGAATTGCATAAGTCTTGTTTGAAGAATCAAATTGAATTGATTCCAAGGGCATATTGTAGAATAGATATCAGTACTGGGTTCTAAAAGATGCCCCGTAAAAATAATTCAACACCCATTAAGCCTTCAGAAGGCTCTACAATGACTCATGAAGATGAAGAATTGCAACATGATCTATCAAAATTACAAGAGAAAGTGCACCAAATTTCGCTCTCGCAAAGAGCAACAAAAAATGAAATGGAAGTTTTGAACAAAAGCATGGAAGTGAAGATGGACGGTTTGAAGAAAGGTGTGGAAGCTAAGATGGATGGCATGGAAGCTAAGATGGATGACATGAAAGACAACATGGAAAACATGAAGAATGATCTAAAAGCAGACAAGGAAGGTTTGACAAAGTTGATACAAGAAATGTTTCATAATGGTGAAAATATTTAAAATAGACTTTTACAAGGTTTATTTTAACGATTGCTCATTTTTTTTGCTTCTTTTCAAACTATGGAGAGTTTCCAAAAATTGCTTGATGAAGTGGTTTTATTAGCATTATACTTTCATGGTATATCTGGATGAATAATTACTGAGATTTAAGTGCTAGTAAATTTCATATGTTTCAGTTGGGTTTGATGATCATTGGCATATAAGTTTTGGAACGTGTTCTATCAATTAAAATTTTCTAATGTTTAATCAACTTTTGTTTCATTTACTTGAATTATTGGATGTTTATTGAATACTAATGTTTGATAAATATTTTCAAGTAAGTGTGATTGATATCTGATTTTGAGAGCTCTATTGTAGATGTGTATATCTTTTAATCGAGTAATCTTGTGGGCATCTTCATAATTGACACTCTCACTTAAGTACTTAGTGGTTAGATCAGATTATTTATAATCTAAGTGCTTTAGGCTTTTTAACATTAACTCTCATCTTTGAAGCTCGTTTCATCTCGCTCTTTCTTCAAATCGTTTTCCTTGCATTCTGCATTCTAAATTAACATTTCATAGCAACAGTTTCTCATCAAGTACTTGATTGTAATTTCCTTTGCAGGATAGTTGACTCCATAAGGCATTGGTATCAATCTTTCCAATTCAATCAAATCATTTAATCTTGCTAGATATTTTACAAGTATTTGGTCGTTTAACTGTGTCTCCCGAACTGGTTGGTTTCCAACTGATTCTCCTTCATTCCATTTCCATAGGGTCTACCCCCCTTAGTCTTCTATTGGGAGACAAATTAAATAGAGAGATTGGGGATCAAGGTGACAGCCCCTGATCTGAGCCGTTGTTGCGGTGCCTAGACATTCTGTGCGACAACATTTTTTGGCGCCATTGGCGCTTGAAAATTAGAATTTTTGAGACCAAAATCCTACAAAAATAGCCTCAAAAGCCTATACGTCTTCAAGGGTCTAGATCTGGATCAGACCTGAAGATTTCCTTGGTTGATTTTTCAAATCTATTCTTGCAAACAAATATTGAGCCCAGATCTTGCCCTCCAGGATCTAGTTCTGGCTCAGATCTGAAGATTCTCTTGGTTGATTTTTCAGATCTATTCTTGCACAAGTTAAAAGAGAAAAAACCAATACCCAATATATACAATAATAGAGAAAATCCTAAAAACCCAAATTTTAGAATTCAAAATTATGTTTCAAAAATTCAGATCTAAGTGTGCAGAGATCATTATTCAAGATTTGAGCGTTTGGGGGAAATCTTCAGTTAGATCAGCCAACTCTCAGATTTCAGAAAAAATGAAAAATCCCATTGTTTCCTAATTTTTAAGGTTATCTTACAGAATATTTTTTGCAGGGTCTTTCTAGAGCTTATGCCTAAATAAAAAAGTTTATCTTATTTTTTTTGAATTTAAAGTTAAATTTGGCTAGTAAGAGCCTTAGATCTTCAGATCTCGGAGCAAAGTCAGAGTTATGCCCCTTGGATGATTTTTCAGATCTATTCCTACACACGTTAAAAGAGAAAAACCCAATACCCAATATGTACAATAATAGATAAAATACTAAAAACCCAAATGTTAGAATTCAAAATTATGTTTCAAAACTTCAGATCTACACATGTAAATTACAGATCTATATAATATATTTACAGATCTATGCACAAGATTTGTAGATCTATCAGATCTGAGAAGCATAAGTTTGACTTCACTCCCAGATCTGAAGATCTAAAGCTCTTACTAGCCATATCTAACTTTAAATTCAAAAAAATTAAGATAATTTTTTTTATTTAGGCACAAGCTATAAAAATACCCTGCAAAAAATATTCCGTAAGATAATCTTAGAAATTAGGAAACAATGGGCTTTTTTAGATTTTCTGAAATATGAGGTTTGGCTGATCTAACTGAAGATTTCCCCAAATGCTCAAATCTTGAATAATGATCTTTGCACACTTAGATCTGAATTTTGAAACATAATTTTGAATTCTAACATTTGAGTTTTTATGATTTTTTCTATTATTTTACATATTGAGTATTGATTTTTTCTCTTTTAACTTGTGTAGGAATAGATATGAAAAACAAGCCAAGGGAATCTTCAGATCTGAGCCAGATCTAGACCCTGGAGGGCAAGATCCGGGTTCAATATTTGTTTGCAGGAATAGATCTAAAAAATCAACCAAGGAAATCTTCAAGTCTAAGCCAGATCTAGACCCTTGAGGACGTATAGGTTTTTGAGGTTATTTTTGTAGGATTTTGGTCTAAAAAATTCTAATTTTCAAGTGGAAACGAGGCAAAAAAATGTTGTCACACAGAATGTCTAGGCACCGCAACAACGGCTCAGAACAGGGGCTATCACCTTGATCTCCAATCTCTCTATTTAATTTGTCTCCTTATAGCAGACTAAGGGGGGTAGACCCTATGGAAATGGAATGAAGGAGAATCAATTGGAATCCAAACAGTTCGGGAGACACAGTTAAATGACCAAATACTTGTAAAAGATCTAGCAAGATTAAATGATTCGATTGAATTTGAAAGATTGATACCAGTGCATTATGGAGTCAACTATCCTGCGAAGGACATTACAAGCAAGTACTTGATGAAAAACTGCTGCTATGCAATGTTAATTTAGAATGCAGAATGCAAGGAAAAAAATTTGAAGAAAGAGCGAGATGAAGCAAGCTTCAAAGATGAGAGTTAATGTTAAAAAGCCTAAACACTTAGATTATAAATAATCTGATCTAACCACAAAGTAATTAATATTTTCCAAACATTAGTATTGAATAAACATCCAATAATTCAAGTAAATGAAAAAAAAGTTAATTAAACACTAAGTAATTTTAATTGATAGAACACGTTCCAAAACTTAGATGCCAATGATCATCAAACACAACTGAAACATATGAAATTTACTAGCACTATCACTTAAGTACTTAGTGGTTAGGTCAGATTATTTATAATCTAAGTTCTTTAGGCTTTTTAACATTAACTCTCATATTCGAAGCTTGCTTCAGCTCGCTCCTTCTTCAAATCATTTTCCTTGCATTCTGCATTCTAAATCAACGTTGCATAGCAACAGTTTCTCATCAAGTACTTGGTTGTAATTTCCTTAGAAGGATAGTTGACTCCATAAGGCACTGGTATCAATCTTTCCAATTCAATCGAATCATTTAATCTTGCTAGATCTTTTACAAGTATTTGGTTATTTAACTGTGTCTCCCGAACTGGTTGGTTCCCAACGAGTTCTCCTTCATTCCATTTCCATAGGGTCTACCCCCTTTAGTCTTCTATAATGAGACAAATTAAATAGAGATATTGGGGATTAGGATGACAACCCCCGATCTGAGCTGTTTTCGCGGTGCTTAGACATTCTGTGCGACAACAGAGCGGAAAGCTGAGTCCATCCAGAAAGGTAATGGAAGTCTTGGGGGCTTTACCCAGACCGAAGTTTCTTCAATTTTTTCCCTCTGGGCATCAAAGAGTGGCATCCATTTCCTGAACAAGACAAGCCCCTTTCCAAAGTTCCAATTCCTTTCTAAAACCCATTCTAAGTGCTCCTTCTTCTCAAACTTAAGCATAAAACACCCTCGGGCTAGAGTTTGAATCGCGATGGGGCTTCCTGGGGAATCCATCCATTCCAAGGCTGTCCACTCTTTGATATAGTTGCCAGAGAATTTCTGGCCTCTGACTCTGCCAACTAGGATGGTTTCCGTCGATTCCATGACTTCGTCAATCAGAATATCTATTCCAAATACACAACATGGGTACTCTTCTTTTCTCTTGATAAATTAGGTCTTTTTTTCTTTTTGTTCCTGTAACCCTACTTATTCCACCTTCCTCGCCTTCCAACGACCTTTCGATCGCATCTGGTAATTCAAGAACAGGTGACCCGAGTCGCCCTTCCTCAGAGTGATTCAGACCCTCCCAAGCGGAGCCTCCTACTCCTATAGGTCCTTCTTGATGTCTGATGGTCCCTAGGTCCTCCTTCTGACTGTCTCCTCTAGCTGACCCTGAAACCCTTCCGCTGAAGGCACAGAGTGAAAGGTTTCTGCCTGACCCAGTACCGACTATCTTAGCCCACTAGGGTTTTGAACCAAACCCTTAGCAACTTCCGACCCTGATCTTGCTGCTTCACTGCCTTGCGAGAGAAGGAAGTTTTCGAGAAAACTAATACCCTGCCACTGATGAGGGTTCCTTTGAGCATTTGAAACTTCATGAGAAGCTCCCCTTCCCCACTCCGTCACTCTGTGGATTTCTCCCAAGAAAGATTTAAGCCCAACAGAGCCCTAAAACCCACATCTAGCAACTATATCTTCCAACCCCCCTGAAAGCAAAGGGATTGATGAAATACCTGACAGAGTAGGGTTTTGCAGGTTTGTCTGAAGCTGTTCGCCACCAAGCTTCTCAGGGATTGACGAAGGTTGGAGTGACCCTTGATCAAAACCTTCCCTCCACGTGCAATTGAATGTGCTCTGAAGGCTTTCTTCCAGAAGAGCAGCCCCGTTTGACAGACCCCAGGCACATTCGGGAGCTTTGTTCTTCTGGCCTGTATCTCCAATGTCCAGAAAATAACGGTCCAAGTTTCTTTCTGACACTTTGTGTCCCCAAACTATTAGCAAGTCTTCTGAAACCGGTTCAATGTCCACAAAATCTCGTTCAAATCGCATTTTTACCCTGTGGTTTAGCGCTAAAACAACCCTTCCAACTAGATTTTCTTTTAAATTATTCTTATATATCATTCAACAATTATACTTAAAAAATTCAACCATAAAGAAAAATGGAACAATAGATATCCCAACACAAAATAATACAAGATTTACCCTAGGAAAACATACAAAAGGGAAAAACCCAGGAACATTTTTCAATAAAGAACATTAGGGGAATTTTGAAGTTTAAAATGGGTCTCCTAAGAAAATAATAAAATAATAGCTAAACCAATAAAATAATATTTATGAATTTGCAATTCACTTTTTGCACCAAAATCCATGTAACCATGGTTAAATTCAATTCAAAATTTGTACCAAAATAAAACTAATAAAAAAGTTGTATTGATGTGATTATAAATAAGAATGAGCTTTTCAAGAAAAAATCATTATCATTGCACAACTAATGCATTTGTCCTTTGTCCTTAAATAACTTAAAATAAAATATAAATATAAATTGATAAATTATTAATTATAGAATATACTATTAATTAAAATTTATAGTATTTAAATTACATAATAACATATATTTAATATACTATATAAAAATAATATAATGGAATATAATATAATATATGCAATATATTGTTTTTATGTATGAATTTTATATTACACATTGAATTGATTTGATTTATAACATAAGAAGAAATAATATATAATACAAAAATGAATATAATATATATTTTATAGCATTTAGATTATTTTTCATAATATTATATATATTAATATAATCTTAATGAAATGAATAGAGTTTTATTTAAAATTAAAGAAAAAAAGTATTGTATAGATTTAATATAGGATTTATATACATTGAAATTTAGTATTTTTTTCCCATACTCATTTTCATTTTGAAAAACTAAAATGTATTTTTTCTTTAATTTTAATGTATTGCTATTAATGCTATAATTATATTATTTATAGATTTCATTTATCCTAAAATTACAAGGTTACATTTTTATTTATTTTGATTTCATATGTATAGATATTAACTTATAATTAATTTGAAATTGTAATATTAAATAAAATGAGATGAATATATAATTTAAAAATAAATATATGAAATTATACAAATATAACATTTATTGAAAAATGTGTAAATACATGAAGATTGTGTAGGGATATGCATTTTCTTTAAAAAAGTATGAAATGACAATAATAATATTTTATTCAAAAAGTGTGAAATGAAATTTAATATGAGTAATTTACTTTATAACTTTAAAAGTACTTAGAGCACTACCATGGTTAACCATGAGTTTTTATCCACCATTGAGAATGTGACAAGTAAGTGCCTTTAACTCAAGCAATGTCACCTCAACCATTAGGGATGATGTCATCCCCTAAAATTTGATTGGTTCTCATAAAGTGAAATTTGATTGTACATTTTCCTTAGGAGGCCCATTTTAGACCTCAAAATTCCCCTAATGGAAAAATTCTTCTTGTTTAGTGAGGGACACACTTAGACCTATGGTCAAGCCTAACCTTCTCCTCCAAGTCAAGTCACCCAATCTAATCCCACACTTCGCTCTGCCTGTATGACCCAGAATTTTGGCCTTGCTGCAATAGCTAGTTGCCCCAGAAATTTTGGGCCTCCAATAGGTTCCCCAGTAACCTAGAAATTTCGGCCCCCTATAATAGTTTCCCCAGAAAAATGCGAACCACACAAAGAGAGATTAATACACATGTGTGATATTCCGGCCTCCTTCGTCATACTTCGTCTTGATTTTCCTTCGATTGCTTACCCATACACTACTTTGTGTGAGAGAATGCGAATGCCCAAATGGAGGGGGTCAAGCTGCCTTTATATAGTAGTATGTATTGGGTGAATGGAAATGTCTCTTGGCCAGGGCAGACTTGACTTGGAGGGAAGTTGACTTGTCACTTTTGGAGCCAAAATTTACATCTCAAAAATTCAAATTTTCATCTTTAAAAAGTCGCAATGGGATTGTTGTATCTTAAGAGACAATCCCTCGATTATGAAATGAATCAATGATTAAGAAAATTTTAAAAGTGTGTCACAGGAATGATTTTATCATGAGGTCTTTGTTCTATCCCTCTGGGAACTAGTTTTCTAAAACCCTTAATGATCTACAATAATAAAAGATTTCACATTGCCATTCACTGCTAATATCGAATGGAAAGAAGAACTGCATGGGAAACTCAAAATAATATGTTGAGGAGAAGAATCTACCACTTTAAAGTTTCAGAGGAAATTCATGGGGAGAGAGGAAACTTTGAAATAATATGCTGTAAACACAAAATATATTACTTTAAAGTTTCATCAGGAGTTTGTGAAGAGAGGGGAAACTCAAAATGATATGTTGAGGAGCATAATCTACCACTTTAAAGTTTCAGAGAGAATTGGTGAAGAGAGAAAAGTTGGATTGAAGGAGCGCAAATTAAGGTTATTTAACTCTTACAAACAAATGTAATTAAGAGACCGACTACTACATTAATTCACTTCATTCAAAGAAGAAGGGACACAAAATGACATAAGAAATACGAATCACCATCAATAGTTGCAGAAAACTTACTGCTACTTTCATTTACCAATCAGAAAAAGAAGTACAAAATATAATCCCAAGAGGTCCAGAACTCAGAACCTCTTTCTATCTTTCTCTCTTTCTTAAATACAAACAAAATCAATTTGTAACTGCTCGAGCTTCTTGGAACTCCTAAATTTCCTAAACTGTTAAAATAATTATTACATTGCAATCGAGAACACCATTGTAGCTTCAATATTAACAAAGAAAACATAATACAATTGGAATAATCCTTTTGCTGAGTCTGATTTGTTGCCAATGTGTCCCTCCGAAGTGCTGAGGTGTCATTTCTTGTTATGATGCGATAGATGCACAATTTTTCAACAATGCCCCTGTGCCCGAATTTCCCCAGCTGTCGTGCTTTCAACAATGCCACCATATCCTCTTCTACTTGACTCTGCCTATGCCTTTGTGCGTTTCGGCTGTGATGTCCCAATAGTTTGTATAAATGCATCTCCACCTGACTTTGCCCATGCTTTTGCATTTCAAATGCTATCATCATGTCACTTGCTACCCAGCTCTGCCTCTTCTGCTCGTGCCTGCTGTGTTATGTCTTTTCTTCCCCTTTGCCCTATGTAGGACCACATACTCGAGTCTCTCTACCCGCGTTCAGACTTTCTTTCATTACCAAGGCATTTCACCGACTTTATGTTATAATCCTCTTTTCTCCCTTTGATGCGATTTAACACAAGAACTGCCTTACCTCCGGATTTGAAAACCTTTGGCGTTCACCTTTGAAACCACATCGCATCCGAATATTGGAGTTTTATTAAACACACATACGGAAGCAATCAATAGCGGTCACTTTAAAACAGATCACACATAAACTCAAACCACTTACATACACATGGAACTGTGGTTGTAGGGTCCCACAACATGGTGACCAACATGGTGAACTATTGCGATGGCGATGTCGCATCGCAACATTGCAACTTTTACCACTTATCAAAAATCACCACCCACAAATTTAAGGCTATATCGATAAGAGTTAAACCATAATTTATGTGATGTGTGATATTCGTTGGTGCGCTATGCCGACACATGGCCCTTCTCCTCATCGCATCCCAATCCAAATAACATACTGCACGATTCCTTAGTGCTAAACACTAAAATATGCGATTTATGAAATAGCTCCAATTGCGATTTAATCTTTGCCATTGATCTATGCCTAGAGCCAACGGTCCTCGCTGTATCTTTATTCCGGTTTCTCGAATTTGCTTCTTTGGTTGTGACTGTTCGTTTCTTCCTTTTTGTTCGTAGAACAATTGACTCGTTCACGACTTTGCCCACGTTTAGGACTTGACCCGATTACCGTTCACGACTCTGTCTAGCACGTTCATGACTCTACCTTTGTTGATTGGCTGCGTTTGCATTTTCTTCTAAAGTTGTTCCTCTCTGCTCCTTTGCCTTTGCTGATGGTCTAATGCTGCTGCTGCTTCCCTGAATTTGGTTCCAGTGCACATGTGATAATGAATCCTCGTTGCACTTGTGGTTATACTTTTGAGCATATTGCAGGTCTTCTTGACATTCTAACAACTATTCCTCAAAAACCTTGAATTGCTTAGAACCTCTCTTGATTTTTCGCTGAGTCAAAATAGGCTACAACATCTGGCTCCAATTGGGGACAACACTTTGGTAACAAAGTGCCGAGAACTTGTAGATCAGTAGCCTTTATTGGGCATGGAGTCAAAGAGCACTTGTAGATCAGTAGCCTTTATTGGTCATGGAGTCAAAGAACACTTGTAGATCGGTAACCTTTACTGGGCATGGAGTCAATCCCGAATGGGAGTTGATCCAGTATGAAATCCCCTTGAAACCTACTACACTTTGGACTTCTTCCTTTATTCCTAAACTGAGAATATTGAACTAGAAGTACTACAACTAAAAATGCTCAACGTCTGAGCTTATTTATGCACAACTCCCACGTGTGCATTTATGCCTGAACTTAATCAGGTGAAGTCAGCCTTCCAATGGCACCAACCCAACACCTTTGTATAAATGATTGTTGTTGACAAACGAAAGTTGTCATATGGTTAGCCACTAGATCATATAACTGATGAGACAAATTTTTGGCTGCCTCCTTTTCTTGAACATCTTGCTGATGTAGACTTCTTTGAACAGGGCAGCTGTTGGAAATACTGAGAGGGGAATGAATCGGTTTTCTTTTCAATTGTTAATTATTGCTAGTTAGATTCTTCAAAATTAAATAAAAAGAGATATATATAATAATAATATTAAGAATTAAAGAGAACTTCAATCTCCTTTTAATAATAGTATACAATAGATGAGAGAAGGGCACCAACCCTTTTAATGAAACAGGCACCAACTTGTTTGCCAAGCACCAACTTGGACTTGATGAGGCTCTAACCTCTAGGGCTTCGACCCTATCTTCTCAAGGCACCAACCTTGTGTTTAGGGGCACCTACCCCAATGACACCAATCCCCCGGTTTTATTTTTAATAGACACTGTGTCATGTACTTACTTGACTGTCATCAACAAGATTCTTCATTGTTATTTCTTCACTGTACTTTTTCCATCATGTGACTTCAATAGTCCTCACATAAGTCTGAGCCTTCAAGGGTAAGTCCAAGCCTTCTACAAGTTCAGATCCGAAGTATCACAAGTTCACTAGCTTGCAGTTCTAAGTCTGAGCCTTCAAGGGTAAGTTCAAGCCTTCTACAAGTTCAGATCCGAAGTATCACAGGTTCACTAGCTTGAATTCCGAGCCTCCATAAATAACCGTCCTTAGGTCCAAAATTTATGATTCCTCTAGAGAACCAAGGTGTAATTCCACAAGTGTATCTGAGCTACAGTTTCTCCATAGCTGTGTCCGAGCTACCACAAGTATATTCGAGCTTAATGTGCACAATTCAACCTTTTTAAATGTATGAGGTACTGAGGTTAAGGCACTGAGTAGGTGACTGTCCACTGTTCCTTCACAGGCAGACTATTTATGCACCTGTCACAAATCCAAACCACATAAAAGGTGACTGTGTAATATGTTGTCCAAGCTTGAGGAAGAATAACCCAAAAAAATGTGCTTTTTAAGTCCTCCTCGGCCTTAGTTCACAATATGTGAACTCTCCTTAAAGTTCTGTGCTTCTCGGATATTCTTCACTGAATTGCTGACTCTAAAATGAATGAAAGAAAATTTATATATATAGTAGTTTGTCCCTATGAAGAGACACATCCATTGGAAGAAGGGCCGACATTATATGACTGCATAGGTCAGCTTGACTGTAAATATATTCTTTTTATCTTAAAAATTCAGTTTCTCACAAACTAATGGGAGTTTCGGGGCAAGTAAGAGCTTGTTGGAAAGAGGGAAAAATCCTCTTTAATATGGTCTAAGATTCATTGGGAAAGGATGCCCCCAAGGTGTCTAAATTTATTTTTCTTTGTGACTATTCATAAAATTTTAGTGCAGAAGGTGATTGGGACAGTAAGAGATCATTAGAGCTTCTTCATCATGGTGTGTCTCCCATGTCATCATATGTCATAGTGAAACATCTATCAATCTTCCATTAAGAGAGCTCATCAAGAGAGCTTATATTCCATCAATGACAATTATTGACCAACAACAGCTTCCTTCACTATTTGACTCCTCAATTTGAGGTTGTATGTGAGAAGTTTGATTGTTGTTTTTTGCTGAAAACCATTTAGGTCAGGGAGAGAAATCTAAGGTTTGTTCCTCATAACGTTGATGTTCTTCATATAATGCCAACTCTTGACAAAAATCTTCAGGAATTGTAATGCAACATTCATATATCCTCTCATATAAGGTTGCATCAAGATCAATAATACAATTAGAGGGAAAATATTCTTTCTCCAATAAAGAATGTACATTTTGGGACTTATAATATTTTGAGGATATAAAGTAGGAAAAAATGTTCTTGACATGTTAAGGGAAAATAGACCATCAAACTGATAGTGGAAAATCAAAATTCCTATAAAATATTCAAACTTTGATACCTGTATTTGCCATGGTGCTTTCTCATTTCCTTGCCCGCAAAATTCCTCATCTAATGAAACCTTCATTAGTGGAGTCGCCAGGTGAATAATACAAAACCAAATTAGTATCTAAATCTTGTTCACCATCAAGAAATATATTTCAATACCTAGGGAAAAATAACTTCGTGCCTTCGTCCCCGGTAACAACACCAAAAAATGTTGTATCTTAAGAGACAATCCCTCGGTTGTGAAAGGAATCAGTGCTTAAGAAAATTTTAAAAGTGTGCCACAGGAATGATTTTATCATGAGGTATTTGTTCTATACCTTTGGGAACTAGTTTTCTAAAACCCTTAATGACCTGGAATAATAAAAGATTTCACAATGCCATTCGTTGCTGATAACTGAATGGAAAGAAGAACTGCATGGGAAACTCAAAATGATATGCCGAGGAGCAGAATCTACCACTTTAAAATTTCAGAGAGAATTGGTGAAGAGAGAAAAGTTGGAGTGAAGGAGTGAAAATTAAGGTTATTTAACTCTTACACATAGATGTAATTAAGAGACCGACTGCTACATTACTTCACTTCATTCAAAGAAGAAGGGACACAAAATGGCACAAGAAATACGAATCACCATCAACAGTTGCAGGAAACTTGCTGCTACTTTCATTTACCAATCAGAAAAAGAAGTAAAAAATGTAATCCCCAAGAGGTCTAGAACTTGAAACCTCTTTCTGTCTTTCTGTCTTGCTTAAATACAAACAAAAGCAGTTTGTAACTGCTCGAGCTTCTTGGAACTCCTAAACTACCTAAATTGTTAAACTAATTATTACATTGCAATCGAGGACACCATTGTAGCTTTGATCTTAACAAAGAAAAAATAATACACTTGGAATAATCCTTTTACTGAGTCTGATTTGTTGCTGATTTGTCCCTCTGAAGTGTTGAGGTGTCCTTTCTTGTTATGATGTGATAGCTACACAGTTCTGGAACAACGCCCCTGTGCCTGACTTTCCCCAACTGTCGTGCTTCCAACAGTGCCACCATCTGCTCTTATGCCTGACTTTGTCTATGCCTATTTGTGTTTTGGCTGTGATGTCCCAATAGTTTGTATAAACGCATCTCCACCCGACTTTGTGCTTGATTTTGCGTTTCGAATGCTATCATTATGTCACCTGCTCCCCGGCTCTGGCTCTTCTACTCGTGCCTGCTACGTTATGTCTTTTCTTCTCCTTTTCCCTGTGTCGGACCACATACCCGAGTCTCTCTACCCGCGTTCAGACTTTATTTCATTACCAAGGCGTTTCACCAGCTTTACGTTATAATCCTCTTTTCTCCCTCTAATGCTATTTAACACAAGAACTGCCTTACCTCCGGATTTGAAAACCTTTGGCGTTCACCTTTGAAACCACATCACATCTGAATATTGGAGTTTTATTAAACATACATATGGAAGCAATCAACAACGGTCACTTTAAAACATATCACACAGAAACTCAAACCACTTACATAAACGCGGAACTATGGTTGTAGGGTCCCACAACATGGTAACCAATCTGAAACAATCACACTTCGCAACTTATTTGATATCGCATTTCGACAATTATAACAAACAACTTAAATGGTAAATAATAAAATTTCCGATGCGAAGTTGCGATGGCGATGTCGCATCACAACATTGCAACTGTTACAACTTATCGCAAATCGCCTCCCGCAAATTTAAGGCTATATTGATAAGAGTTAAACCATAATTTATGCGATATGCGATATGCACTGGTGCACTATGGCGACATGTGGCCCTTCTCCTGATCGCATTGCAATCCAAATAACATACTATGCGATTCCTTAGTGCTAAACACTAAAATCTGCGATTTGCGAAATTGCTCTAATTGCGATTTAATCTCCGTCATTGATCTATGCCCAGATCCAACGATCCTCCCTGTATCTTTATTCCAGTTTTCTGACTTTTCTTCTTTGTTTTTTCCAATTCATTTCTTCCTTGTTGTTCATAGAACACTTGAATCGTTCACGACTTTGCCCACATTCATGAGTTGAGCCACTTACTGTTCACGACTCTGCCTTTGCTGATTGGCTTCCTTTGCCTTTTCTTCTAAATTTGATCCTCTCTGCTCCTTTGCCTTTGTTGATGGTCTAATGCTGCTGCTGCTTCCTTGACTTTGGTTCTAGTGAACATGTGATAATGAATCCTCATTGCGCTTGTGGTTATCCTTTTGAGCAAATTGCAGGTCTTCTTGACATTCTAACAACTGTTCCTCAACAACCTTGAATTGCTCAGAATTTCTCTTGATTTTTAGCTGAGTCAAATTAGGCTACAGTAGGGACTTTGAATCAAAATAAATTTTCCTTTGACTTGAGAAATTATAAATATTCTTTACAATGATAAATACAATTACATCACGTGACCAATTGTACATTATGAAGACCGACCATAGTTACAAATTCAACACTCCCTCTTAACTAAGGAGGTATTCATAATCACTGTCATAGGTGTTCTTATATTGAACAAATTTATCTAAAGAAAAGGTTATCCATCATTACCAATGTTGTCATCTATCATCAACATCCGCTCGTGGCCATATCCATGGTGGTACCAAGCCCATGTAAATTTCATCATCATATTAGGACTCACTCCTACAAAGTGATTGGTTCTCAAATCCCATGGCCTCTAGCTAGGCCAAAATTCCAAGACCCTCAATTAGCAAACACTCACTCACCTTTCCTAGTGAGCACTCTGGGCCAAGACCTGACTCAACCCCTTCTTGGTTGGTGATTGTGTCTAGATGTTGAAAGGACCTCACCCAACACTACCAAATGTGTGATCAGGGTCCAGGACCTCACTCCACCCTTTTTGATGTGTGATCAATGTTGGAAAGTGTGAGTAGGATCGTTCTTCATAATGACCATGTAATTATGAATTTATGTAATGTAGAAGACAAATATAATAAAATGTATTTTTTATATACTTGCTTCATGGGTTTCATGAACAAGGAGTTTTATTATAGGTCAAAAGACTTCTTCTTAATGTCTTTTAGGGGTTTGTCAGCTTGTCATAAATATATGAGTCATGTATATGAAGAGGTGTTACACTTGTAAAGACAATTTAGTGATGTAAAGATATGCTCTAATACCTTGTAAAATATGCTCCTTGAAGTCAGCTTAGAAGTTTTTGGAAGAAGTCAACTCCTCTCAAGAAGACATGTCGCCCTACATACAGATAGACAAGTCAACCTAAAAGAAGGGAGACTGTCCCTATATATAGAGGCTTTGCAACCTCATTTGGAAGAGACAACAATTCAGACAAGTCTGCAATCTAGTGCAAAGTACAATGCATGAAAGGAAGGATAGATAATGAAGGAAAGGGGATTGTAATAAGTGCGAAGAAGGAGGCATATCAGCGAAGGAGTAAAAGCCATATATATCTCTGTTTTTGGGTCTGTATATACTTCACATATCTCAGAAAGGACAAGGGTTATTACAGCGTGGAAGACTAGCTCAAAATTGAGCTTAAGAGACTTATAAAAGGTGCAACAAAAATACCGAGAAGTATATATATATATATATATATATATATATGTTGACTTTGGATGCTATGTAGTCATATGATTGCAGGTAATATACTTCTATATTTATAAGTATGATAAAAGAAAGCAACAAATATTCTAATGCACATGTTGTCAATAGACATGATCAAAGACTGATGAAAACAACATAATATGTCCTCATATGAAATATGAGGTGGTTGTGTATTCACAGGGAACTTCATACTAAAAGTTCCTGGGAATAAATTAAAGTCGCATGGAGAAATAAACGAAGAGATCATGAAATGCAACTATGATAAGAGGCAATTATCATCTGGAAGCAAGGAAGACTTGACTAAGAAATCTCTTGGGAAGATACGTAGACTCTGATAAGAAGTCCGAAAAATATGAAGACCCTTGGCAATAGATATATTTTGGAGATGTGTCAACATATATGAAGGATGCCGATGCTTACAAGAAAGTTGTCATGATGAAAGATCATCACTAAGGTAACTTTTGATTCAGGTATTCATATTTATAATTGAATAATATTTGAATAAGCTTATGTAGGGTTGCTAAAGGGAAGTATATATCTTCCACAGGTTAATAACCATATGATAGAATGAAAGATCCTTGAAAGAAGTATGGTTCGGAAGAAAAGCAACATGAAATGAAGTTAGATGAGAAGACTGATGGATCACTTTCTGAAGACACGATTTATGAATGAAAGTGATGGATGATTTGTGCCCTATGAGGAATTGAAGGCTCCTCAACTCATGACATCAACGAAAGGAGTCCTTCATGAGCTGGTGAATGTTTTTCATCATTACTGCTATAGATCCATGATTAAGAGGGAGCTTGATAATGAGTTTCTTACTTGAAAGAAATTCCGCGATTCCTAAGCCAAAAATAAAGCTTAGGTACATTCTTGAGAAGTATATTCCTTTGTGGAATATGTACTCCCTAGTTGAGAGGGAGAGATAGACATGTCATTCTGGTATTCTCCTGAAAAGACAAAATGGAGGATTGGGTAATCATCTAGCATCCGATACTCTTTGAGAATGTGATAAGATGTCCTGATAAGAGTAGTCGCGAAGGGAAGGATAATCTTTGAGGATTAGCTATCCCAATAAGAATAGTCCTTTAAGGTCATAATCGGTGAACACCCGAGTGGAATATGTACCTTGGAGACATTGACGATGGTGTCTATAGTCATTGGTCTCACCATCGTTGTAGCTCATGATGAGATGGAGCTGTTAGTCAAGGCCTTGCTAATTGACAATGTTGGATAATATGATGGTATAACAGATGGATTACCAATCAAATTCTGCTTATGAGATTCTTCAGATTGGAAGTGACCCCATTATGAATACCTTCCTAGTTAAGAGGGAGTGTTGGAAAGTGTAACTAGGATCAGTCTTCAAAATGACTATGTAATTATGAATTTATGTAATGAAGAAGACAAAGATAATAAAATTTATTTTGTATATACTTGCTTCATGGGTTTCATGAGCAAGGAGTTTTATTATAGGTCAAAATACTTCTTATTGATTTCTTTTAGGTGTTTTCCATATTTTCATAAATATATAAGTTATAGTCATGTATATGAAGAGGTGTTACACTCGTAAAGAAAATTTAGTGATGTAAAGATATGCTCTAAGACCTTGTAAAATATGCTCCTTAAAGTCGACTAAGAATTTGCTGGAAGAAGTCAGCTCATTTCAAGAAGACATGTCGGCCTACATACAGATATACAGTTAGCCTAAAATAATGGAGATTGTACATATATATAGAAGCTCTACGACCTCATTTGGAAGAGACAACAATTTAGACAAGTCTGCAATCTAGTGCGAAGTACAATGCGTAAAAGGAAGGATATATAGCGAAATAAAGGGGACTGTAATAAGTTCAAAGAAGGAGGCATATCAGTGAAGGAGTAAAAGCCATATACATCTTTGTTTTTGGGTCTATGTATACTTTGCATATCTCAGAAAGGACAAGGGTTATTACAGCGTGAAGACTAGCTCATATTTTAGCTTAAGAGACTTATAAAAGGTGCAACAAACATACCGAGATGTGTATTCTAGAAAGAAGAGGCTAGGATAGAAGGAAGAAGAAGAAGCACATTGTTTAGGGCTGTTGAAGTAGAGACCGATCTTCTCTAGGACAAGTGATCGTGATCTAGTATATCAAAATGAAGAATATCAAAGCATTAACTAGAGGTCAAGCTCAAGTAGTACTAGTGCAATACGGTGCAACGTAGTGCAGAGAAAGGAGATCAACATAAGGAGACAAGAAAGAGCAGAGACAAGGCATTGGAGACATATTGGTGCCAAAGTTCCAAGTCAAGGTCATGGTACTCGTCAATTGAAGGTCTAAAGAAGAATTGCTTTTGAGTTTTCCTCTCCAAGAGGAGAGGTTTTGGCCCTGGCTTGAAGAGCCAAAATCTTGTGTCTTTTGTGTTTTGATAATTAAATTGATGAAAGAACTAATAAGCTAATGGAGAGAAGATCTAAGTAAGAGAAATAATTTCACAAGTAATTATCAAGTAGATAATTGAATTACACTACGCTGCCCTACCATCTTCTCAATGTCCTCGAATCCCATGGCCTATACCTAGGCCAAAAAGCCAAGACCCTCAATTAGCAAACACTCACTCACCCTTCCTGGTGAGCACTCTGGGCCAAGACCTCACAACCCCTTCTTGGTTGGTGATCGGGTCTAGATGTTGAAAGGACCTCACCCCGCTCTACCCAGTGTGTGATCAGGATTCAAGACCTCACTCCACCCTTTCTGGTATGTGATCACTGTCAAGATGCTAAAGGACCTCACTGTTGAAAAGTGTAACTAGGATCGGTCTTCATATTGACTATGTAATTATGTATTTATGTAAAGGAGAAGATAAAGATAATAAAATATATATTTTTTGTGCTTTATTCATGGGTTTCATGAGCAAGATTTTTATTATAGGTCTATATGAAGAGAATTCCTTCAAGACCTTGTCATGAAATGTCACTAAAAAAACTTCATCTTCACCTTATTAATGCTGCAATAAATGCACTACATGTCAACCTATATACACAGTGGTGAAGTCAGCTCTCATACCGTGTGTATGGTCGGCCTAAAAATATAAACTGTGCCCTATATATATGAAGGACCTGTAGCTCATTTTAGGAAGAAGATGCATATTTATCTGAATTTTTTACAGTGGTTAAGGTGCGGATCTGAGAGAAGGAAGAAGTGCGGACTTTAGGACAGAGACTAGTCTGATATATATTCAGATTAGGGTAAAGGATTGCGGAATACATAGACAACTCTGAAGAAAAGACTACAGACAATGCTAAGATAAGGTCAGGGTTAAATGACAACATTTAAGTATAGATATATTTGAAGAAAGGTTTGCGGATAGTCCTGAATTAATATTTCAGATCAAAAGTAAGGTAAGTATACTCCTATAGTTCATACGGAGGTAAGTATATTCCTACAGTTCATACTGAGGTAAGTATACTCCTGTAGTCAGAAAGTGCGAGAAAGTAAGTAAGGAAGGTAAATCTGTGATTTACCTTCCTATACATTGCATAAAAAGAAAGTATTACTCCTCAAGTGAATAAGATTCAAGGATATTCCAAGTGAAAGAGAAGGTCCTGAATGATCTTATATTTAATATCTGAATCAGTGAGAAGAAGTGTTTGAAGGAAAACTGAGAAAGAGATCGAGTTCTCTAGTTTTGGTGCAAGTCAGTGCAAGTTGGTGCGGAAAATAAGGATCGACGTTGGAAGAAAATAAAGAAGAAGTGACAAGGTCTTGGAGGCATATATAGGTCAAGGGTATGAGTCTTGGTCATGGTACTTGTCATTTGAAAATCTATAAGAAGAATTTCTTGTGGGTTTTCCTCTCCAAGAGGGAGAGGTTTTGCCCTGGATGGATGAGCCTAAATTTGTGTCTCTTGTATTTTGATAACTGACTTGATGAAAGACTTGTAAATGCAGAAGTGTCCTCAGACACATAACTTTATTGATCATGCAAAAATTTTACATAGTAAATTACAGGAGTTTACACACGTAAACTCACACTCTCACATTCTCTCATTACACACTACAATGAAAATAGGAAACTAACCTATTTATAAGCTCTATGTTCTAACTTAATCTAGTTATGGATCACTTGTAAAATAAACAAGTGTCCATTTACAATAAATGAGCTTCTAACCATTCTACTAACTCCACTCCTAACTTAGAGCCTAGGAAACGACTCTTTTCTAGAGTCCTAATTTTTAATAACAAATTTCTATTTCTAAATATCTCAAAGATTTATTAAATATTCTAGAATAATAATTATTAATTTAATATCTTAAATTAATAATTATTTTATTCAAAAATTATAACCTATGATAAAATTTATTTTGGATCATCTAACATTCCCCCCTATGATCCAAAGATACATTACAACATATACCAAGTTCATCCTTGAACTTAGTAAACTTTATTCTGACAAGAGGTTTTGTGAAAATGTCGGAGGTCTGATCTTCTGAAGGACAAAACACTAGCTTGATGACTTCCTTTGTCTTGAGACCATCCTCGACCTCTGCTTTGTCCTCTGTTTTTAGATTTTCCTCTCCCTGGATTCTGTCCTGTGCCTTGCTGATATCCTCTATTTTGATTGTTGCCTCTGCCTTGAGAATTGTTTCTTCCTGAATTGGAGCCTCTGTTGGAGTTTTTTCCTCTGTGTTGACTGCGACCACGACCTTGCGCTGCTTGATTTTGATTAAAATTACCTTTTCCTTTGTTTCTGGAATTGTCAGCTGAAGAGTTTCTAGTACTGGCCTCTGTGAGAAAAACATCTTCACCAACTTTATTTTTCTTCCCAAAAGTTTTATCATGTTAAGTCAACATTTCGCAGAGCTCATCAAAATTTAGCTTTTCTAACTTTCCAGTTAGTTGTAGAGTTTCCAAAAAATGTGTGTAGGAAGAAGGAAGCCCAACAATTAAAATTGTGACCATAAAACTATCATCAACTGCTTGAAAACCAGCATTAACAATTTCCTGCTTAATATTCTTAAGTCTGGAGATGTATTCAAGAATATCTCCTTCTTCAGTCAATTTTTGATGCAACAATTTTAATTGTAGGTCAACTCTTTTTGATTGAGGCTGAGTATCAAATAAATCTTTAAAAGTTCTCAAAGCAGACCATGCATCTTTAGCATTTTTGATATGGACATACATTTCATCATTGACAGAGGATTTAATGAGAGCTAATGCTTTGGCATTTTTAACTTCCCAGTTTGCTAGTGCAGCTGAATCTGTAGGTTTATTTGGCTTTACATCTCCATCACATATATCATGCCATAGTTCATTATAAACAAGAGTGCTTTTGATGAGGCGTTGCCATGTTTTGTAATATTTTGAGCCTTCAAGTTTGTCGGAATCAGAAAAGAAATTAATCGACTTAGACATTGTAGTGTTAAGACTTCCCACCACGAATCAAGCTCCAAAAAATATCAAGATGCGCAACATAACAGCAACACACGACACAAAAAAAATGAACTATCGGGGCTTGGCCTTGACCCTCGAATAGTCGTTGAAACAAGAGAAAATTGACTGAGCTTTGCACTTGGCTCTAGTCAATTTCTCAAATATTTACAAGGCAACTTTCAAAATTTGACTTTTACAATGATGCTCTTGCACAAACTGGTAAAAAAAAAGTTACCCCCCCTCAAAGTAAAATTACTTTGAGTTACACTTATCACTTCAGAAATAAATTACAAAAATTCACCTTATTACTCCAAAAATATTACAAATAACCTTAAAAAATATGCCTTATCACTCCATTACAAAAACATTACTTCACTGACCCTTTACTTTACATAAAAACATACCTTATCACTCCATTACAAAAAAACATTGACTTTGCTCCAAAAAAAAATATTACAAAAACATTACATAAAAAAATACCTTATTTTTCCAGCGAATATTTTCAGATTTATCTTTAAAAAGACAAACACTATCAAACGCTGAACTTGTACTTGTTCTTCAGATCTGGTATTCATGCTTTAGGCAGTTTTCCTCTAGTCACTTTGGACAAGTATTATCCCCTCGCTTTTCGTTTACTATCCTTTGTATTCACGACCGATGGATTTTGACCCGTAGCACAGAAGAAAGCGTGAGTTTCTGGTTTCCTCTTCGAAAAACTGCCCAAGAAAAGTGTTGAAATTCTAATGGACAGGGCGCTGGCCGTGCAAGTTAGCTGAATTTTTGTTAGATTTGCTTAAAATTGTAGAGAGAAACGCTCGATGTTTATATTTCTCACATTGCAGGACGTGTCATCTAGGGGATTTCAACGCTGCTTTCTACTACAAACAAATGCTGTCAAACGTTGGATTTCAACGCTGCTTTCTGCTACAAACAAATGCTATCAAACGCTGATTTAGGGTTTTTCGGAACACTGCAACTAGCGTTAACATACAAGTTGGCGACAACATTACCAAACGGGAAGCTTATGATTCGTGGTGTGGGCAGGTATAGCTGGATTAGTTCTTTCAAATAAAAAGGCAGTTCTCAAAAGTTTCAGACTTTTTCTCAGGTGCTTTTAAGGTGGTTCGAAAGCATTTAAAGGAGGATGAATCACAGTCGAAGGAAGCGTCGAATGACAATTCTTTGATGGCACAGGTCAACAGCCTGTTATTGTGATCGGAGTTGCAGGTTATGGATACATTTGGTGGAAGGGGTGGAAGATTTCCGATATGATGTTTGCTACAAGACGTAGCCTATCAGAGGCATGTGTAAGTGTTGGCAAACAACTTGAACAAGTTTCGACATGTATCGCGGCAGCAAAAAGGCACCTATATTTGAGAATTGATCGTGTTGAGAAAACATAAAATTCACACAAACTTTGCATTTTCTCTTTTAAAAAATGATTTTAGAATTTACAGATCTAAAATCAATAAAAAATTTACAAATTTCATACCAATCTTTTGCTGATCACTTCAATGGAGTTGAGCTTTCCAAGAACTGGGAGTGCTGCAATCTTCCTCCTCATATCCACTGCAACATTACCGTGGCTCTGATGCCACATGTAAATTCAGAAGTGTCCTCAGACACATAAATTTATTGATCATGCAAAAATATTACATAGCAAATTACAGGAGTTTACACACGTAAACTCACACTCTCACATTCTCTCATTACACACTACAATGAAAATAGGAAACTAACCTATTTATAAGCTCTATGTTCTAACTTAATCTAGTTATGGATCACTTGGAAAATAAACAAGTGCCCATTTACAATAAATGAGCTTCTAACCATTCTACTAACTTCACTCCTAACTTAGAGCCTAGGAAACGACTCTTTTCTAGAGTCCTAATTTTGAATAACAAATTTCTATTTCTAAATATCTCAAAGATTTATTAAATATTCTAGAATAATAATTATTAATTTAATATCTTAAATTAATAATTATTTTATTCAAACATTATAACCTATGATAAAATTTATTTTGGATCGTCTAACAAGACTAAATAATCTAAGAAGAGAAGACATACGTAAATTAAGTAAGATCACAAGTAATTATCAAGAAGAGAATTTGAATTAATCACCAGCCCTCAAATTCTAAACATGGAATCAGAGCTAAGGTGCTGAACACAAGGGCTATTTGTCAAGAAGACACTCCAGGAAGTGAAGATCAAATTTTACATTGAAAAGTCAAATCAATTTACAAGGAATATTCTCAAGCTATCTCTTTCAAAGGATCAACTCATTCAAGAAAATAATCTTTGACATCAAAGATTTACATTCAAGACATTGTTGGAAGAAACATCATCTTTTGAAGATATCCTTCATCATCAAGGAAAATACAAGTCACTCTACTCAAGTAAGTATCTATGACCTTACTTAAATCCATCAATGACTTATTGTAATGAGAGCAAAAAATTATTTGGGTCATCAAATTTTAGTGCATGGAAGAAGAGGACAAATTTGAATCTAACTGAAGACGAAGTTATGGACTACATCGAAGGATCTACAATTAAACCCTCAAAATAATATGCTCCAGCTCATGCCAATTACATGAAGGGAGAAATCAGAGCCTAGAGGATTCTCATAGAATCCATTAAGGACTCACTCATTCCCTATGTACCAAAACTAAAGTCTGCAAAAAAAATATATGAGACATTGATGGAGATATTCTCTGTGAGTACTGCAGGAGAATAAATCTCTCTAAGACAAGAACTATACAAAATGAAATTTTCAAGAGAAGAAGGAATGGCTTCATACTTTATGAGAATTTTTGAAATAAGAGACCAAATGCAGGAATTGGGAGAAGTAATGTCTGACACTGAGATGACTATAGTGGTGCTAAATGCTCTACCAGAAGAATGAGGAAACTTCACTTCAATTTTATAAGGGAAGAAAGAAGCAACACCATTCCATGATTTATGGTCTCTATGTAAAATAAAGGAAATAAGATTGAAAGCCAAAGCTGATACATGATTAAGTCAAGGGAATCAATCCTTTGCAGCCATATCCAAGAAGAAAGGAAGATTTAGAAAATTTGGTCCTCAGAATAAAAGAAGAAATATGGACAAAGTACGATGCATTGGATGTAATGAACTTGGGCATTATAAAAGAGATTGTCCTAAATTTGGAAATGACAAGTGGAAAAAGGAAGAAGCCCATGTCACAAATATGAGGAAAGAACCTAATGCAAAGAAATATAAGAAAGAAGAAGCGAGAGATCTATATTATGATTGAGATCATCTTCCTCTTTAAGTGATTTCTATTGGTTGCAAAATAGTATGATAGGAAGCAATGTATATTAATAGAAACATAGAAGCATGGTAGGAGCTCTTGGTGAATCAACTCCTGGAAAACCTCACTGATAACAATAATGATGGAAGGCAGTCATCAAGATCAAGGGTCATCATGAAAATAGGTGCTGACATTTTTTAATGGATTTCTATATGAATTCACTAGTTAGAAAGAAAGTAGAAAAGTTTCATCAAAGAATTCTATGCTACATAATTATGGGATTAGGATGTGATGACATATTGATGAAGCAAGTCAATGGAATTAAGTTCCTCATTCTAGTAAAATTTCTACATGATGACAAAAATGAATTAGGTCTGAGGTATATATATTTATATCCTGACACTGGATGCTGTGTACTCATGTCATATGGTTGCAGGTAATGAAATTTAGAAGTATGATCTCTCATGGTGTACAGGCAGATTAAATTCACATAATATATCATCATATGGAATATGAGGTGGTTGTATATGAACAAGGAACTGGAAATTGGAAGTTCCTGGGAATGAAGATGTGCATAAAGGAAGAGATCATGAAGTGAAACCATGCCAATGTTGGTTAAGGTTGTCATTGATGTCAATATGGCGTTATTGGAGATGGAAAATATTCTTGTATTTTTGCCCTAACCTCATGCAAACCCTAGGAGACCTAAACCCTATCTACTTGACTTGACCCTAAGTACATGAGTGCATTAATGAAATTCTAGATGCTCATAGTGTATGATCTATGATAAATAAGAAGGCTTACCATGAAACTCCTGCTATATGAAATCCTTGTTCTTGATGAAGAATCCCCAAAGCCTAAATGAATTGACTCCTGATAATAATGATTGTTGAAGGTCATGAAGAAGATCTAATCCTAATAAACTTAATGGACTAAGTGTATGATGAAGGAGCCCTAAAAATTAAATACCTAAAAATAAAATCCTAATGGCTTCCATGAAAAATAATAATGACAGTTTCAAAAATATAATTTTCTTGATGGGAAAATGACCTCACCCATGGATGAAATTGAAATCATCTTGTAGAGGATATTTTTCCCTTTCTAACGAGCTATTATATGCCTCATAACTCCTCCTAGATTGTGAGAAATTGAATTTATAAGTTGGAAAAAATATTATTTTTGCCTAGCCGACTTGAGCCGACCTGTGTAGGCTATCATGTTCCCTCAAGAGACATATCTCTTCGTTGGAGGTCAAACTAGTATATATATGACGTTAGACACATTATTTCAGCCATAAAATTTCGGTGAAGAAACACAGTAGTTACAGGATTCCAAGGTGAAGAAAAAATTACAGTTTGGGCATATTTTTAGAAGGATACAATACTGTTTGTTTATTTTTCTTTGCTGGACAGTCCACTTCAGAAATTACGGACAGACTTACATTTGTGAGGTCCAAACTTTCCTGATGATGAACTATAGTTGGTAGTTCGAAACGCATCGGTTCCAAAATTTCTCATGTGATTTCTCGGAAGAGTTAGAATTTAAAACAATAATCTTTTGAAGCTCGAATTTGCAAGAACTTGTGACAATAATTGAGGACTGTTCTATGGATGTTTTAGAGCTGCTCTAGGGTGGTGCAAATGTAGGAAGAAGGCCAGTAAAACCTATTGGGAAGTGTATTTAAGCCTTGGATCTGAAGCTTACAATTGTGGAAGGCTTGTGGAGGCCGAAATTCTTAACAAAATTGCAGCTTGGACCTTTTCATATGCTGGGGTTTGTTTGCAGCTTGCAAAGGATTCAAACTTGTTGCAACCACCTTGGATTGAAGACATTCATCACTAAACCTCACCTAAATTTCATTTTTGGAGAAGCTGTAAGCTTCAGGATAGTCCTGGTCACCTATTTCAGACACTCGGATAAGCTCAGGTGGACAAGTCAATAATTGACTTAGGCTAAGTTTGGGTCACTATGCATATCTTAAGTCTTAAGCAATGAAGTAACAATGTTTTGAGGAAAGTATTTTGGGAGTCTTGAGACAGAGTTGAATACACCTTCAATGCCATTAAAGTTGAGCTTTGGAGGTTAGTGAAGAATATGTTTTGCAGTAGCCTTGATTCACCTTGGAGATACTATTCTTAGATACATGCATTGAAGACCTTGTGGAGATAATGTTGAAGACCATGATGCATTAACCATCATGAGGTAACTTGGAGGATTTGATTGGGTACCATGAAGGACAGCGAAGAAACCTTCATGTGAATATCAAGGTTGTCATTGATGATGTGACATGGAGACTAAGTGAGCAGATAGTTGACGATTGTCAGGGTTCGTTGAACAAGACATTGGGATCCGTAAAGAATAACCAAACATATTTTGATGATGTGAAGTTGAGGGTTGGAGCCCAAGAGGTTAGAGCCTCATAGAGACAAGTTCGGTGCCTTGGAAGATAAGGTTGGAGCCCTAGAGGATTGGAGTCCTCAAGAAACCAGGTCGGAGCCTATACCAGAGATAGGGTTGGAGCCCTAGAGGTTGGTGCCTCAAATTGACAGGGTTGGAGCCCTAGAGGTTGGTGCCTCAAATTGACAAGGTTGGAGCCTTGGAAAGACCAAGTTGGTGCTTGGCTCAATACAGGCTGGAGCCTAGAAGATTGGAGTCTTCATCTAGGGTTGGATTCCTATATCATTATTGTACTTTACTTATTGTAAAGAAGAAATTAATAAAAGTATTCCATAATTGTTCATTTTGTGTTCAACATATAAGTGATCTAACTGGTAAAATTAACAATGGAAAAGAAATATTGATTCACCCCCCTCTCAGTATTTCCAACAATTGGTATTAGAGCCAGTACCTTCACTCAAAGCCTAACAGCTTGAAGGTTGATCATTAGGACACAAATGGCAAAGCCAAGGAAGAAAGTCTCCAATCCTCCTAAAGATGTGTCTTACTCAACCATCAAAATTGAAGTCAATTAATTTGCGAAGGCTCCGTTGTTCAATGGAAATTTTGATATATGGGAAGCAAGAATGAGGAATTTCTTGAAGAATCAAGGAATTGAAGTTTGGAAATCAGTGATTACTAATGACACAATGGACGAAGAATCTAAGGAGTGCAATACAAGAGCAATGAAGGAAATTTTGAATGGGTTACCAAATTCTATGAAGGCCAATTTTGAAAAATGTTCGTCAGCGAAAGTCATATGGGACAAACTTCATGATATTCACTCAAAAGGAGCGATGAAAATGATCTCTAGTCAAGAAGATGATGGAAAAAAAAAAAAAAGTCCAGAATCCATCAAGGAAGCTGAAGATAAGAGAGATGACAACAAGGCTAAAGAAGACCAAGAATATGAAGAGAACAAATAAGACTTTGAAGAAGATCTCCTGAATAAAATTATGGCTTCCATGGAAGAGATTAACAGTTTGAAAAAGGAAAATGAGGAACTTAAGAGGAAAGCACAATATGGTAACCAAGACAAGACAAGGAAGTAAGTTGACTTTGTCACGCTTCAAGTACAAGAAAGAGATTAGGAGCTTGCCAAACTTAAAAATGAATTTCATCAAAACATAAGAAAGCATCATGAATAAGTCATATCTATGAAAAATCAACTGGATAAGGAAAATAAAAGGGATGAAACTTTGTCAAGCCACCTTGAAAAAATACTTAAGAGCTTGAACAATCTTGAAGCAGAGATTGGTCAATACAAGGAAGAGGTCTCCTCTCTTAGATCTCAACTAGAAGAAGCAAGGAAACAAGTGCAAGGAGATGAGAAGGTGATGGAAACTTTAGCGTTCATAGAAGGACAAGTTGATGAAGTAGAAAAGGAGAGAAACACCATGATATGCCAACTAGAAGAAAAGGATGAAGAAATCTTCAAACTAAAATCAGACATCAATCTTCTCAAGGTTGAAACATGTGAAGCTACAAGAATAAAAAAAGAAATGGAGAGTAGTCTAGCAAAAGGGACTGAAGAAGTCTTCATAATGAAATAAAATATCATCTCCCTTAAAATTGAAGCACAGGAAGCAACAAGGATGATGGAATAAATGAAGAAGCAACTAGTTATGAAAGATGAAGATTGTGAAAAGTTGAAAGGAGAAATTGTATTTCTTAAAAAGGAAGTTGACTTGCTGAATAAGAACTTGAAAAGCTCTCAAACCCTAGATGAAATCATAAGTCATCAAAGGTCTCCCCTTGATAAATCAGGGCTTGGCTATGCAGGTGAATCCTCAAGCAAGAATGATAATGTTTCAAAAAACAAGGATGTGAGGAAGCCATGAAGAAATGTTAATGATCCCTGTTCCAGAAAAGGCAAGGAGAAGATTCAAGACAACAATGGAATAAATCCTACTCCAAGGAGATGTGCAAATGATGTCAAGAATACAAAAGACAATGAATATCATCAAATAATCCCAAGGCAAAAAGACTCCAGAAGTACATCAAATAAATATTCATCTCCCGGGTACCAAAGTATATTTTTTGGTTATTGCTATTCTTGTACAAACTTTGGGCATATGGCAAAGGATTGTAGGGCATATCACAAAGATAAATATAATGGTTTTCCTCAATCTTCTAGAAGCAATTTTGCAAGAAGAAGTCATGATTACTCATTCATGAACAAGATGGAGTGCTTCAATTTCCATAACATTGGACATATGGTTCGTGATTGTAATCTGACTTGGGTCCCTAAACAAGATAAAACCATGTATACCAAGCCAAAAAAAGAAAGTTACACAAGTATGGAAAAGGAAGAAAATTGGGTCTGAAAGTATCTGGAACACTCAAGCCAACAACACACGTTGTTGATTTGATGAATGCATCTTTGGCAAATATGATATTCCAAGTTTTGATGATGAAATTATGCCAAAAAGGAGACCATGTATAATGTTAGGGGGAGCTTATGATTCTTAACAATTCTTGCAGAAGCTATCTGTGAAGAGCCCTATGAAACCCTTGATGAGTCACACATGGAAAATCTTGATAGATCATCTCTCAAGAGTAGCTCCATTGAAGAACATGATTCCAATATTGAATTCTTCCACCTGATTGCAAGGCAACATTCCTTCTTGAATTAGAGGAGTTTATGCAGGAAGGGGGAGTTGGTTCATCACATGAAGAAATGAAAACATATCATGGACAACATTGCTGAAATGAAGATCACCATGACAGGGGGAGCATCATACTTATGAAGAATTATTATTGATGAAGAAAATATGATGAAGAGAAGAAAATTATAGGGGGAGTACTTGGGAACCCTGTTGCCATTGATGTCAAAGGGGGAGAGAATGTTGGAAGGGAAAAAATATTTCCATCAATGACAAAGGGGGAGACTGTTGGTTAAGGTTGATATTGATGTCAATATGGCATTGTTGGAGACGGAAAATATTCTTGTATTGTTTCCCTAACCTCATGAAAACCCTAGGAGACCTAAACCCTATCTACTTGACTTAACCCTAAGTACATGAGTGCATTAATGAAATTCTAGATGCTCATAGTGTATGATCTATGATAAATAAGAAGGCTTACCATGAAACTCCTGCTATATGACATCCTTTTTCTTGATGAAGAAGCCCCAAAGCCTAAATGACTTGACTCCTGATAATAATGATTGTTGAAGGTCATGAAGAAGATATAATCCTAATAAACTTAATGGACTAAATCTATGATGAAGGAGCCCTAAAAATTAAATACCTAAAAATAAAATCCTAATGGCTTCCATGAAAAATAATAATGACAGTTTCACAAATATAAGTTTCTTGATGGGAAAATGACCTCACCCAAGGATGAAATTGACATCATCTTGTAGAGGATATTTTTCCCTTTCTAACGAGCTATTATACGCCTCATAACTTCTCCTATATTGTGAGAAATTGAATTTATCAGTTGGAAACAACATTATTTTTGCCTAGCCGACTTGAGCTGACTTGTGTAGGCTGTCATGTTCCCTCAAGAGACATGTCTCTTCGTTGGAGGTCAAACTAGTATATATATGACGTTAGTGTTGGGCAGTGGAAAAGGTATGAAATCACTGTGTATTTCTCATTCTTTTACTATAGACATAATCCTTTTTACCGTAGAAAGGTAATTTATTATAAGAATTATGGTAGCATTGGAAAGGTTTATGTTTATTGTAAAAGGATGATTAAATATTTATTTTTGTTGATAAAAACAGGGATTGGACGAAGTGGAAAACTGTACCAAAGGCGAAGCTAAGATGAATGCAACTGCTGTTCCTCCAGCACTAGACCAAATCCTACCTAGGACAAGGAAATCCAAATGCATTGCTAAGAAAAGGCAGGGGACAACTCGGCTTCGGTCAAAGTAAACCAGATGATAACTAAACGAAGGGAAGCGAATCCCTCAGGATCCTTCGATCCTGAGGAATCGCTGTTCAAATATCATCTTATTCCTCGTCTTCTCCGTTAGGGTCTGATATATAAGGCAACACCCTTTAGTGATCAGGGGGTCGGAAATTCTCGTATTCAAAACATTTCCTTTGTAATATTGTGCTTATTGACTCTCGGCTTTAAGAGAGTAGTCTCTATAATACTTTATGTTCGATTAATATCAAAGACGCGTTTCATTCCATCTCACAAGTTCTGAAGTAGTCCAGCAGTGTTTCACTGGTGCTAAGGGCCCGGCTTTGGTGGAATTACCCTGCTATTTGTATTTCTAATCTTTGCTTACTGTTGTGTGAAGTTGTGTTTAAATTCATTACGATTGCAGAGTTGATTGAATGCTATTGGATTGAATACAGATTCGTTGTGATCATTAACGAATTACATTTCTATTTTATCATCTGCAAGAAGTGCATTCGATGTTTATTTACCTTGCTATCATTATAAAGCTTTGATGTTCTATATTCAATTCTAGTTGCTGTTCTATTGGTTTATGATTCTTTATGATTGATTGTTTCATGGTATTTGCTGTTGACAGGGTTGAAGTATTGAGATTAGTTGCTTGATTGCATTAAGTTTATAATTGTTGTTCAATTCATGTTGCTGTTCCATTTCTGTTTATTGTTCATTTCTGATTCATAGCTTCAGATTAGCAGATAGATTGGTTACAGTTGCTTTGTATGCATAGGAATTACGAGTTGTTGTTCCTTTCTAGCCTTTGAAGTTCCTTTCAGTTATTTTCATCAACAAGTAGTTTTCATTTCGATTGCTTTAAGAACAAGACCACCAACTGTAGAGGACACTGGTTACCGCTTCCAAGTCCCCAAATTGGTTATCTTGCCTTAGTGTGATTTCAGTTGCATCGATTTCTAAGAGAAGGAGTTACTGCTACTGTATCTCTGATCGATGGTTTGCAGATTGAGGTAGTTAAGATTTTAGAGCATTTCCATTTATGTTACTGTAATTAGATTTCTTTACAAGAATTCGCTTAATCTTGTATTTATAATTTTTTACTACATCTTCATAGCATTACTCTTAGTTAATTGTAGCCTCAGACATAGTACACTCTTGAAATAAAAATTTGCTCCCAGATTGATAATTAATGTAGGCTAATTAGGTGTTTAAAAGATACCTTTTTATGTTCCAACATTTTGGCGCCATTGCCAGGGAGAGTGTATGCCATTTCAAAGGAGTGATGCACAATTGATTTTCTTCTGCTTGCGAAGAATTGGGTAAAGACGGAAGTAAGAACCTGCGCACCAGGCAAGAAACACACTTGCTCACAGCCCGCTTCATAGCAGAATTAGGTAAGATTTTTTCTTTAGGTAGGAATGAAGGTTTGTTTTCTTGAATGAATAGACCAGCTAAGCAAAACAAAATTTCTCCTAAAATTGAAAAACCTAAGGGATCAGTGACCCTTGGGCGGACAAATTTTATTGACGAAATCCTTAAAAGAAATGAATCTCAGCCATCAATAGGATTTAGAAAAGCTATCTCTAGACAACCTACTAGTTCCCTTCAGGCTATAGAGTCACCATCTGAAGCCTTTGCTGAGATACATAGTCAAACAGTGGGAATTGAGCAATACTCCCAAGAAATTGAGAATTCTTGCATAATTTCCCCTTAAGAAGAGAACTCTAGTAATATCCGTGAAGGAGAAGGGGAAACAGGAGAAACAGGAGACCCAAAATCCCCTATTGAAATAGCCCAACCAGTAAGCAGTCCAGATAAGAGAAGTGCTGTTAAACTCATTCAAGGTTTTGAATCACCTCAAACAGTAGGTCAACAAGGAATACTTATTATTCCAGACCAGGGAAGTGCTGTCAAAGCCATTCCTGCTCCTCCTAGTCACCCTAGAAATTCCCTTGAGATCCCAGAAGGATATTGGCACATCTTCGACCAAATAGCCCAGAACCAAAATCAGAACTAGCAGACACCCCAACAAACCTCTACGCTGCAATATCCTATAGTAGATACTGCAGTCAACGCACCTATGAAGGCCATTCCCCTTCAACATATTCCCACATTTCATGGCCTAACATCGGAAGATACAGATGCATTTTTGTTTGAATTCGATGTGTTATGCAGGGGATATGATTACACCACCGATCCCCAAAAATTAAGACTGTTTCCTTCTACATTAAAAGGAGCAGCCTTACGATGGTTTATGGGATTAGGTGGGGGTGTCATAACTAATTGGGATCAGATGAAAGCTACATTTTTAAAGAAGTTTCAAGATTATTGCAGGTCTCGGGAACTAAAAGACGAAATATTTCAAATGACAGTGAAACCAAATGAAACCTTGGAAGAATATGTGGAACGATTTCAATACAATCTTCAGAGATCTCCTTATGCATCTTTACCTTTACCTGATAATGTGTTGAAAACTGCATTAATTAGGGGAATGAAGGATCAATGGGTTGAAACATTGAATATTATGGGAAAAGGTGATATATATCAGGAAAGTTATGCTAACATCATTGATTTGTGTATCAGGAGTTCGAGGGGCAACACAAGGCTAAAATCAACAAAAACATGACATGATTACAAGAGACAATAATACCTCCAATGAAGGTATGACTCGTGCAGAGATTGGAAACCTGCTGGAAGATTTTAAGACAGATATCCTTGGGACTCTAACAATGAAGTTCGATATTATGCAAGCCAAACAAAAGCAAGCAGAAGCAGAGCAAAATTTGGCGATATTCTGTCCTAGATGCAGGAAGAAACACAGCCACAAAGAGTGCCTACTGGATATAATAAAAGTTTGTGCCATTTGCATGAAAGATCACCCTACAGAAGGATGTCCCTCGCTTCCTGGCCTAAAGGCAGTTTATAAGAAGGCAGAAGAAGAATCAGAAGTGGTATGTCTGCTTAATCAGCGCCGAAAATGGCAGCTACGACAGTCAGGTATGCCAACTGATCCATTTTCTTCTTTTCAGCCTCCTCAATACAATGCTCAGCAATATAATGGAATGTGGAAAAATCAACCACCTTTCCCCAATTGGTCACAACAACCATTCCCTACAACATCTTGGCCAAATCAAACAAATCAAACTAATTGACCTAGCTTTCCTTTCTTCCCACCATTTTGGCAAAACAATACTTATCCAACACAATGGTCCCCCTCTACTTCGCAGAGTCAGGCCTGGCAGTCAAACTATCAAAGACCTACAATTCAGCCAGCTGGAACAATTCCTCTCTCTCAACCTACACTGCCAGCTCCCTATAAAAACCCCCAGACCAACTTAAGACCACAACTCCCAGCCCAGCCCAACCCAAACCCAAACAATAGGCCAGTTCAGTCTGTCCAAATAATGGAACCCGCAGAATTAGAAACTGAACCGAGGGAGTGCAACGACCTTCAATTAAGGTCTGGGCGCATAGTAGAAACAAAAAGAAACAATAATGTTCATATTGAAGACCCGTTACCTGTAGAAGAAACATTACAAAAAGAGAAGGAGGTTCAACAACAAAATCAACAACAAGTAACAACTTCCTCTCCACCATTCCCAGAACGATTAATCATACCATTCCCATTAGAACATCCTGATTTTGATCTTCTGGGAGAATTAAAAAATTTGTGCATAAAAATCCCTCTCCTCCAAGCTATCTAAGACATCCCTATATATGAAAAAACCATTAAGGAATTATGCATAAAGAAGCCAAAGAGGAGAACAACCACCAATCCAACTGTCCAAATAATCGGTACTTTATCTGACTTATTATCAGGGATGGAAACACTCGTAAAATATGAAGAATTAGGAAATCCCATAGTGACAATGCAAATCCATGGAAAGTTGTTTCCAAATGCCTTAGTTGATTTGGGAGCAACAATCAATATCCTAACAACCACCACCTGTCAAAAACTTGGCATTACATCGCTAGAACCAACAACAAACTTATTGGAATTGACTGACCGATCGGTAGTCAAACCAGAGGGTACACTACAAGATGTAATGGTATCTGTAGATTCCTGGGAATACCCTGCTAACTTCTTGGTTATCAATCCAAAGAATTGGATAGATGGACACCCATTAATCTTAGGTAGACCTTCGTTGGCAACTGCCGATGCTTATATTGGATGTCGACAAGGCAATATGACAATAATAAGGGGAAACTTTGTCAAGAATTTATCTTTATATCCCCCAGCCCAGCCAAGCCTATCAATAATCAAAACAAGAAAGCAACCTATATCATATCTTATGGAAAATATGAGATCACCTCTAACTATAGAAAATGCTCTTGATTTTAAAGATTAAACAGAGGATGATATCATCAATAGTTTTATTAATAAACCACAAATCAGATCCCATCCATAATGTCACATGATCAAGGCAGCATTTGATAATAAGGAAGAAGAATATCCTCTGAAATACATTCCTAATCAAGTAATACCCACTACTTCTGTGTACAATAGTAATATTGTAGAAATTGAGCTGGGAAAAACTCTAAACATTTACAAAAATCTGACTGTTGAACAAGAAGAGAAGTTGGTCCAAATATTGCAGAAATACAAAGCAGCCTTTGCATGGGATTACCCAGACATGAAAGGAATTGATCCTCAATTGTGTACACACTACATCTATATTGAAAAAGATGCGAGACCCATTCACCAACCCCAAAGAAGACTAAACCATCATCTCAAAGATATTGTGAAAGCTGAATTACAAAAGCTATTAGATGTTAATTTCATCTATCCAATATCTGATAGCAAGTGGGTCTCTCCATTAGTAGTGGTACCAAAGAAGAATAGAAAGTGGAGAATATGTGTAGATTACCGTGAACTTAACAAGGCAACTCAGAAAGACCACTTTCCCCTTCCTTTCATTGACCAGGTATTAGACACATTGGCAGGAAAGAAATTCTTTTCCTTACTTGATGGCTTCAGTGGGTACAATCAAATCTAGATTGCCCCCGAAGACCAAGACAAAACTACTTTTACCTGTCCATGGGGGACATTTGCCTACCGAGTCTTACCTTTTGGCCTATGCAATGCCCCTGTTACATTCCAAAGGGCCATTCTCAACATGTTTGCAGACTTAATAAATGAAGGTATCGAAGTATATATGGATGACTTCACACCTTATGGGGATGACTCTGAGCCAACATTAGAAAATTTAGAAAAGGTGTTGCAAAGATGTATTGAAACTAGACTTTGTTTAAGCCATGAAAAGTGTCATATGATGACGACCGAAGGAGTTATCTTAGGGCATTATATTTCAGTAGTTGGAATTCAGGTGGACCCAACTAAAATTCAGATAATTTTGTTAATACCTACACCCACCACATAAAACAGAGATACGTAGCTTTCTTGGATTTTCTGGTTACTATAGAAGATTTATAGAACATTATTCTCGAATAGCTGCACCTTTATATGCACTAACTGGAAATGTTGATTTTATTTGGACAGATAAATGTGACAATGCCTTCAATGATCTGAAAAAGCTTGTTTCAACAGCCCTAGTGCTGAGGGGCCCAAATTGGAATTTTCCATTCCAAATTTCATCCGATGCCTCAGACACAACAATTGGAGCAGTACTTGGGTAGGAGGAAGACAAGAAACCATATGCAATCTATTATACTAGCAAAAATCTATCCCCTGCTGAATTAAATTATACTGTGACTGAGAAGGAATTTTTAGTTGTAGTACATGCTATAAATAAGTTTAGACATTATATAACTGGGTATCCTGTAGTAATATATACTGATCACTCTGCCATTAAATTTTTAGCAAGTAAACCTGTTACAAATGGAAGAGTAACAATATGGTTGATTTTATTGCAGGAATTCGATATTACAATCAAAGATCGACCTGGGAAAGAGAACCCTGTAGCTGATTTTATGTCAAGAATGCCAAAACAAACAGGCACAGAAGCAGTTGAAGACCACTTCCCAGATGAACATTTGTTCGCTATTACTGTCAGAACCCCATGGTATGCCGATATAGCAAATTATTTGGAAATAGGTAAACTACCTAAAAATCTATCCCTTAATGAACGAAAGCAGATAATACAGCGTAGTACCTGATTCTCTTGGGTTGGGGGCTACCTATTTCATACAGGGGAAAATATGCAAATAAGAAGATGCGTCCGGGAGGACGAGGTATTTGATATTTTTAAAGCATGCCATGATGGGCAGTGTGGCAAACATTTTGTAGATCGTAGAATTGCCCATAAGGTTTTACGAACAGGCTATTATTGGCCTACCATCTTTAAAGATGCCAAAAAATTTGTGCAGGCCTATGATAGCTACCAAGGGTCAGGTCGCCCCGGGTAGTCTGATGAAATGCCTTTGAACCCTCAACTAGTAATTGAACTGTTTGAACACTGGGCCCTTGACTTCGTTGGTCCTATTAGCCCCCCATCAAACCAAAAAACATACATCCTAGTTGCAACCAAGTATGTTACTAAATGGGTTGAAGGAGGGGCTCTTTCAAAAGCTACAGAGGACTCTGTAATACAGTTTATTTTCCAAATATTTGTGCGATATGGCCTCCCAAGGGACATAATTTCAAATGGAGGACCACAATTTGTAGGTAATAAATTAGCTAAAAAACTACAAAACTACCACATTCAGCACAAGATTACAACCCCATACCACCCACATGCCAATGGCCAAGTAGAGAGCACGAACAAAGTGATTGAATCTATATTGACAAAAATCGTTGCCTCACACAGATGAGATTGGGCCTACAGATTGCCAGAATCATTGTGGGCATATCGAACAACGTGGAGACCCACTACAGGATATTCACCATATTTGGAAAAGAACCCATCTTTCCAATAGAATTTGAAATTCAGACATTAAGAACAACTCAAAAGGTGGGTCTAGATCTAAATGAAGCATAGGCCAAAAGACTGCAACAAATTAATGAGTTAGATGAAATTAGGCTCTCTGCTCTTCAGCACACAACGTTAATTCAACAACAGAGAGAAAAATGGCATGACGCCTTTATCAAAGAAAAGATCTTCCATGAAGGAGACTGGGCACTCCTATATGATTCTAGGTTTTAGGATTTTCCAGGGAAACTCCAGACACGATGGCTCGAACCCTATGAAATACAAAAAGTGCATGATAATGGCACTATTGCATTAACCACCATTGATGGATCCGGACATTCCTTCAAAGTAAACGGTCATCGAGTACGATTGTATCATAAATCGCTTACCCGGGAATCCTTTTACCAACAATTACGGGAAGATTGTACCATGAAAATTCTGGCTGAAGGGGATAACTCCTCCTCGGCACCTATTTACTAAATCATTTTTTTTAAAATTGTGTACATAAATATTGTTCATTTATTTGGATTTTTTGTTTTATGGAATTCGTTGTTTTTCAAAATCTCTGTTTATTTTGTTTATTTTGAGTCTTGTTGTTTGTTTCATGGAATTCTGTTTTTTCAAAACTTTGTTTATTTCGTTTGTTTTGAGTTTTTTTTGTTCCTCTCTAAAGGAACAACATTTCTGCTGTTCCTTTCGAAAGGAACAGTGGTTTCACAGATCTTTGTTGTTCCTTTTGGAAGGAACAACCGTTTCGCAGATTGTTTTTGTTGTTCTTTTTAAAGGAACAACACCTTCCGAGTGGATTTTTTTTGCTTTAGATTAGCATTTTGAGGATTTCTGATGACTCTTCTAAAGGAAAACATATTATTCATATACAATCATACAAATTAAAGCTTAATGTAATAAAAAAATCAAAATAAATCGTCATTTTTAAGAAAATTGTCTGGTAATGATAAGAAAAAGTAAAAAGGGACATAATCAATAACATGATTTTGCTGTTTTACTACCACTGAATTAATCTGATCGATTATCCTTATCATGATTGGTTCTTTCCCATATTGTATAGCTTTCTTTGATTTTACTTATGGAGTAGAAATAAGGGCACATTCTTTTCTATTGAGATGTTCATACTTCTTCCACCATCCCTACTCTTAAGGAGTGCTGAGCCATCCTTTATGAATTACTAGGAAAGTGCTATATGAAAAAGAAAAATATTTATATGTTTCACTAATAATTTTATGATTTGGAAGATGGAGGATAGGGGGTCTCATCAAGAGCTAGCCTACCATGATCATAAGGAAGCAGGTGAAGTGGCATTCCCATCATGGCCACCGAACTAGGGATATGGTCCAATGGACGATTGAAAAAAAAACTAAGAAGTCCTTGGAACAAGAGGTCTCATCATGAGCCGAACTGCCCACTTTTCACTTCTTCCTGGTGAATGGCATTGTAATTTATCTGGTCACAAAGCCAGCACAATGGCCTCCGTTATGACATTTAACAAGCACTTCCTCAATATGAATAAAGGACAATGGTTCCAAGGGTAAGAAAGAAACTCTGTCAAGGTTATGGACACCTGTGGGTAACAGAGCTCTACTGATGGTATTGGAGTCACATTTATACGCATCAATATTCATATTAGACCCTTTTCCTATGTCTCTATTTAAATATCAAATGAAAGTATGAATCCTTCACCTTTGATTTCAAACCTATTATACATGAAAATCATTATAAATCGATCACATTAGTTTGAAGTGGGTAATAAACACATCTGTACTTATGTTTATCTTAAGTTGTCCCTTCTCCTTATATTTGAATCATTACAAACGATTTTATATCTATTTACGATTCATCACACACATTGATTTCAGTAATTTCTATAATTTGATTGAATGTATCATAATTATGCCTGCTCTTTCCTGCTGTACAACTGCTATGCCGCACTTGCCTCTCTTAATAGACAGTCGGGGACGACCTATCATCCTTCGGGGGGGGGGGGGGGGGGGTGCGGATGTTTGCATGCAGATCAAATCCTGATATTTCTTTACCTGTATGCAAACCAAATCCCTGCATTCTAGGGAATAACAAAAATTTAACGACATTATTCCAATTCACCGTGCTGTGCTATTCCATTACAACCACTGTGTGTTTGGAAAGAACTAACAGTGTGCAGAGATGATGGGAGGATGACCAATTCGCAGTGAGCTGCAGGTGCTAGTTGTTTCTGATGCTGCACGAAATATTTTGGAAAGATTGGGGTGGATTACATATTTCATGAGGATGCAACAACCCCATGAAGCAGTGGCCACCGAATTTTACAGAACTTGTAGGAAGGACACTCCATGGTTAGAGGAATACAGATAGATGTATCCAATGAAATAATTGCAAAGGTGTCTGGTATACTAGTGCAAGGAACCATATGGATGCAAAAGAAGGTCAGGCTTCAAGAAGCAATGAAGATTTTTTGGGATGACGAACAAAAATTGGTCGTCAAAGGAAAAGGAGTTCAGCCAACATCATTAGGAGAACCATGGAAGGAATTGGCCAAGGTAGTGCAAGCCTATATAATGTGTGATGGAAGGAAAAGACGTGGTAAGACCTCGCCACCTTAAGTTACTGGCTGTATTAAAACATAAATGCACTGTAAATTTGCCTACATTTTTAAATTCCTTACTGCATGATATCGCCCGTAGTATAAGAAAAGCTCAGCATGCAGACATGGTGGTCAGCCACCATTGCCTAATTCGATTAATAGTGAGTCATAGCCTCGCCCAGCAATAGACCAAATAGGAAGATTTGATATTCTCCATTGATGGAGGGTTAGCCTTACCTGCCCCGAAACGGAAGAGAAGGGCTTGATCAATAGCTGAGCCATCAATTCATAGACAGTCCCTCCGTTCAAAACAAAGTAGGGGAATGATAGAAGGATTTCCGGGTAGCAGGAGCCAACCTCTAGAATTGCACAGCTCAGAGGATGAACAACCTCCAAAATTGGAGGGAGGAAGTCCTTATACTGATGAAGAAGAAGAAATGGAGGGAGAAATTCTCTACTTGGATGAAGAAGAAATAAGTCACCACACCAGTGGTGAGAAACAAACCAGTGTAGAAGGGGGGAATACTGAGGAAGAGGAAATTGAAGGAGAAATTTGATATTTGTATGAGGAAGAAGGAAGCTATCACACCTATGAGGAGAATGAAGATAATCATAGCAATGAAAAATAAGGAACAGAGCCTCCTGAAAATGCTACTGTAAGCCCTTTACAGGAAGACCAATTGTCCCAAATTTTGGCCAATATAAGTGACTATGTGCAGCCTCACAGCCCTTTGTACCTTAACATTGATATTAATTAGTTGCAGGAGCACTCTGCAGTCAATGAAGAAAAAACTGAAGAAATGCTGGATGAAACAGCAAACCCTAGCGAAGCTAGGGTTGCTTCCCCTGAAAAGCATGAACAAGAAAAGGAGAATATAGAAGCAATATCCGAACTTGGACGCTCTCAGGGGATTGCAGAGTCGGTTGAGGGTATAATTCCCGAAGAATTTAGCCAAGGGCATATGAATGTTGAAGAAGAACTCAAGAAGAATCCCAAGAAGAAAACCAAGAAGAGAACCCAACTAAAGGCACGACTGACGAGGACCTAAACCCTATTGAGAAAATAGGCCCAGAAAAAGGAACATCCATTCCATTGAGAAAAAGGAAGAGATTGAAAAGCTTTGAAGGGAATGTATGAAGCTTCAGAGACTCGTGGGACAACTCAGGCAAACCATTAGGGTTCTGAGAATGAAACAAATACCTAAGCGAGCGCCCAAGAGAAGAAGCATAGCTACCAAGTGAACTTCAAAAAAGAGAAGAGTGGCCGCTAAGATGAACCCCCAAGTTGCAGAAGACAGGCCTGAGCCTAATTATGGAGATGCGGAACAGCAAACAGTTGTTCCAACACAAGTTGTTCCAGAGGGACTCGCTTCAAGTGAAAACATGCAAGCTATTATTCAGAATACCTTTAGTGACCCCACATTAGCCAGACTCCAAGAGGAGTTGGCACATGCTCGAATGGAAAGGCAAAGGTTGGAAGAAGACACTATCCCTAGGAAGAGATATCAGGAGTTGCAACAATAGATGAAGATTATCCATGAAGCAGAAGCTGAAGCTCACGAGAAGTGTCGAAAAGTAGAGGAGAAGGCTGAAAAGGTAATGAATCAATTAAAATTAGCCCACAATCGACTGGACACTCTCTGCTCATTGTACATTGATGTCTTAGCCTGTAGATGCCCTGTCAAAAACTATGCTTTATTTTTATGAGAAAGATATTTACAGCTAAAGATTAAGGCAGTTAGGGTAGGAAAATCTATAGAGCTAAAAAATATAGATGACTTTGTATCATGCTGCAAACTTTATGGGGTTAAGGTACAATGCATTTTGTGTGAGTTTTATTTGCATAATATAATACTTGAAAATGATTGTGAGTCAAATCCTAGCCCTTTTGTGGGAGATTTCCAATACCAAGCGTTTATTTCCTTTGCTGTAAATCAGTTAAAATGGCTTAAAGCCTATAATGCTTTTCAAAGGCAGGAAAATGAATTAGATTTGTGGCTTAGGAGTGAACCTCAGGACCCATTTCAATTTTGGGCTAGGCAGAAGATTTTGATGACAAAGGAAGGTGTTATCCAAGCATTGGGGTCTGTCCATAAATCGATTATATTGAATGGGACAAATTATTTCTTATCTATTAGAAACTAGGCTTACATAGCAGCTAAGGTCCAACGGAGAATTTCCAATCAGAATGTCTAAAATAGAGAACCATTTAATTATAAAAAACTTTGGGTCAGCTGCAGACCGCTTGATTTCCTATAGTAATCTCATTTTAAAAGGAGGACCATTCTGGCTAGGGTGTAGGTTCCAAAGCCCCATTGCATGGTATCCTCTACAAACTACAAAGACATTTACGAACTACCTGAATGACAGACAGAACATGTTTTCGAAGCATTAACTGCATTGCATGGTTTTAGGCCTTTTGATGAAAAACCTTATCGTGCTTATTCTTTAACTGCTCTCCATGTGAACTATAGTTTTCATGAGGACATGAAAAAGATTAAGCAGGGGGGTATGTTGGGCAGTGGAAAAGGTATGAAATCACTGTGTATTTTCTCATTATTTTACTATAGACATAATCCCTTTTACCTTAGAAAGGTAATTTATTATAAGAATTATGGTAGAATTGGAAAGGTTTATGTTTATTGTAAAAAGATGATTAAATATTGCTTTTTGTTGATAAAAATAGGAATTGGACGAAGTGGACAGCTGTACCAAAGGCGAAGATGAGATGAATTCAACTGTTGTTCCTCTAGCGTTAGACCAAATCCTGCCTAGGAAAAGGAAATTTGAACGCATTACTAAGAAAAGGCAGGGGACAGCTCGGCTTCGGTCAAAGTAAAACAGATGATAACTAAACAAAGAGAAGCGAAAACCTCAGGATACTTCGACCCTAAGGGATCGCTGTTCAAATCTCAGCTTATTCCTCGTCTTTTCCATCAAGGTCTAATATATAAGGCAACACCCTTTAGTGATCAGGGGGTCGGAAATTCTCGTATTTAAAACATTTCCTTTGTAATATTGTGCTTATTGACTCTCGACTTTAAGAGATTAGTCTCTGTAATACTTTATGTTCGATTAATATCAAAGACGTGTTTCATTCCATCTCATAAGTTCTGAAGTAGCCCAACAGTGTTTCACTGGTGCTAAGGGCCCGACTTTGGTGGAATTACCCTGCTGTTTGTATTTCTAATCTTTGCTTACTGTTGTGTGAAGTTGTGTTTAAGTTCATTACGATTGCAGAGTTGATTGAATGTTGTTGGATTGAATACAGATTCGTTGTGATCATTAACGAATTGCATTGCTATTTTATCATCTGCAAGAAGTGCATTCACTGTTTATTTACCTTGCTATTGTTATAAAACTTTGTTGTTCTATATTCAATTCTAGTTGTTGTTCTATTGGTTTATGATTCTTTATGATTTATTGTTTCATGGTATTGGCTGTTGACAGGGTTGAAGTATTGAGATTAGTTGCTTGATTGCGTTAAGTTTATAATTGCTGTTCAATTCATGTTGATGTTCCATTTCTATTTATTGTTCATTTCTAATTCATAGCTTCAGATTAGCAGATAGATTGGTTACAGTTGTTGTGTATGCATAGGAATTACGAGTTGTTGTTCCTTTATAGCCTTTGAAGTTCCTTTCAGTTATTTTCATCAGCAAGTAGTTTTCATTTCGATTGCTTTAAGAACAAGACCACCAACTGTAGAGGACACTGGTTACCGCTTCCAAGTCCCCAGATTGGTTATCTTGCCTTAGTGTGATTTCAGTTGCATCGATTTCTAAGGGAAGGAGTTACTGCTACTGTATCCCTGATCGATGGTTTGTAGATTGAGGTAGTTAAGATTTCAGAGCATTTCCATTTATGTTACTATAATTATATTTCTTTACAAGCATCTGTTTACTCTTGTATTTAGAATTTTGTACTACATCTTCATAGAATTACTCTTAGTTAATTGCAGCCTCAGACAGAGTACACTTTTGAAATAAAAATTTGCTCCCAGATTGATAATTAATGTAGGCTAATTAGGTGTTTAAAAGATACCTTTTTATGTTCCAACAGTTAGACACATCATTTTAGCCATAAAATTTTGGTGAAGAAACACAATAGTTACAGGATTTCGAGGTGAAGAAAAAATTACAGTTTGGGCATATTTTTAAAAGGATACATTACTGTTTGTTTATGTTTCTTTGCTGGACAGTTCACTTTAGAAATTACGGACAGACTTACATTTGTGAGGTTCAAACTTTAAGAAAAAATTGTGAGGTTCAAACTTTAAGAAAAATCATCTTTTAAAGCTCGAATTTGCAAGAAACTGTGACAATAATTGAGGACTGTTTTGTGGATTTTTTAGAGCTGCTGTAGGGTGGTGCAACTGTAGGAAGAAGGCCATTACAACCTATTGGGAAGTATATTTAAGCCTTGGGCCTGAAGCTTACAACTGTGGAAGGCTTGTGGAGGCCCAAATTCTTAACAAAATTGCAGCTTGGAGCCTTTCATCTGATGGGGTTTGTTTGCAGCTTGCAAAGGGTTCAAACTTGTTGCAACCACCTTGGATTGAAGACATTCTTCGCTAAACCTCACCTCAATTTCATTTGTGGAGAAGTTGCAAGCTTTAGGATAGTCCTGGTCACCTATTTCAGACACTCGGATAAGCTCAGGTGGACAAGTCAATAATTGACTTAGGCTAAGTTTGGCTTACTATACATATCTTAAATCTTAAGCAATGAAGTAACAATGTTTTGAGGAAAGTATTTTGGGAGTCTTGAGACAGAGTTGAATACACCTTAAATGCCATTAAAGTTGAGCTTTGGAGGTTAGTGAAGAATATGTTTTGCAGTAGCCTTGACTGACCTTGGAGATACTATTCTTAGATACATGTGTTGAAGACCTTGTGGAGATAATGTTGAAGACCATGATGCATTAACCATCATGAGGTAACTTGGAGGATTTGATTGGGTACCATGAAGGACAATGGAGACACCTTCATGTGAAGATAAAGGTTGTCATTGATGATGTGACATGGAGACTAAGTGAGTGGATAGTTGACAATTGTCAGGGTTCGTTGAACAAGACATTGGGAGCCGTAAAGAATAACCAAACATGTTTTGACGATGTGAAGTTGAGGGTTGGAGCCCAAGAGGTTAGAACCTCATAGAGATAAGGTCGGTGCCTTGGAAGATAGGGTTGGAGCCCTAGAGGATTGGAGTCCTCAAGAAACCAGGTCGGAGCCTGTACCAGAGATAGGGTTGGAGCCCTAGAGGTTGGTGCCTCAAATTGACAGGGTTGGAGCCCTAGAGGTTGGTGCCTCAAATTGACAAGGTTGGAGCCTTGGAAAGACCAAGTTGGTGCTTGGCACAATACAGGTTGGAGCCTGGAAGATTGGAGTCTTCATCTAGGGTTGGAACCCTATATCATTATTGTACTTTACTTATTGTAAAGAAGAAATTAATAAAAGTATTCCATCATTGTTCATTTTGTGTTCTACATATAAGTGATCTAACTGATAAAATTAACAATTGAAAAGAAACACTGATTCACCCCCCTTTCAGTATTTCCAATAGTCAAGAGGAAATTATCATCTAGAAGACAAGATGTGACTAGAATATCTCCTGGGAGGATATGTAGACTCTGATAGAATTATGGTAAAGAAGAAGACCCTTGACAAGACATATCATTAGGAGATGTGTCAATCTGAATAGAGGATGTCGATGCATACAGGAAGATGTCATGGTAAAAGATCATCACTGAGGTAACTTTTGTTTTTAAAAGTTCAGATGAATATGTCTATTTGGATGAATTTGCGCAGGGATTATAATCATGTGAAAGGATGTAAGATCCTTGGAGATGATTTGAAAGAAAGTAGCATGGCATAAAAGGTGGACCAGATAAGGAATTTAGATGAATCACTTTCTAATAGCTGACATGACTAATGGTTGAAAGTGATGAATGATATGTGCCCTATGAATGCAAAGTTTGAAGATTCCTCAATATCGAAATCCATGACATCGAGGGGATGAATTGTTCATGAGCAACTGGGTGTCTCACCATTGCTGCTACAGGTCCCTGGTTGAGAGGGAGCCTAGCGGTAAGTTTCTTTCTTGGAAGAAACTTTAAGTATGTCCTTCCTGAGTTAAGAGGGAGTGACATATATGATTCTCTAATACATTTGTTACCCACTTGACCAGGACTAACAACCGTAAGTCTCAGTGTAGTTCATGTGGAGAGAATGGATAGACACATCATTCTAGTCTTCACTTGGGAAGGCAGAATGGATGATTGGGTAATAATTGTGGAGCTATAAAAAGGGTCTCTTTCACCTCTAATTACCTCACATTAATATGTCAATCCGGGAGCGTTTTGTTATTACAAAGAGTGACTCAATCCGAGGCTATCATTTGTCAGAGTAATGCTAGTAGTACAGTGCTTAAGAAATACAAGAGTAAACGGATGCTTGTCTGTAACTAAATTACTTCAAAGAATAAATCACACATTCAGAAAACTCAACAGCTTATCAGTCAAGGGTTCGGCAGTGATAACCCATCCCTTCGGAAACTGATGGAAAGGAAATTAGAGCATAGACCACGAGCCTGGGAGCTAGACAGTGACTACCAATGCTCACTACAGCCTTAGATCATCTCTCACGCCAAAACAACAAATGCAAGTAAATGGAACAACAAAGCAAATAAAGGATTGAACAGCAATTCTGGAATAGAACAACAAATCTAAAATGGAAAAGCAATTGAATAACTAAGTCCCGCGGGTTGTAACCAAACTTAATCTATTAACTCAGATGCACGCTTTGCAATCAAATAACATTCTTTCACTCTAAAGGCAATTCACACAAATCACACTAAAGGAACATCAATAACTATTAATGAATTATGGAACAGTACTGATAAATCAGAAACGCGCACAACACGAACGTTTAGTATAACAGCTCTGTAACATAACAGTAAGAACATGCAATTAACTCTTGAAAGGATTAATAACTTGATGCGGAGTCAACACACGATTCTGTCTGTAAAAACCTCAATGATTCAATCTTTAATAGAGCATGTAATATGAACTTATAAAGCATATCAAATTACCAAATAACACTGATAAACAAACCACACGGAAATCAAGTCGTAATGGTACAGAAGCAAGTGTCCTTCGGGGCCGGGCCCTTAGCCTCCAAGGATACACCGCTTTAAGTTAATCCAGACGCAAAGATGAAATAATCACCAAGCTTGTATTAATGCATCGGTCAAAAATACATTGAACCAGTTCTCAACGAGACTTAATAATCAAAGCTGATGTTTTACAGAAAATTACATAAAAGCGTATCCTATCTCTTTCTATAAATCAAGTTAACAAAGGTCGTTATTTTAAATAAAGGTGACTAAGGAGATTTGAAGTCATCATGATAATAAAGAAGATCCTCAGATCGACTTCGAAGATCCTGAGGGATTCGCCAAACTGTCAATTCTTCATCCTTTCCTTTCTTTGGCGCCGAGCTGGTGTCTTCTCCTTCTTTTCCGAGCCGATTTGCTGTAATCTATTTATCCTTGTTTGCATTCGGTTCTCGTTCAGAGGGACAACAGTTATCTCGACTTTGTCCTTTCCTTTGGGAACGGCAACTCCTCGTTTTCTCCTTTTCCTGTGCAGAAAATAACAATTATCAGCGGTTAAGTCTTGTATATCAGTTCTCACATGTTTTATTATAATTCCTTATTATTTTCCACATTCATGATGCAAAAAGGTTTACAAATTCTACTAAAAAGCCACTGAGATAATCATCAAAAGCATACCTTTTTAGTACTCCACACACCCCCCTGCTTACCTTGTTTCATGTCCTCATGAAAACATTGTAGTTGACATGCAAGGCAGTGAGAGAATATGCTGGAGAAGGAGTCTCATGCAGAGGCCTACAACCATGATGAGTGATTAGATAGTCAAAGAACTGACATGTTTGTCCCTCAGGCATCTCATACAGGGCCTGGTATCCAGGCGCAGGGTGCCAAATAATTGGAGTGCGAAATCTATATCCTAACCAGGATGACCCTGCTTTCAGAATGCTCTCGCCATAGAGGTTCAAACGGTTGGCAGCTAACTCAAAGTTTTCATACTTAAATGGTTCCCTGAGCTGGATGTTTGGATCAGAGATTCGGTACCGAAATTTGGCTGCATTAATGGCCAAGTCTTGGATGGAAAGAAAATACTCTAACCCTTCCCGAATAAGTGCCTCATGCATGGGTCCTAAAGTTTCATAGAAACCCAGAGTCTTTATGAGGTTTCTATGAGCTTTCCACAACTGTACTGGGTTCCTAGGCTCAGCCCTTACCCGTAAATCTAGACCATTTTCCTGACTCTGGAAAGTATCATAGGCTTTAAGCCACTTAATCTGATTAACCCCGAATGAAATGAATGCTTGAAATTGGATGTCTCCAACGAAAGGGCCAGGTTTTAACTCAGTCTCCTGATTTAGCACAAGGTCATGCAAATAAAGTTCACACAACAATCTCTGGACTTTCACTCCATAATGTTTACAGCAGTCTATAAAGTCATTGACAGTGTTGATTTGTATAGGGGCACCTGCTTTAACAGCTTTTATTTTTAATTTTAAATACCGTTCTAATAAAAACAGAGCATAGTTTTTAGCAGGAGCCCTACATGCTAAGACGTCATTGTATAAAGAACACAAGGTATTCATCTGCTTGATAACAATATCTAGCCTACGGGTTACCTGTGCAACTTCCTCTTGTTCCTTTCGCCACCCTTCAAAAGCCTGGCTTTTGGATTGATTGACGTCCCTTAGTTGCTGCTGTAACTCTTCATATTTTTCTCGGGGAACCGTTTGCTCTCTAAGCTGTTCGGCTTCTTGCTGGGCTTGCTTCACCATCTTATGCAAGGTTTTTGTCTTCGGATCTTTTTTCCATAGGTCAGTGGAGGCCGGGAGTTTTACCTGAACATTCTTATTATGTTGTTTGGAGTTCAGAACCCTGATTACCCCTAAGGGTGGTGCCTCCGTCTGAATGTTCTTGTCACTGGTCCTTGTATCATCCTTTTCTGTTTTAACACGAATATCCGTCTGTTCCTGTTCCTCAACATCATTTGGAACGTCAGCTGGATTCTCAGTAGGGTTTTGAACAGCAGGTCGATTGTTGGCCCTCTTTTTCTTCCTTCCAGTCTTTCTTACCTTCTGGTTCTTTTTCAGAATCCTAATTTGTTGTCTGAGCTGGGTTATCGTATTCAACAATTTCTGTCGTTCCCTCCGCAACTTCTTAATTTCCAGCGTTTCATTAGAAGGAACAGCAGGCTGTCTGCTGTGGTCTGGACCATGACTAGTTTCAAACTCTTCCTCTTGGGGTTCTTCCTCACTGTTCTGCTCTGGCTGTTCTGGGGTAGGAACCTCGACTGGTTCTGTCTCTTCCTGAGCAACTGCTGTTTCTGCTCCTACTCCCTCTAGAATTTCCTCTTGTGACCTGGGAACAGATTGTTCCCGTTCAGTATTTACCTCCTCTTCATCATGAACAGGCATGTTTTCTTCTTGGGGTTTGTCGTGGGGGTCCTCTGAACTAGAAGGTTTGCCATACTTGCCCATATTGGCTAAGACTTCGGCCAAGTCATCTTCTCCCAGTAGGTCTTGTAATGGGCTATCTTCCTGCTGTACCATTTCCTCCTCTTGTTCAATTTCTGCTTCTATTTCTGTTTCCGAATGCTCGGCTGCTTCTTCTTCGGATTGCTCGTCCTCAATTACCACTGGTTGGCTGGTGCTTTCCTGGAGCTTTTCCAGCCTTCCTCGTATCCGAGCTAACCGGGCTGATTGTCTGGGCTTATCTATGCTTCCTCTCATCCGAGCTAACCGAGCTGATTTTCTGGGTTCCTCTGGTTGCTCGGGTGGATCGATGGTATGCTTGTGTTTTGCCGATTCTTGGTGTATCCCTGGTTGTTCTGATGCACTAGCGACATGTTCTCTGCGTTTTTCCGGTCGTTCTGGTGTGCTTGTAGGATGTTTACGTTTTGGGGATGGCGCTGTCAATCCCCCCCTAATCATTACAAGCATCTCTTCCCAGCTGCTCTGCTGCTGGGTGAGACTATGGCTAACAACTAATCGTATTAACCCATGGTTACTAACGACTGACTCTACATGATGTGCCTTTTTTATGCTTTGTGCAACATCATGCAATAATGAGTTCAGGAGTGCAGGTAAATTTACAGAGCATTTCTGCTTTAAAACAGCTAAAAGTTTAAGATGTCGTGGTCTTACCACGTCTTTCCTTCCTTCGCAAGTGATGTAGCCCTGCACTATTCTTGCTAACTCCGTCCAGGGTTCTCCTAGGGTTGCTGGCAGAACTCCCCTCCCCTTAATTGTCAAACTCTGGCCTTCGTCCTGGAAAATTTCCATGACCTTCTGTAATCGTTCCTTTTTCAATGTCCATACTCGTCCGGTGGCTGGTAGTCCTGAAACTTCTGCAATTATGTCATCGGTGACCGCTATCCGCTTCCCCCTTACTGTGGAATGATCATCCCGTAGGTTCTGCAGAAATTCCATCGCTACTGTTTCATTAGACTCCTGTAGGCGATTGAAATAATTCAACCATCCTGCTCTTTCCAGGATCTCCCGGGCAGCAGCAGAGATCGTCAACTGCTGAGGCTCGCTTCGAATTGCCCTTCCTCCCATGGTTTCACTGTAGATTCGAAATGGAACGGCAACTACGTTTTCTTTTTGAAACACAGAGAGGGTGATAATCGCAAAGGTTTCAAAAACACAGAGTATGCAACAATGCAACAGAAAGCGATTTTGTGTAAAAATAGAAATGCCATGCCGTTAAACCATGCAAAACCGTCGTACACTATTTTCCCGAATGGTGAGTTGACACGTAATACAGGGAATGATGAGGTTAACCTCCCCCCCCCGCAATGTGATAGGCTGTCCCAGCCGGCAAATAAAGGGGCAGCACCCGATCTGCAACCAAGTCAGAAAGGAACAGCATGTGGAATTATGCTATGTTAAAAAGGACAACGAATTACCGAAATCGAGGCGGAGAATTGATCGCGTATTATATAAGAGGCTGCTGTGTTATGATATGAGGCTAGTGGATAAGACATGTATCATACTGGCCAAATCTCAAGTGGTCATGGGCACTTCCGTTGCCATGATTGGTAATGATAAATGTTCATGCGATGTATAAATCGGGAAATAACATATGATTAGTTCCTAGGATATAAGAAACAAAAGAGTATTAGTATCTTACCCATTGGTGTAACCAAAGTGACTTCAATACCATTAACAGTACTCTACTGCCAACAGGTGTCCATAACCTTGGCAGAGTTGTTTTTTTCACCCTCGGAACCATGATCCTTTGTGTATACTTAGGAGTGTTGTTATGTCAAAATGTAGACCATTATGTTGGCTTGGTGACCAGTTAACCATAATGCCATTCACGAGGACGGAGCGAAACGTGGGCAGGCCGGCTCGTGATGAGACCTCCTGTTCCAAGGTTCGTTTATTTGATATACCTTTTGGACCATATCCTTGGTGTGGTGGCCATAATGGGAATGCCACTTCACTTCCATCCTCATGATCATGGTAGGCTGGCTCTCGATGAGACCCCCTATCCTGCATTTGACACTTCACATATCATGTTTACATATGTTTTCTTTTTTTATAGAATACTTTTCCTTATTTAAACACAAAGGGTGGTTCAACACTCCTTAAGAGTAGGAATGGTGGAAGAAGTCTTATCATCTGAATAGGAAGATATAAGCTCTTTGCTCTTATTCCCAAGTACAAATCAAAAAAGTTTAAGGGAATCAGCATGATAAAGATAACCAATCAGGGCAAAATTAGTAAAACCATGTCAACAAAAGGTAAGAAATAAGTATGTCCTTCCATTTTTCCTCTTACTAATGCAGAGCCTTATAGATATAGCGATTTATGGTTTGCAGATTTCGGTATGTTGTGATTTTATATTTCATTGCACAAATACATAGCTGTATCTTAAAGACTAGAAAGAAGACGGGCAAGAAGCATCCTCAATTTAGATCAGCAAAAAGGAATAAGCTGTTTCACAAGGAGAGCAAAAGTATGCGAGTGGTGTTCCTTTGGAAAAGAAACAACGACGGATGATAGAAAAAAGGACAGCAAAAATGCAAATGCCGTTCCTTTGGGAAAAGGAACGGCAAAAAATAAAAATATTATAAAAACACTCTAAGGAACAACAGTAATAAAAGAACGCTGTTTCTTTGAAGAAGAAGGAACAGTGGTAACCAAAAGGAACAGCGGAAGATGTAACAATGCCGTTCCTTTGAAAAAGGAACAGCAGAGATCCCGAATGCTGTTCCTTTAGAAAAGGAACAGCAAAACAAACAAAACAAGCAAAGCCAACAGCATAAAAAAAACACGCAGATGCTATTTTCAGAATGGCAAAAATCGAACTTTGTAAAAGAAAAGGAACAACAAAAAAATGATAAGAAAATATTTAATTCAAACTTATGTACAAGAACCACTCAAAAAAAAAACAAGAATTTATGTACAAATTGCAAAAATAAATGAACCCTTAATGAATTACAGGTGAGGAAGATTTCTCTTCCTCTCCTAAGATCTCCATATCAGTGTCTCGGCGTAGCTGCTGGCAGAAGGATTCCCGAGTGAGTGGTTTGCGATAGAGACGGACTCGGTGGCCATTTACTTTGAATGCATATCCAGAACCGTCAATGGTAATCAGAGTAAGGGTTCCATTGTCATGCACCTTCTGGATTTCATATGGTCCCAACCATCGAGTTTGAAGTTTTCCAGGGAAGTCCTGAAACCGAGAGTCATATAACAGAGCCCAGTCTCCCTCGTGGAAGACTTTGTTTTTGATGAGCGCATCATGCCATTTAGCTCGCTGCTGTTGAATCAATGCTGTATTTTGTAGTGCAGAGAGCCTAATTTCGTCTAATTCATTGATCTGCTGTAGTCGATTGATTTGTGCCTCGCTTAGATCTAGGCCAACTTCCTGTGCTGTCCGTAATGTTTGGATTTCGAATTCTATGGGAAAATGGGTTGTTTTCCAAACACTAATTGATAAGGTGAGTAACCGGTGGTGCTCCTCCATGTGGTTCTATAGGCCCAGAGTGCTTCAGGTAGTCGGGTAGCCCAATCACGCCTATGTGACGCAATGGTTTTCATTAGGATTGATTCTGTTATATTATTGCTACTTTCTACCTGCCCATTCACCTGTGGGTGATATGGAGTAGTGATTTTATGCTGGACATGATAATTGTTGAGTGTTGCAGCTAATTTATGCCCAACAAATTGTGGTCCTCCATCTGTAATTATTTCTCTGGGAAGGCCATAACGAACAAATAGATGGAACAGGAACTGTATGACAGAGTCCTCTGTGGCTCTTGGCAATGCTTCTGCCTCAACCCATTTGGTGACATATTTTGTTGCCACCAAGATATATGTTTTCTGATTTTATGAGGGGTTGATGGGTCCAACGAAATCAAGAGCCCATCGCTCGAATGGTTCGATGACTAACTGTGGTTTCAGAGGCATCTCATCAGCTTGACCAGGTCGTCCTGCTCGCTGGCAGCTGTCACAGGCTTGGACGAACTTCTTAGCATCTTTGAAGATCGTAGGCCAGTAATATCCTGTCTGCAATACTTTATGTCCAGTTCTACGCTCAGCGAAGTGCCCCCCACATGGTCCATCGTGACAGGCTTTTAGGATGTCAAAGATTTCATCCTCTCTAACACATCGCCTGATATGCATGTCTGCTCCTGTGTGAAACAAATAGCCTCCAATCCACGAAAATTGAGAACTTTTCTGAATAATCTGCTTGCGCTCATTAGGAGTTAAATGTTTTGGTAATTTACCTACTGCGAGGTAGTTGGCAACATCAGCATACCAGGGTGTTTGAACGGCAACAAAAAACAGGTGCTCATCCGGAAATTGATCTTCAACTGCTGCTGCATCGCTTGATTTTGGTATTCTCTAAAGAAAATCCGCTACAGGGTTTTCTTTGCCAGGCCGGTCCTTGATTGTGATGTCGAATTCCTGCAATAAGATTAACCATCGAGTTACTCTGGCATTTGTGACAGGCTTGTTTGCTAAATATTTTATAGCAGAATGGTCTGTGTATAAGATAACAGGATAGCCCGTAATATAATGTCTAAATTTATTGACAGCATGTATTACAGCTAGGAATTCTTTTTCAGTAACAGTGTAATTTAATTCAGCAGGGGATAAATTCTTGCTGATGTAATAGATAGCATATGGTTTTTTATCCTCTTCCTGCCCAAGGACTGCGCTAATAGCTGTATCTGAGGCATCAGATGATATCTGGAACGGTAGGTCCCAGTTTGGTCCTCGAAGGACTGGGGCTGTGGATACAAGCTTCTTTAGATCCTCGAAAGCACGGTCACATTTGTCTGTCCAAAGAAAATCAACTTTACCAGTTAGTGCATATAAAGGAGCAACAATGTGAGAATAATGCTCTATAAATCGTCTATAGTAACCAGAAAATCCAAGAAAGCTGCGTACCTCTGTTTGAGTAGTAGGAGTGGGAATGAGCAAAAGTATTTGGATTTTGGTCGGGTCTACCTGAAATGCCGGCTGCTGAAACATAGTGTCCTAGGATAAGTCCTTCAGTCATCATCAAGAAACATTTTTCGTGGCTTAAGCAAAGCCTGGTAACAATGCAGCGTTGTAGGACTTTTTCTAGGGTGTCTAGAGCTAGATCAAAATCATCTCCATATGGTGTAAAGTCATCCATGTAAACTTCAAGTCCATCATTTATTAAATCTGCAAAAATGCTAAGGATAGCCCTCTGAAATGTGGCAGGAGCATTACATAGGCCAAGAGGTAGAACTCGATAGGCAAATGTTCCCCAGGGACAAGTAAAAGTAGTTTTATCCTGGTCTTCAGGGGCAATCTGAATCTGATTGTATCCACTGAAGCCATCCAGGAAAGAAAAGAACTTCTTCCCTGCCAAAGTATCTAATACTTGGTCTATGAATGGGAGAAGAAAGTGATCTTTCTGTGTTGCCTTATTTAGTTCCCTATAATCCACACAAATTCTCCATTTTCTGTTCTTTTTTGGTACCACCACAAGCGGAGAGACCCATTTACTATCAGAAATAGGGTAGATAAAATTAACATCTAAAAGTTTTTGAAGTTCAGCTTTTACCACATCCTTTAGATGAGGATTAAGTCTCCTTTGCGGCTGACGAACAGGTCTGGCGTCTTTTTCTGTATAAATGTGGTGTGTACATAATTGGGGATCGATTCCTTTCATATCAGGGTAGTCCCATGCAAATGCTTCTTGATACTTTGTTAATAGATGGATGAGCTTAGTTTCCTGTTCAGGTGTGAGATTAGCATTGATGTTTAAAGTTTTCCCCGGTGCAATTTCCACAGTTTTACTATTTGCAACAGAAGTAACAGGTATCGTTTGGTCATGCGTATCTTTCAGAGGATCTTCCTCCAATTCATTATCAAATGCTGCTTCTATCATGTGACACTGTGTGCGAGGTTCAGTTTGAGTAATGAAATTATTAATGGCATCATCTTCTGTTTGGTCTTTGAAATCAAGTGCCTCTTGTATAGTTAATGGAGATCTGATGTTATCAGTAAGGTATGATACATGGTGCTTATTAGTTTTGATTATTGTGACACTTGGTTGCGCTGGAGGATATAGAACTAAATTCTTGCTATTCGGTCCTCTGGTTATGGTCATATTTCCCTGCCGACAGCCAATGTAGGCATCGGCAGTAGCGAGCCAAGGTCTACCTAAAATTAGCGGGTGTCCATCAAGTCGGGTTTTTGGATTAATTATCAGGAAATCGGTTGGATATTCCCAGGATTCTACATAGACCATGACATCATGTAGAGTACCCTCTGGTCTAACCACAGATCGGTCGGCCAATTCTAACAGAGTAGAGGTGGGTTCTACAGATGTAATGCCGAGCTTTTGGCAAGTTGTGGTTGTTAAAATATTAATTGCAGCCCCTAGATCAACTAAAGCATTAGACAGGGTCTGACCATAAATTTGAACAGTTATAATTGGATTCCAGGGGTCTTCATATTTAAGGGGTGTTTCTCTTCCAGACAATAGGTCAGATAAAGTACCGACTACTTGGACTCTTGGATTATTTGTTATATTCCTCCTTGGTTTCTTTATGCACAATTCTTTGATAGTTTTTGCGTATATGGGAATGTCTTGAATGGCTTGGAGGAATGGAATTTTTATGTACAGATTTTGTAATTCTCCCAGAATGTCAAAGTCGGGATATTGTATGGGTCGAGGTATGGCTAATCGTTCTGGGAATGGAGGAGAGGATGTGGTTGCTTGATTATGAGTTTGTTGCTTATTTACATCCTCTTGTTGTGACTGATGTTCTCTGGGTAACTGATCTTCAATATGAACTGTTTTATCTCCCTCAGTTTCAATGATACGTCCAGATCTTAACTGAAGGTCACTGCACTCCCTTAAGTCAGGTCCTGTTTCTGGTGATTCTATGATTTGAATAGATTGGACCTGCCTGTTGTTTGGATTGGGATCGGGTTGGGCTGGGAGTTGCGGCCTCAAGTTAGACTGGGGATTTTGTTGTAGAGCTGGCAAAGTAGGTTGAGGGAGCGGAATAGTTCCAGCTGGGTGGTACATTGGTCTTTTCCAGCTTGTCTGCCAGGGTGAACTTTGTGAAGTAGAGGGAGTCCATTGTGAAGGATATGGGCCATTTTGCCAATATGGTGGAGTGTAAGGGAAATTCGGCCAACCAATTTGGCTTGTTTGATTCAGCCATGGATTTGAAGAAGGAAACGATTGTGGTGACCAGTTTGTAAATGGGGGTTGAGATTGATTTTTCCACATACCATATTGTTGAGCATTATACTGTGGGGTTTGAAAGAAAGAGGTTGAGTTCGGAAACATACCAGGTTGTCTCGGCTGCCATTGGCGGCGCTGGTTGATCGAATTCACCGATTCTGGTTCTTCTTCTGCTTCCTTATATACCGCTTTCAATCCGGGAAGTGAGGGGCAGCTCTCTGTAAGGTGATCTTTTGTACAGATGGCGCATGTTTGGACTTTATCCAGTGGACACTCCTTGTGGCTATGTTTTTTTCTGCATCGGGGGCAGAAGATTGCCAATTTCTGTTCTGCCTCCAACTGCTTCTGTTTAGCCTGCACAATATCAAGTTGTGTAGTTAGTGTCCCCATAATATCAGTTTTAAAATTTTCTAATAAATTTCCAATTTCTGCACGTGTTACTCCTTCTGCTAATACTTTGTTATCTCTTGCAAACCGATCATATTCTGTCGGTTTTATTCTTGTGCTGCCTCTCGAACTCCTGATACATAAGTCAATGATGTCAGCAAAATTCTCTTGATAAATGTCCCCTTTTCCCATAATGTTTAATGTTTCAATCCATTGTTCCTTCATACCCCTCATTAATGCAGTTTTTAACACATTATCATGTAAAGGTAGTGATGCATAAGGAGATCTTTGTAGATTGTACTGAAAACGTTCCACATACTCCTCTAATGTTTCATTCGGTCTAGCTGTCATTTGAAATATTTCATCTTTTAATTCTCTAGACCTACAGTAATCCTGATATTTTTTTAAGAAGGATTCTTTCATTTGATCCCAATTGTTGATAACCCCGCCACCTAGCCCCATAAACCATCTTAAAGCAGCCCCTTTCAATGTAGAGGGAAATAATTTCAATTTTTTGGGATCGGTGGTGTAATCGTACCCCCTACATAACACATCGAATTCGAATAAGAATGCATCCGGATCTTCTGATGTGAGTCCGTGAAATGTAGGGATATGCTGAAGAGGGATAGCTTTCATGGGTGCATTTGCTACATAATCCACTATAGGATATTGTAATGTAGAGGTTTGAGTATTTGGCTGGTTTTGAGCATTTGGTTGGTTTTGAGCCATGGGATCGAATATATGCCAATAACCTTCTGGGATATCTAGGAGGGTATTCCTAGGTTGAGTGGGGACTGTTTTGACAGGGATCTTTTTAATAGCGCTTCCTTTATCTGGAATAATGAGAATACCAGGTGTCTGAGGAGATTGAATTCCTTCAACAATGACTTTCGCAGCACTCCCCTTATCTGGGCTATCTAATGGCTGATTTGTTTCAATAGGGGATTTTGGTTCCTTGGTTTCCCTTGTTTCTTCTTCTCCTTCACAAAAGTTGCTAGAGTTCCCTTCCTGCAATAATTCTGGAGTAGAATTTTCAATTTCTTGAAAGTCCTGCTCTTCAGTTTGACTATGCACCTCAGCACAGGCTACAGATGGTGATCCTGTTGCCTGAAGGGAACTAGTAGGCGGTTTGGAAATGTTTTTCTTGAGGCCTACTGATGGCTGAGATTCTGCGTTCTTATAGATTTTGTCTATGAAGGTTGTTCGGCCAAGGGTCACCGGCCCCTTAGCTTTTTCAGGCTTGGATGGGGGTTTAATATTCTTTTCTGGTCTTTTCTGCTTAGTCATGCACTCAAAAATGAACTACCGACTTCTATTCAAACAAAGCAAAAACAACTCTGTTAGGAAAGCGAATAGTGGAGCAGGTCTTTTACATGCTCCGCACGTAGGTTCTTACCTTCCGTTTTCAGGATCCAACTCCTCCCTAGCAGGCTCATACACTACTCTGAGAAAAAAAAAAAACAAATGGCTACACTCTTTCCCCGGCAACGGCGCCAAAATGTAGAACTATAAAAAGGGTCTCTTTCACCTCTAATTACCTCACATTAATATGTCAATCCGGGAGCGTTTTGTTATTACAAAGAGTGACTCAATCCGAGGCTATCATTTGTCAGAGTAATGATAGTAGTACAGTGCTTAAGAAATACAAGAGTAAACGGATGCTTGCTTATAACTAAATTACTTCAAAAGAATAAATCACACATTCAGAAAACTCAACAGATTATCAGTCAAGGGTTCGGCAGTGATAACCCATCCCTTCGGAAACTGATGGAAAGGAAATTAGAGCATAGACCACGAGCCTGGGAGCTAGACAGTGACTGCCAATGCTCACTACAGCCTTAGATCATCTCTCACACCAAAACAACAAATGCGATTAAATGGAACAGCGAATAAAGAATTGAACAACAATTCTGGAATAGAACAGCAAATCTAAAATGGAACAGCAATTGAATAACTAAGTCCCGCGGGTTGCAACCAAACTTAATCTATTAACTCAAATGCACTCTTTGCAATCAAATAACATTCTTTCACTCTAAAGGCAATTCACACAAATCACACTAATGGAACAGCAATAACTATTAATGAATTATGGAACAGTACTGATAAATCAAAAACGCACACGACATGAACGTTTAGTATAACGGCTCTGTAACATAACAGTAAGAACATGCAATTAACTCTCGAAAGGATTAATAACTTGATGCGGAGTCAACACACGATTCTATCTGTAAAAACCTCAATGATTCAATCTTTAACAGAGCATGTAATATGAACTTATAAAGCATATCAAATTACCAAATAACAATGATAAACAAACCACACGGAAATCAAGTCGTAATGGTACAGAAGCAAGTGTCCTTCGGGGCCGGGCCCTTAGCCTCCAAGGATACACCGCTTTAAGTTAATCCAGACGCAAAGATGAAATAATCACCAAGCTTGTATTAATGCATCGGTCAAAAATACATTGAACCAGTTCTCAACGAGACTTAATAATCAAAGCTGATGTTTTACAGAAAATTACATAAAAGCATATCCTCTATATCAAGCTAACAGTGTTGTCCCTTTATATAAAGGCGACGGCGGAGATGTCCAAGTAACAAGATAAATAAAGCAGCGATCCCTCAGGATCGAAGATCCTGAGGGATTCACTCTTGTGCTCTTCATCTTGTTCTTTCTTTGCGGCTGAAATTTCGGTGTCTTCACCTCCTTTTCCGGGCCGATTTGCTTTGATCTGTTTATCCTTGTTTGCATTCGGTTCTCGTTCAGAGGGACAACAGTTATCTCGACTTTGTCCTTTCCTTTGGAGCGGCAATTCCTCGTTTTTTTCTTTTCCTGTACAGAAAATAGCCATTATCAGTGGCTAAGTCTTGTATATCAATTTCCACATGTTTTGTTATAGTTCCTTATTATTTTCCAAATTCATGATGCAAAAAGGTTCACAAATTCTATTAGAAAGCCACTGAAATAATCATCAAAAACATACCTTTTTAGTACTCCACAATAATCAATCATTATATACTCTTTGATAATGTGATATGGAATTCAAGATAAGAGTAGCCGGGGACCGATATTCTTTGAGGGATAGCTACCTAAGAGAAGAAAAGTCCACGAAGGTCATACTTTGGGAACACCTGGGTGGAGTATGTACCTTGGAGAGACAATGACTATGGTGTCTATATGTCATGTGTCTTGCCATTATTGCAGCCCATTGTCTCATTGAGAGATGGGGCTATTAGTCAAGCCCTTGCACTAGGAAAATTCTAGTTGATATAATTCTATACAAATGTGATTACCAATCCGATTGTTCAGTTTGAAAGTGACCATGTACCTGTATGAATACCTCCCTAGTTAACAGGGAGTGTTGAAAAGTGTAACTAGGATAGGTATTCATACTAACTATGTAATTATGTATTTATGTAAAGGAGAAGACAAAGATAATAAAATTTATTTTTGCTGTGCTTGATTCATGGGTTTCATGAGAAATATTTTTATTATAGGTCTATAAAATTCTTCTTGATGTCTATTAGAGATTGTCTTCTGGTTATAAAGGGTAAATTAAGAATCACGTATATGAAGAAAATGCCTTCAAGACCTTGTCATGAAATGGCTCTAAAAAACCTTCATCTTCACCTCATTAATGCTGTAATAAATGCACTACATGTCGGCCTATATACAGAGTGGTGAAGTCAACTTTCATACAAATTGTATGGTCGGCCTAAAAACAGAAACTGTGCCCTATATATATGAAGGACCTGCGACTCATTTCACAAAGAAGTTGTGGATTTCTATAATTTTTTTACAGTGGTTAAAGTGCGGGTTTGAGAGAAGGAAGAAGTGTGGACTTCAGGACAAATACTAGTATGATATATATTCAGATTAGGGTAAAGGATTGCAGACTATGAATAGACAACTTTGAGGAAAGGACTGCAGACATTTCTGAGATAAGGTCAGGGTCAAATGACAACGTTTAACTGTGGATCTATTTGAATAAATGTTTGCGGATAGTCCTGAAGTAATATTGCAGATAATAATTAAGGTAAGTATACTCCTACAGTTCATAATAAGGTATGTATACTCCAGCAGTCAGAAAGTGTGAGAAAGTAAAGAAGGTAAATCACAGATTTACCTTCCTATTATACAGTGCATAAGAATAAAGTATTACTGCTCAAGTGAATAAGATTCAAGGATATTCCAAGTGAAAGAGAAGGTCTTGAATGATCTTATATTTAATATCTGAATCAATGAGAAGAATTGAAGGCAAATTGAGAAAGAGACCAAGTTCTCTAGTGTTGGTGCAAGTCTGTGCAAGTTGGTGCAGAAAAGAAGGATCAACGTTGGAAGCAGATAAAGAAGAAGTGACAAGGTCTTGGAGGCATATATAGGTCAAGGGTATGAGTCATGGTCATGGTAATTTTCATTTGAAGATCCATAAGAATAATTTCTCGTGGGTTTTCTGCTCCAAGAGGGAGAGGTTTTGCCTTGGCTGGAAGAGCCTAAATTTGTGTCTCTTGTATTTTGGTATTTGACTTGTTGAAAGAATAAATAAGCTAAGAAGAGAATACATAATTAAATTAAGTAATCTCACAAGTAATTATCAAGAAGATAATTTGAATTAACCACCAGCCCTCAAATTTTCAACCCTCACTCCACTATGCCTGGTGTGTGATCAGGGTCCAGGACCTCACTCCACCATTTTTGGTGTGTGATCAGGGTCCTCCTCCAAGAGACACTCACTCAACAATGCCTATTGAGCCCTTTGGGTCTCTTGGGCCCATTCTCCCTTTAGGGAGAATTTCCATCCGTGTTAGAGACATATCAACACTACCTTTCAATGAGAGGGGTAATCTCCATGAGCCCCAACTTGTCTTTGAAGTGCACAAACTTGTCTCTCAGAAACGACTTCATCATAACTTTAGCTGTATGCTTATCGGTGGAGATGTACTCAAGCCTTATTTCTCTCCTATACACTATGTCATAGATGTAGTGGTACTTCATCTCAATATGTTTTGATTTGTCATGGAAACAAGATTCTTTGAAAGTTTCACACAACTTTGATTATCACAGTGTATCACCATTGGTTCCAACTCTTGGTCGAAAATTCCCGCAAAAAGATTTTGGATCCATATTACTTCTCTACAAGCCTCATTGGCTGCATTTTAATCTGCTTCAGCAGTGCCAAGTTCAATCAAACTTCGCTTCCTGCTCATCCACGATATCATGGTGAATCCCAAACTAAAGCATACTCCGAAGGTACTCTTCCTATCTTCAACACTTCATGCCCAATCAACATTCATATATCCTTGAAGCTGTACAACCTTGTTTGCAACACATATCAAGCCATAATTCATTGTACCACAAAAATATCTCAAAATGTGCTTTGCTACAATCCAATGCTCATGTCTCGGTTCAACCTGGAACTGGCTCAATGTGTTCATAACAAAGCATATGTACGGCTTGATGTTAACCAAATACATCAATGAACCAATCAACCACCGGTACATAGATGGATCTACCAATCTGCAGTTAGAGTCACCATGGATGTGCAATCCATCTTACCAAATCTATGAAAGATTTCCAACACATACCTTCCTTGACCAAGGAAACCTTCACCAAGATTCTTGCATACTTCTAATCCCAAGTAACAATGCATCAACCCAAGATCCTTCATATTGAACTTAGAAGCCAATTTCTTCTTGCAATGAATGATAAGAGGCTCGACACTTGTAAGAAACAAGTCATCAACATATAATAATAAGATCACATGTGCATTCTTCACAACCTTAAAGTAAAAGTTTATATCGGCTTCTCTCTGTTACACAACATTTTGTCACTGTCCCTGCAATCCCCATCCCACACATTGGAGGGTCATTTCTGTGACCAAAACAAAGTGTCATGCCTTGCAAAGACCATCATTGCATCCCTTGCCATGAGGACAACACTTCTTCTATTGACCATTTCCTGAACAGACCATCAAAAACACTTGTTTTTTCCTTGGCGCTAGTAGACCGTTATACCCTCGCGCTGATGAGGAATATTAACACTGGGCCCCGCGCCCATTAGCACTCTGTCCCAGTTATCTACTTGCGCAAACCTGTTTATGGAATGTTTTTTAAAAATAGAGGTGAAGTTTCCATCATAACAACTTCGTGGGTGAGTCATCTGGAGTGGTTCGACTAAATAACCATGACCTCCCTCCTTTGGCCTCTTGTTTCCACCTTTTGGGGAAACTTCCCAAGGGATAAGGCCTCCCTTCCACTATTGTAGGTATCCCAAACTCCTCCTCTCCTCTATAAATATAGCCATCTTCCATTGATGAGCTAGCTGAAAGGATAGTTGAACATATAGCTGAACATATCATAGTTGAAACGCTGAAGAGATTCCAGTACATCTTGTCAGAAAGATAGAACGGAAGAGACCCCTTGTTGAGAGAGCTTAGGCTTGTGCCCTCATCTCGTTTGAGTTCCCTGAAAATATATCAAGACGCGCTTCGACTGAACCCCACTGAAGGAGGCTGCGACGTCAAGGCTCTGGTTGTAACTCTTTCTTCTATTAATACATATACATGACTATTGTTTGGTTCCCATATTTCATTATATGTTTTATTTGATGCAATATGCTTAACCATCCTTGACTGGCTAGTTGATTATGGATGAAATCATTATTTTGTACACTGATCTTGTTTGTTGATCTTCGTGCAGGTATCCGAGAATTGGTGCAGAACGATTGTGACCCGTCGAAGCAATGATCAAGAGGCCACCACCACAGCCACGACAACGTTGGACTCCAGGTAGGTCAATCTGCCTTGCCCTTTTCATTCATTAATTAAGGAACCTACACTTTATCTTGTCCCTTTGTTGCTAGACCCACTCTAGGGCTAGAGGGATCGTCTCTGTCCGTAAAGAGGATTTACCTTACCAAAAAATTGACGACTCCACTGGGGATCAGTGTGAGTTTGTTGTTTCGTTGCCTTTAGGAGTTTGTCTTGTCAAGTCGACTTCGGTAGTTTGCTGGTTTGCCTATCTTTTTTGGCTTTTTTTATTGATTGGAATATTCTTATTCAACTCCAGAGTGTCAAGTTTGACCTCTGATTCTTGGTTCTTCCCTCCTCCCACAGTTATCCAGCTTGGCGCGCTTTTTGTTTGAGTAGTCGCACCAATTGGCGCAGGTTGTTTTTGTTGCAATAGCGCCAACCCCTTTTTGGTGCGTATTATCGCCTCGTAGTCGCGCCAAATCCTGCAGGATTTGGTTTGACCCTTTTGCTGAGATTTTGGTCATTTTTGCTTGAATCTGGCTTGTTCCCTCATTTTCAATTGGTCTTTTTGGAGTTGTTTTGATTGCTTTAGACTTGATCAACTCAGCTATTTTTTTATTTTCTTATCGGTGCAATTATAGCCCTAGGGTTCTAGGTGTCTTTTGCTCACTAAGCCTTTTGATTGAAGTTCGAGTCTTTTTGTTTCTTGTCAGTTCGATTCCTTGATTGTTTGCTTGAGTCTTTCTTGATCCTTCGAGGTTTTGGTTTGTTGAACTATTACTTTTGCGTTTTTTTGACTCTCCATATTTTCGTTTTCGAGCATAGATTACATTGCTTGTTTGGGTCACTTTGAAAGCCTCTCTTTGATTGAAAGAGTGCATCATTAGTTTGAGTGCATTTGTGTTTGTATTGCTTTGAATCATTTGTTTTGAAATCTCTACATTCATAGTGCTCGTAACTAGTGTTTGATTTTGATTTTTGATGTAATTAGTGCATTGTGTGCTTCAATCATTCAAAAAACAAAAAGTTGCATCCTTTCATTTTCATTGGAAATGAAAAAGTATTTTGCATAACTAGCACTTACATCTAGGAAAGAGTTTTTCGTTTATCCTTTTGATTGTATTAGTTTCATTAGAGGACTTCTTCGTATGTTTTCAATGTTTGCTGCTTTCTGAAAGATCTCTATTCTTTTCATAGTTAGCATTCATCGAATGGAGAATGGTGTTCTATTGCATATAGCTTGCATTTAGGAAATTTGAGATCAAATTCGGTAGGGCCTTGAAATTGAAACATTAATTCAAGATAAATTGTAAAATTTATTCAATTAACCTAAGGAAGCATTGGAACTTAACATAAACATTATTAGAGGTCTATGCTAGTGACGTGTTCCAGCATCGTTAAACGTAGTAGCCGTCGTTCGCCGCTTAGCTTTAGACAACACGAGTACGGACTTGTTCTCCCCGTACCGTCACGTATATAAAGGGAGACCCTCATAGTTTTAATATCCTTTTATCCATAGGAAGCTAAGTCTGCCGCCCTGTAACTGTGATATGCTGAACACAGCATTCAGGGAGAATACCTGCACGTATGTTAAGTCCTTGGTCATTTATCTTTCATTTGATCACCAATGTGTATATGGCAGTTCAAGGAAACTTGGTACGTCCTCTTGTTTAGATTACCTGAGTAGTCATTTCGATCTTTTCATGACTCGTTAAAAGGAGAAGAGATCATTGAGTTCTTCTCCTTTCACGCTCATTTAAAATTGAAAGTGACTAGAGTCATCTTTTGTCTGTTTCTCGACTCTTAAAACATGAAACAACAGAGTTTTGTTGTAGTGTCATAAAATTAATTACCCACGATCACATGCCCATGAAAGTATTTTACTTGGCTTGTTTTTTTATTTCCTTAGAGTTTGGTCTTGAAGCCTTGCTTTGGTTTTTCTCGTTTTTCCTTCCCGTGTTGAAATATTTTCACAGTGGTAGAACTACTTGTTTCGTCGTCTTCTTCACTGCCTCCTAGTGGTAGTTCTTTTCCTGACGTTTCTTTCAAAACCATTTAGTCCACTAGGTATACCAAGCTTGCGCAGCCTATTCTCCTAAGTGTTAAACCTCTTGCAACTCGATCTCCTCTTGAAGAGTCAGTTGAGTTCAATTGGCCTCCTCAGGGTGCTTGGTCTAGTTTTGGGAGTGTGGAAGAATTCCCTCCTCTTACTTCGGGATCACCTTTTATAGTTGCTGCTATCCCTCCTAGTCCTCGTCATCTTTTCAAAGATATTATAGCTTCGTCAGACATGGATTCTTTGAGTCCTGTCGGTAGTGGAGAAATGCATGTATCCATAGGAGAATATCACCTTTTCCCTGAAGATCTCCTGCGTGTCTCTAATTAATCTTCCCCTCTATTGGTGTCACTTCCACCCGGTTATCAGAATTTGAGTCAGATTATTTCTGGTGTTGCATCCATAGCATCTTCCAGTTCTTCAACTCCTCAAAGGAGTTCAGTCCTTCCTTCGTTAGGACTGTCACCATCGACACCTAGTTCATCAATCGTTGTTACATCTGTCCCAGTCCAACCTACCGTTTGTGTGGCTTCGTCTGCACCAGTTGTTACGCATCAATTTTTAGGATCCTTCCACACTCGCAGGGCTATATTTTTTAATCCTACGTGGCTTGTCAATCCCGGGCCTAGTAGATCACAACCCTGTGTTGTGGAGACCACGCTTGCTTCTAGTGTGGCTATGACTTCCTCTGCCCCTATGATTCCTGGCGGCCTTATTTTTGAAGAGTATTTGTTGGCTGTTCAGGAGCAGAAATCTCAGGGTTCTCAGCAGCCCCAAGGTCCTTTCAATCCTCCACATCACTATGATGTCTACGACAACCCTGTTTATTTGCCTCCTCCTATTGATCCAAGTTAGGATGCTTATCTACCTCTGGCTGACCCTTATCGGATCATCCCTCATCGAGAGCCGGTAATACAAGGACAACCCTCTCGTCTACAAGGACAACCCCCTTCTGGACAACCTTTGATCCAGCAGGGACAACCTTATAGTTCGCAAGGACAACCCTTTCAGGGTCAATCTTCGGTCCAGCAACCCTACGGTCCTTCCGGTCAACCTCAATATCAATATCAACCAGGAGCATCTTATGTTCTTGGGGGGGAAATGTATCCACCATAGGGACAACCTTTTGTGCAACAACAAAAACCTTACGTTCAACAAGGCCAAAATTTTTTACAACAAGGACAACCCTACGGTCCTGCTCCGGGTCAACCTAGTTATCAGGGACAACCTAGTCCATCGCAACCATCGAGCCAACCTCCTTCATAGGGGTAACCCGGTGGCCCTCAGTATCCAGGCCAACCTGCTCCACAGGGAAATCCTGCCCAGCCTCAACAGCCAATTCAACCTGCTCAACAAGCTCAACAGCCGGTTCAACCTGTTCAACCATACCAACAACCGGTTCAACCTGTTCAACCAGCTTAGCAGCCCGTTCAACCTGATCAGCGAGGTCCACCCACTCAACCTCAAGGCGCTACTTACCCTCCTCAAGGTCAATATTAGGCAGTATAGGTTTCACTTATTACCCTCAACATCAATGCCAGATGGTGTATAATCCACCTCAAGGCAATGCTTACATTCCACAACAGAATCCATACGTTGCTCAGCAAGAACCTCAATGGTATGCTTAGAATCAATATCATGGTCCTCAACTCCAGAATGGATAGAACTATTAGGATTATAACCCCTATGGTCATAATTCTCCAGGAAAAAACATATGGGGGCAGAATTTATCCCAGCTTGGGTGGAATGTTAACACGGGTCCTTATCAAAGGCCTTCGATGCCTTTTAATCCTCAATTACCATTTCTCGCTACATTGGAACTGCCAGATGTGTCAAAGCTTACGAATGATCATATTCTTCATAACCCGTATTGGCCTCCAGTTCCAACTAATATTCCTGGTGATTGTCCTAAGTTTGAGGGCAAGTGTGGAGAAGACCCCTAAGTGCATGTTATGACCTACCATTTGTGGTGTTCTTCTAACTCTTGGGTCGACGATTCCATCAGACTGCATATTTTCCAATGGAATTTTACTGGTGCCACTGCAAAGTGGTACATGGAATTATCACGTGGAATATTTCAAGATTTCAACTCTTTAGCCATGGCGTTTCTTACCCATTTTTAGTTACCGGTTCGCTATGAGATTGGGACGCACCTCCTCACATCTTTGAAATAGGACTGAGCTACTTATATCTCGGATAATATTCATGATGGAGGCACCATCGTCACTTGATCAAGTTTGATATTCCTAATCAGCATCTAACTGATTAGTTCACTACCTCGTTTGTCAATCATATCACTAAAGACATAACTATGGAGGCATGTGTAACAGAAGAATAGGCCATTGCTCGTGCCCAGTACCTCAATCTCGTGTACTCTCAGTCTGGCACGCTGTATGATATCTTTCCTGATGCTCCTTGACCTGGCACTTCCAAAGCACCGATGACGTCATATTTCGATGGTATCATTGGTTCCGTGTCTCAGACTTCTCAGAAGTTTTCTCCCTCGAATCCTTGGAAGAAAAATTCTAATCCTTCCAATGATGTTGCTTCTCAGTCCATCCTGAATCTTGGTAAAACTGCGGAAGTCAATGTTGTTCAGGCCAATCCAGCGGATTCGAAGGGGAAAAAGAAGGGTAAAGGTAAGGCCAAAGCCGATACCCCGAAACCAGATTCGTCTAAATCTCGTGTTGATGATGGTTCATGGCGTAAGACGAAGTACCCTTGTTTGATTTGTGACGAAGAGCACTACACCAAGGACTATCCTCGATGGGATGAAGTAAGTAGACTGCTCAAAGGCACTTAGGGAACTACGACTATTCTCAAAGAACCTTTTCCATCACAACAGACCCAGATGGTAGAGAAAACTCAACCCTCTGCCCCATTTGGCTCTCAGGTTTTCATGATGAACGGTTCTGCATTGGTTTCTATTGCTACTCGGTTGAAAGATTATACCGAATCGCGTCAGGAGATAGGGAAAGAGATCGCTGATGGTCCTCTTCCTCCACTTGCTTTTGGCCCTCTTTAGATTGAAAGGCCCAGTATTGAACCTGTTGTACGGCCACCTTCAAAAGGTGTACTCCGTAAGTCTTCTTACAATCCCAACGCCCGTGCTACTCAACATTACAGTATTGTTGAGGATCTGGCACATGCACCATCTGCAATGTCTGCATTAGAAGTTCTTTAGAGTCGTCTGTCTCAACAGAAGGCTTTGTTATCTGCGATCAGCAGGATTGATCCTACTGATACTAGCCTTCTCGCTTTCAATTTGGAGAATTTTGTCCCACGACTCCCGCACCAAATTGCGCTCATCATACAAGTTGGTGTTAATGGTCTGAATATCTATCAGGCAGTTGTGGACGAGGGTGCGTCTACGTGTGTCATGTCATATTCCTATTGGAAAGCCATTGGTTCTCCAGCTTTGAATTCATCACCAAATGTCCTTGAAGCATTTGATGGAAGAGAATCAAAACCTCTTGGTGTTCTCGCTATTTTTCCGATTACATTAGAAGGGAAGACAATCAATGTCAAGGTTGAAGTAGTTGATGCCAAGCTCAATTATAATCTTCTTCTCGCTCGTAGTTGGACTCACTCCATGCTATGCGTTCCGTCCTCTCTCTTTCATCATTTTAAATTCCCGCACGAAGGAAATATTGTTACTGTTGATTGGTTGTCGTTCTTCACTTATTCTTCCGAGAACAACATTCTATATGTGGATCAGATTCCTACTCCCTATGAGAGCATAGGGATAGTTCTCTTCAAATATCTTGCCCTCATGGGTATTTTTCCTCTTCCTCCACCCCATACTGTTTATATTAACATGATCTCTTGGTCTGACGACCCATGGATCATCCCTTCGCCTGAACAGATCGATTCTTTCAGAGATTCGACGTCGTTGAGTCTGATCGAGATTGACTATTGTGAACTCATTTCGGCTTTGGAGCCTCCACCTTCAGATCATGCTCCTTTGAGCATGTCTCTTGACACTTATTCTCAATCCCCTTGGATCGGTGATTCAAATTCGCCCAATCCCTTAAAAGAGATATTTCCCTCCGATGAATCCATTGTGGAAACTATGTCTCTCAAGGATCTTCTGTGGGATGATATTCATCATTGTTCCTCATTCATGCCTGGCGTTGGGGTCATGTCTACGTGTCTTGAGAGGCTTGCATCTCAGGTTCCTTCTCCTCCGCTTCAAACGCCTATTCTGACACATGATTTTTTTTTTTTACAGAGGGTAACTTGAGTAACATCACTCAGACAATGCCTATTGACATTTCTGTGAAACCGAGGATTGTTGAGAACATCCATATCGGGGTCACCTGCTCTTCTAATGAAGTTCAGGTTTATACTAGCCTTTTCCACGAGTTTCGTGTTGTCTTTGCATGGACCTACAACGAAATTTCTGGCATTGATCCTAGTATAGTGGTGCATGAGATTCCTACCTACCCTGGTTCAAAGCCTGTTTGTCAGCGCCTTTGTCCTGTGCACCCTAGAAAGGCTGTCGCTATTAAGAGTGAAGTTGAAAACTTCTCAACACTAGTTTCATCTACCCAATTCCCTTGATAGAAATGGTGTCCAACATTGTCCCTGTAGATAAGAAACAGGGTATCATTCGGGTCTGTATTGATTATTGTGAAATAAATCGGGCCTGTCCTAAGGATGACTATCCTACTCCCTTTATCGATCAAATCATTGATGACTATGCTGGGAGTGAGATATTTTCCCTCATGGATGGCTTTTATGGCTATAACCGGATTAACATTCTCCCGACCGATCAACATAAGACTACCTTCATCTGTCCTTGGGGTACTTTCGCGTATAAGAAACTCCCTTTTGGCTTGAAGAATACTGGGGCTACGTTTCAATGTGCGATTTCATATGATTTTCATGATATTAAGCACATCGTTCAGCCATATTTGGATGACCTTCCCTCTCATTCAGCCAAATGTAAGGACCACCCTGACCATCTTCATCAGATATTTCTTCGCTGTTGACGCTATAAAATCCGGTTAAATCTGCATAGTGCATCTTTTGCGTCGATTTCGGTAGAATTTTGGGGTTTATCATGTCCAAAGGCAGGACTCACATCGATCTGCTCAAATTTGAGGCTATCATTAATCTCCCCTCTCCATCCTCGTTACATCAACTATAGATTCTGCAGGGGAAGGCTAATTTTTACACCGTTTTATACCTAACTATGTCAAAGTGGCTAAAGGATTCACGCGATTACTAAAGCCGGGCATCCCGTTCCTCTGGGATGAGATCGCCCAGAAGTATTTCGATGCTCTGAAGACATTTCTTGTCAATGCTCCTCTGTTGCATCCTCTGAACTATCATCATGATTTTTCCCTCTATTTAGTTGCTGCTTTCAGCATGACTGCCATGGTTTTGGTGCAAGATGATGATGACGATGACAAGCATGTTATCTACTACCTCTCTCGTAACCTTCTCGATACTGAAACACGCTATGCTTATGTCGAGAAGTTAGCGTTAGTTGCAGTCAAGCAGTTCAATTTTTTCTCCATTACATCCTGCTGCGTACTGTGACTGTGATTTCTAACTGCAACCCTATGAGTTATATATTGTATCGAAAATTTCTTGGGGACAAGTACTCGAAGTGGATTGTTATCCTCCAAGAGTTTGATTTGGAATTTACTACTGCCAAGTCGAAGAAATCAGTAGTCTTTGCCCATTTTATCTACTCCATCCCCTCTGACTCTGCTCTGTCTGGTTCCGAGGAAAGCATTCCGGATGATTCACTTTTCCTAATCAGCACCCTCGATCCTTGGTACGGTGATATCATTGTATATCTTTATACTTCTACATTCAGATCTGATTTGATGAAGGATGCCTGCCGATGCATCCGCAATTAATCGTAACCTTATCGTATAGTCGGAGATAAAATCTACTGCATCGGAGTAGATTCCATTCTCCGCTGGTGTTTGACTCTCGAGGAGGCTAAGAAAGCCTTGAATGATTGTTACAGTGGTGCCTATGGGGATCACATGTCTAGTTATTCCACTGCACAAAAGATTCTTCGTGCTAGATATTTCTGGCCCTCCATCTTCAAGGACTGCATTGTCGCTGTTTGAAAATTTCATGAATGCCAGATCTATCAGCAAAAGATGTGTGCGCCGCCTTCACATATTCACCCTGTGATTACCATTGGTCCCTTTGCAAAGTGGAGCATCGATTTTATGACGTGTAACCGTCACTCGGCCGTTGACTACTTCACCAAATGGGCCGAAGCAATGCCTAAAATTGCCGTCGATTGTAATACAACAACTCAGATCATATTCAATCACATCATTTCTAGGTTTTGTATCCCTCAAGCCATCATTACCAATCATGGTTTCCATTTTCGGCATTATATTGTGGCAGAGTTGACTTCTAGGTTGGGCTTGCATCACGATAGCTCAACGCCATACTATCCTCAAGCCAATTGCCAGGTTGAAGTTGTGAACAAATTTCTTGTCACCGTGCTTCAACGTACGATTTGGATGCACAAATCCAATTGGCATCTCATGTTATTTTCAGCTCTCTAGGCGTACCGAACCTCAATTAAGGATGCGACCAGATTCACTCCATTTCAACTTGTTTACGGTCTGGAAGCTACCCTTCTGATTGAGTGTGAAATACCTTCACTCAAGCTGGATGTTGAATTGTTGTCGAACACTTCTATAGAAGAAGAGCGTCTTATCTACTTAGAGAGGCTGGATGAAACTTGCTGCTTGGCTGCTTTGGTCATCGAGGCATAGAAAAAGCGGGTCAAATATCATTTTGACCAATCAGTTTCCCCTCACTCCTTTATAGAAGGAGACATCGTCCTCCTATATGACCAAGCTCATGATAAGCTGGGGGTAGGCAAATTTCAACCCATGTGGCATGGGCCCTACATTGTTAAATGTGTCTTGCGGAATGGGGCCTATGAGCTCACTGATTACAAAGGTTATCCTTTGGATCAACCCAGAAATGGGTTGTATCTCAAAAATATTATGCATGAGTCATTCATGCATGTTTTGTGTACATAGGTGTTTTTTTCATTTTTGTACATTTTTGGCTTGGTGTGCTTTGCGAATGTAATATCCCAAAATGGGGAAGCAGTAATATATGAACACAATAATGGAAAGAGTAGTGATAAATCAACACATAAAATGTAATAAGATCATATATCCATCACATTAATATCATAGCAGAAAATATATATAGATCCTTGAGGAAATAATCATTCAAGTTAGGAAAAACAAACCTCAAGAGAACATGTACATAAAATATGAAGATTACTGCTACACAAATAATGCCCAAGGCTATAAAAATGTAGTTTTATTAAGTATAACTACTGCTGGAAAGTGTCAATACACATATTTGAAACTATATAGCTCACACAGTGCTGGGAATAGATATCTAAGCTCCCAAACACATTTTTAAGACAACTCGGGAAAGATTTCCTGAAATATGCAAAAGTAAAAAAATGTCAGAATATAGCCCTAGGACTGAATAGCAGCTGCAACTCAATAACTGGATGAAGATGGCTATAGATGATACATTTAATGAATAGATCTCCTCCAATAGATCATTCAAGTGAATGACTGATCCTAACACTGAAGATCTCGCCCTCCAATCAAACACTGAAACCTCTCACTGCAATTGCTCAATGAAATAACACAGTCAAAGAGGGATACTGTGCTATAGATGATGGGAATATGTGGTCCTGGTGCCCAGATGTGAAATAAATCTCAATAGCCTCCCTTGCTGATCTCCCAAAGGGAAGAATTATTCCTCTTCTGAAAAACTAGCTCCGGAAGTGGTTTTCTCAACCCTCCACTGCAACACCCTGCAACACAACACAATCCTCTACAGAAACTATGCTGTAGCTGAATAATGAAGCTTGGGCTTAAGCTTGAGTGTGAAAAATGAAGTGAAATTCTCCCCCAAGAGGCCTCTCAAGAAAGGAGATGGGATTCCCGCTCGGGAACACCCGGTGCTAAACAACACAACAATTTCAACTAAACAGCTGGAGAATGCACAATAGTCATGCAAACCATAAAATCAATAATCAATAACATGCCTCACTATGGCTGCCTAGCCCTCATAAATAAATGTGTGCCTTATTACCTTGGGTCCCACTCATTAGGGTTTCCACCATCATGGAATCTTCCTCCCACTAATACTGCACTGTCTCTATTGATGATCTACTCCATCCATACCAGCGTTGTTGACTTGGTCAAAATTGACCTTGTCCACATGTATTTTCCCTTGTTCACACATGAGGGTGCTAGATCCAGTTATTATTATGATCCCTTTCCACATCAAGAGGGATTTTATGCCTATTTAAGATATGTATGGGCCTCCTTACCCATTTATTCATCTAACTAGGTGTTAGAAATAAAATTAATATTCCCATTAGCTGCATGCTAATTTAGGAATATTACAGTCCTCCCCTCCCAAATGTTGCTTGTCCTCAAGAAAATGCAAGGATAGAACTGAAGAGCCTCCTCTCCTCCTCTTGTAGCATCCTCATATGATAAACTCCCCCAAGGAACAAGATTTTGTCTCATCAATCCATCTCCAAGTTGCCCTCCCAAATATGCAAGTTAGATTTTGGTGACCATCCCAAATAGCTATCATCATGAAGAATTAAAATACCCAAGGAGGCAAAAATGTGCTATCTAGAGGTCCTCTTGAGGCAGGGAATCTGAAATACATTGGGAACTATCATTCCCATGTGAAATCTCCATCCCGAAGATATCATCCATACAAAATGAGTCACCTTCCAACATGGCAACTCATGAAAAATTCCCTCCACCTGAAGCTCCTGAAAAATTGGTGTGCTCAATAGATGAACATGATGGATCAAATTGTCCATCCCACGCTGTATCTCTCTCCACTTATGATAAGTGTATAGCTGCTGCTGAATTTGGGCTGCAATGATGTTGCCTTCATGAAGCAAAAAGGAAGTTGGATCTTCAAAGATCCACTCTTTGGTTCTTGCCCATACCACCCCATATAAAGTGGATATGAAATTATCATCATATGGGATCCAAATGAGAGAGGTACTGAAGATTTTTCATGGTGCTGGAAAGTACTAATAGTCTCCCAAGTAATCACAACACATTTTTTCTAACTGTTGTTTTAGAAAATAACATGGCAAGTTGTTTCTAACAAACTGCTAATTGTGTATATCATCACATCTACTAGTGAATAATAAATGGCTTTGTATATCAAATGAGCATACAAAAAATAATAAAACACTTGCCAAAATCCATACAAGAGATGGCTATCCCCATCATAGATGTTGGCCCAAATTTGTTCATGAAGCCCAAAGAGAAGCTTACCCTCTTGTGGAGCAATGCACTGTATAGAAATGGTAAGAGAATGCAAATACTATGTTAGATAACCAATAAATGAAAAAGAAAAATTCTTACCATGTACTGAGAGTAATATGATAATAATATCGATGAATAAGCCCTCCATAGTGGTATGGCATACTCTCATGAAGAGGAATGAAACATGTGTTGCATGAAAATCTTTCTTCTTATGCTTGGAAATCCAAGTCAAGAAGATCATATCACAGTAATAGATGTCTCCATCCACTACTTCATCACTCTCACCTCCTCCTTGTCCATCAAGTACATCATATGTGAAGTGATCCTAGGAACACTCCATCAATAAACCCAAGCTCCCAAGTGACAACGCTATTGGCCTTTGTAATAAGGCTCCTATCATCTCATAGCTCCATTCTTTTACATGTCCAATGTCAAATTCATCTACCATAATGCTGTTGTATATGGGAGATTCCTTCCAAGTGGAAGTACCTCCTAATATTTCAAGGCTAGGGAGTAGCCCCTTTGCACCATGATAGTGCCATCACCTACTCCTGCAACATCATGCCAAGCATGGGAGAGGATCAACCCATACTCTGTCAAGAATAACCAAGGTAACAAAATCTCTTGCTGCTCCCTCATTTCTCCTCATACAAGCCATGGAGTAATATCATGATGGTTGAATTGTAGAATGCTCCATACAACCTAATCTTCTGCTTCCATATTTAATGGGTGCCATGAAATGCCTCAACCCATAACATACCTTTTGACAAAGGATATGTCACATTATGGCCAAACTCTTTTAAGAGTAGCCAGCGCAGCCTTGCCTCCTGCTACCCTGTGTCATAGATCTACAAGTGTCTTTCCAACCTCTTGCTCTCCAACGTCACCATTCATCCAGTGGTGAGTGTATATCATCATGCTTAACATTTGCATCCTCCCAATGAATAATACCATCATAGTAATGGGAGATAATATGTATCCCATCAACCATCTGCCTATCCTCTGCTACACATGTGGAATGGTCATTGGAATGACCCACTAATGGCTGGGCCCCCAACTCATCACTACTACTCAAGGAAAGCGTTGATGATCTCCATGATGGTGCACCTGTTGTTTCAAGATCATGTTCACTACTGAACACATATTTCTGCATTACATTGCCTAGGACAATGCTCATTCCATCCTCCAAAAATATACACTCCAGCCCCAAGAGTTGTGTGCAGCTCAACAATGAGTAACCATAATGAAATTTTATCTCTTCCTTGAGTCTATCAAGGCTCCTCAACACAGTGATAGTGTGCTGCTCCAAATCAGCAGTGTATCTTGACCCTAGGTCATGCAATGGTATATTTCCACAACCCTCCATAAGATTTGCTGAAATAACAAGAAATGGAAACTTAGGCATACCTTGGTGAAGCTTGGGAACATCTTGTATGGCTGCAAGAGTTCCTTCCTCCAATGTGATGGTTCCCCCAACTGCTAGTGTTGCTGGCTGCTCCTCCATAGTTGTATCAATGCTGGTACAAGTCTCCTCAAGTGGTGGTGAGGGCTCGTCCTCCTCTGATTTCTTCTTGCCAAATTTATTGATCACCCTTTGAGTAAAATCTACTAAAGCAGTCACTCTTGCATGACTCAAATGGTTGAACCACCAAATGTTTGCTTCACCCTCAAGGTGCAGCGCTGCAATCTCAACAACCTCTCTTTCTACCACTGGATGTAGAGGAATAATGCATATAGATTCCTTGCCCAAGCCCTTGCTGTACATGTGGATGACCCATCAAAAGTAGACAATATAAATCTAGTGCCCTTGATTCTCCTATTGCTGCAAGGTCTCCTTTCTTCCTCAAGTTGAATGAATTGTGGGAGAGTTAGAGTCTCCTTGAAAGCTATAGGTTGAGATTTATGTTCTGCAAGGTATTCACTTATAATCTCATGATCCAAGTGTCCTCCATCTCCATGCATTTTTTCTTCTTCTTCAAAAGAAAAGGGCATAGTCTCATTGCTTCTCTCCACTCTTCTTTGCTTGACCTCCTTGGTGAGGTCCTTCTTAGGCCTGAAAAGAGATGAGATAAAAATCAATCTTCCCATCATTCTGATCTCTTCTTTCTCCTTCTTATTCTCTTGATAGCATAATGTCTAAGATCCATAGGATGAGCCAAGATTATGCTCTAATACCATTGTAATATCCCAAAATGGGGAGGCAACAATATATGAACACAATAATGGAAAGAGTAGTGATAAATCAACACATAAAATGTAAGAATATCATATAGCCATCACATTAATATCATAGTAGCAAATGTATACAGATCCTTGAGGAAATAATCACTCAAGTTAGGAAAAACAAGCCTCAAGAGAACATGTACATAAAATATGAAGACCACTGCTACACAAATAATGCCCAAGGATATGACAACACAGTTTTATTAAGTATAACTGTTGCTGGAAAGTGTTAATACAAAAAATTGAAACTATATAGTTCATACAATGCCGGGAATATAGATCTAAGCTCCCAAACACATTTTCAAGACAACCCGGGAAGGATTTCCTGAAATATGCAAAAGTACAAAAATGTCGGAATGCAGCCCTAGGACTAAATAGCAGCTACAACTCAATAACTGGATGAATATGGTTGTAGATGATACATGTAATGAATAGATATCCTCCAATATATCATTCAAGTGAAAGGTTGATCCTAACACTGAAGATCTCACCCTCCAATCAAACACTGAAACCCCTCATTGCAATTGCTCACTGAAATAACACAGTCAAAGAGGGATACTACACTATAGATGATGGGAATATGTGGGCCTAGTGCCAAGATTTGAAATAAATCTCAATAGCCTCCCTTTCTGATCTCCCAAAGAGAATAATGCTTCCTCCTCTGAAAAACTAGCTCCATAAGTGGGTTTCTCAACCCTCCACTGCAACACCCTGCAACACAACACAATCCTCTACAGGAACTGCACTGTAGCTAAAGGTTGAAGCTTGGCCTTAAGATTGAGTGTGGAAAATGAAGTGCAATGCTCCCCCAAGAGGCCTCTCAAGAAAGGAGATGGGATTCCTGCTCGTGAACACTCGGTGCTAAACAACACTTCAATTTTAACTAAACAACTGAAGATTGAACAATAGTCATGTAGACCATAAAATCAATAATCAATAACATGCCTCACTATGGCTGCCTACCCCTCCTTATAAAAAAATGTGAGCCTTATTACCTTGGGTCCCACTCATTAGGGTTTCCACCATCATGGACTCTTCCTCCCACTAATACTACACTGTCTCTATTGATGATCTACTTCACCCATACCAGTGCTGTTGACTTGGTCAAAATTGACCTTGTCCACATGTATTTTCCCCTCTTCACACATGAGGGTGATAGATCCAGTTATTATTATGATCCCTTTCCACATCAAGAGGGATTTTATGCCTATTTAAGATATGTATGGGCCTCCTTACCCATTTATTCATCTAACTAGGTGTTAAAAACAAAATTAATATTCCCATTAGCTGCATGCTAATTTAGGAATATTACAAGAACATCGTGATGAAGGAATTACACAATTCCTAGGGTGGTTGGTGAGTCATGCATGGAGGACTTAGTTATAACTGATTGTGGCAAGTTGTAACAAAGTTGGAAGAGTAGTTATGTGAGTTGTTATTTAGTTTAACTCAGTTCAGTGAGTTAAACTCAGTTGTGCTAGTTGTAACTGAACATACACTAGTGAAAGATGAGTGAATTAATTATTTAATTAATTCACAAGTAGTTTCTTACTTGCAACTGAAAAAATACAACAGTTAACTACTTGCATGTCAGATCAAGTGGAGACCCAGTGGAGAGATAGGTGAAAGGGTGAGATGGACTATCTATTATGACTATAGTGGAGCATTCAATGCATCCACACACACATTGGAGATGCCTATGAGTATTGCGCAGTCAAGGCAAGGTAAGGTTAAATTCATTCAAGGTTCTTCTTCAGCATGGATTGCGCAGTGGAGGCAGGTTGTTAGAAGGCAAGAAATTGGTGCATGGAGGTGCAAATTTTTGCAAGATAGTGTGAAACGATTGTATATTGTATTGAAAGCTCTATGAGCTGAGCTTTGTATGAGATATATGAGATTGTTTCATGATCCATTGATATACATAATATATGATAGTTTGGGTTTTTAGCTTTAAGCTTTCCCGGTAAAAACATCTTGTTATGTGTGATTGATTTTTCTTCATGTGTTTGCAATTAGTGATTTAATTTCCGCAAAGAATTAAGTAGAAGGATTATGTATTTAACATAAGGATTAAATTGTTAGATCAGGAGAATCCGGTAATATACATGCATATTGTATAAATTTCTTCATGGTATCGAAACTGAAGAGATTGCAATAGTGAAGCAGGGTTGAGTTTTTGTTGGTGGAAACAATTCGAAATTGCTGCAAGAATTTCTTAGTGCGACAGTTGAGTATACATTGAAATTGCTTTCAATGGGTTGCGGTTGGAGTATGCACTTGAGGGAAACTCTAACTACATAGCCTGGAAGGACAGGATGGAGGCGGTGCTTGAAGATAATGGCTTGAAGGAATTCATCGAGAGATATGTTCCTAAGCCCACTTTGGTGGATGCTGCAGTACTTGACGCATGGCAAAAGAAAGTAGCAAGGGTGAGGAGGATTCTGTTGGAAGGTGTGAAAGACCATATTGTGTCAAGCCTTCATGGGGAAGCCACTCAATATGTTATGTGGAAGGCTTTGACAGATCTTTTCCAAAGAAGCAGCGACCATAGGAAGTTGGCGTTGAAGGATAAACTCAGAAAAATCAAGATGGAGAAGAACGACACTATTCCGGTATACTTGAAAAAGTTTTTCCAATGCAGGGATGAGCTTGGGAGTGGAGTCAGTGTTGCTGATGATGATTTGGTGAGCTTGGCTCTCCTTGGGCTTCCGAAGAGTTGGCACAGTTATGAAGACTCTGTCAATGGATGGGAGAAACTACCGAATTGGGAGCGACTTTGGTCGGATCTAGTGCAAGAGGAGATAAGGCTGAACACCAGGGATGGCTCTTCATCAAAGCATGATGATGAAGAGGACTATGCTTTGGTTGCCAAGGCGAAGAATAAGAAGGGGAAGAAATTCCATTCTAGATCTGAGGCCGGTGAAGATGGCAAGGAGCACAACATGTCCAAAGTGAAGTGTTTTCACTGTCACGAGTTTGGACATATTGCCACAAATTGTCCACATAAGAAGAAGAACAAGATGGTTGCTAGAGTTGCAGCTGGTGAGGCCCTTGCCTCGCAATTTGAGCTTGACTTCTCATTGATCGCATGCATGGTGTCTAGTGCATTGGGATCGAGGTGGTACTTTGATAGTGGTGCTTCCTTTCACTTGACGGGAGATGAGAACCTTTTCAGTGACTTGGAGGAGAAATATCTCTAGATGCATGTTGAGTTGGGAAACGATGGGCGATACAGTGCAACCAGCATTGGTACCATTACCTTTCAGAGGGTGTCAGGTAAACTCCTTCTTTTAAGAGATGTTGTGCATGTTCCAAGTTTAAAGAAGAATTTAATCTCAATCGCAATGTTAGAGGATAGAGGCAATGATGTTGTCTTTAGTGAATGAAAAGTGTTCCTGCGACACAAAGCAACAGGGCAAGCCAAGAAGGTTGGGATTCGAGTTAAGAATCTCTACAGACTTGAAGTAGATGGGATTTCTACGGAGCTTTTTGTTATCACTCAGATTTTCCTTGAAGTTGTTGGAAGAGGAAAGGGGTCCGAGGTAACCACAAACCAACCTTCAGGTACAGAATCTAGCCAATCTGTACCCAGAGAGGGCTCTCTCTATAAGATTTAGCTTTGTTTTTGAAAATATTAGGCTAGTTATAAAGTCCAGGGGTTTTGTTTGAATTTAGGTTGATGGAATTCTTTAGCTGAGATTAAGATCAAATAGTTTCAGTCCATTGGGCTAATGGAGTCAAAGGATTGGCTGCACTGGCTTAAGTTTTTTAACAAAAGATGGTTTATCAGGGCAAGATAATCAAACTAGAAACAATTATAGATCTAAAGGGAATGGAATGGAATTCAAACGGATGAAAGGCAATAAAGAATCTTTCAACACATTCAAGAGAAGAGAAATAAATTGATTATCAATAAAGAGCAGTTAAGTATTCTTTACTAAATAACCAAAGATGTATGAACTAGACAAACAGGAGCAATTAAGAATTCGTTGTTTAAACCAGTTTAGAAGAAAACATTTAGAATAATAACGACTGAAATCAGATTACACCTAAGTACTTTCTGATTTAATCATTTTCGTTAAATATTAAGATAATGAAACACAAATGATATTGTAAACAAATATGAAACTTCAAAACATGAGATAGAGATGACTTATTGATCCTTCATTTGACACATGAATCCTGAGAAAAGTCTTCTACCTCAATTCCTTGTCCAGTTTTGCCACGAAAACTTTCTCCAAAGATCTTTATTCCAAAATATTAAATGTTACATCAAAGTATAAGAATCCACCCAAAATACTTCCAAGAGTGAAGTATTTATACAAATTCTAAACTAAAATATCTTGAAAAAAATATCAAGATTAGTTCACAAATCTCTCCAACTATTTTACATAAATAGAACTTAAGTAAAGGACACTCAAACTAATGCATCTATTTGGCACTATTTCTTATGGATAGGTGATGAAAAAGAGGATAATTCGAATTTGATCCAACTCTTAGTTGATGATGAGGCATCCAAGTCACTAACTGCTTCCTTTCTTTGTGCATTCTGCTCCAACAATTCTGCAAACTTGGGGTCCAATTATATCTTTTTATTTCTCAATCCGTAATAGATATGTAAAAAGTGAAAGAGGTTATTGTGGATTAATATGTTGGTGAGATAAACCTCTTTCAGTTTCTCAAAATTCCTCTCCAGCTGTTCACAATAGGCTCTGTAAAAAGATGTGTAAAACAGAGTTTTACAGAGTCTGAAAATTAGCCTGTAAAGATGTGCATGTATCTCTCATTCTGAAATCACTGTGCAAAAAGTGAGATAGGTTTTTGTAGATGAGTATCTTAGAAACAAAAACCTCCTTTAGTTTTGCAAGATGTATTTCTTATTGGCCACAATCTTCTCTACAAAATGATGACTTAACAGGAATTTTTTGCAAAACGTGCTTCCCAACATTGCTTAATATTTCAAAAACCATAATAGCTGTTAGAAAAGTGAGAGGTTTTTGTAGATGGTCCTTTTAAGAACATAAACCTCCTTCAATTTTGCAAAATTCATCTTGGATTGATCACAATAGTTTCTGCAAAACAATGACTAAAACATGCAATTTCTGCAAAAATGTTCCTTCTTGTTGTATTTTTCATCTTTTCATTTTTTTTGATACTTGACTGTCTTATTTTATTTGTACTGTAAACTTCAGTTTTAAGAAAGTATTGCTTTCTTTTAGCTCATTTTATCACTGTAATTACTTTTTACTATTTTTTACCTTTGACCGCTCTGTAACTTCATTTTAACTTTCACTCTGACTTTTACCTGATACACTTTAACCACTGATACTCTTTAACTGTTCTTTACAGTGTCCTTTTACCTTCAATGTGTAGTTTAGGTTTTTACTGTCTGTTTCAACGGTAAATCGTTTAATAACCTGTTTCCTTTGCTTGTCTTTCAACTATATGTTTTATCTTCCATGTTTGTTTGAATATATTTGATAACACTCTTGGAGTAAACAAGTCTTATGACTAGTATTAAGACTGTTTATCCAAGGATGTGGTCTTCTGATCACCTGTAAAACAAAACAAATTGTTAAGAAAGCATTGGTTTGCAAGGGAGGTTGAAAAGGTTTCATTTGATGTTGAGAGGTCTGTGGAGTGAATCTAGAATGATTTTTGGGAGGTAAACCATGCTCGAATTGGTTAACAGAGGCTTCAGGTGGCGCAGCTGGGTTACAAAGGGTTTTACTGCACAATCAGGCGAAAATGAGCAACACTAGGGTGTTTGTGTTTAAACGGGTAAACAGTTGATATTGGCGGGTATGCTTTGAATGAATAGTGGACAAATGGCACTGACTTGACGATGTGAAGTTTTGTCGTTAGTGGAAGGTGGTAAGCGGTACACGATCGCACCATTTCTGGGGAAAGGTGGTATTGGGCGGAGGGCGAGCGATTCCATACGATGAACGACGTGTGGCGTGGTACTGTTCAGAAAACCGCTTGGCCATCGCGTGTTATCGTTCGGACGAGGATGACTAGCGATATTGATATCAACCATAGATATGATATCTGTTGATCGAACGGTGGTCGGGGTTACGAGATGACGTAAAGATAACGAGCGGGCCCAATGTAATTTATTTTGAATTAATCGCATAGGGGGTGATTTGATTGGCGGATTCAAGTTATTAATTAATCATGAGGATTAATTAACCCTTATTGATATGTCGGAGAAATGTACTCACGATTAATCAAAGATTTGAATAATTAATCATGATTAATACATTAATATGGTTATTTTTCAACCAAAGGGGCGGGATATTGTTATTTGGGAATTTTATTATTAAAATAATACAGGAAAAGGGGAATTTACAAGGATTTAAATAATAAAATTAGAAGTTAATATGAAAAAATGAAAGAAGCGCTAAGTGTAAACATTAGGTTAATGTTTTTAACTTATGCTTTTATGAGGAGGGTTTTTATGTGAAATATTACATGATTTTTCCTAAGTAAAATGGGATTTTACTTAGGAAAGGATTTTTTAGAGGTGAATGAATGTTATGATAAATGATTTTAAGTACTTAGGATTTTCCAATTATTGGGCTGAGAGTCCGGTCCCTCCAAAAGTCAAGGAAATGCCTTGAGCCCCTCTAATCTTTAAATTCCTAGTACTTAGGGGAAATTAGTGAATTTTTTAGGGAAAAGATGAGAAGGGAAGTTAATAATCTGACTTTGCATTGCTTGAAATTCTTCAATGTATTGTCTGCCTATGCACTTGTGATGAAAGTAAAAGATTTACCACATCTAAAGCCATCATTCATCACATGTAATTCTGCAACATCATCTACCTACCCTATCTACATTACCCTACCATTTTTTCTTCATTATTAGGGTGCACTTATACTGGCAAACCCTTATCACACTTTTTTTCTTTTAGATATGAAAATCTATCTAATTCTAACCTTATTACATCTAAGGGATCAAATTAAATTGTTGAGCTCCTTTTATTCACTCTACCTATCTACTTATCTGCCAAGATTAAACAGTTTGGTCAGATTTTATTCTCTATCTCTAAAACATGAAATTGAAAGATGAACTAGCCAAGCTTAAACTGTTTGATTGTTCATAAATTGTGGCATAGAATACAAGTTTCACACAATTTTTTTATAACATCAGAGAAAAAAGTAGTGGCATTTAGACCTGCACACTTTCCTTGGCCTTTCTTTCGGTGGGGTTCATTTCTTTCACTTTTTTGGCCAATTTTTATTCTTTTCACCCTTTGATTTTTCTTTTAGGGTATACCCTCTTTACATTTTTTAAATTTTTTGATTTTTTTAAAATATGGAAAACCTTTGCAACAAGAAAAGGTATGAACATATTACATAGCTCATCAAGTCAATCATGAAATATGACACCTATTGGTATAGGAGTCTAACATTGGCTCCACTTGGGGATGGCTTTTCCTGGTGAAAATTCAAGAACAGCAGGTCAGTTGGCCTCAAAATGATTATGACTGAACCATGGAATATTTTACTCCTTGTTGCTTTATTGTATGTATGGCAGTAATACTTCTGAAGCTTAGGGCCTTTTCCTCAGGCTTCAACTCCAGTAAGTTACTATACACTCAAAACTTAAAACTTTGTTTCCCAGTTGGAAATATTCTGCCTTGGTCCAATCCCAAACATGCATTTGCTGTGGCTGAAAATATTGAATTGAATATAGTATTTTTTCTGCAACCTGAAATCTGATCTGAAACTAAAACAACACACAAAAATTTTCAAACCAACTTAATGAAAAACTAGCTGAAAATTGAAAACTAAAAAAGAAAAATGCTCAAAATCCTGAGCTTATTAGCACTCATCTACCTACTCAATCTACTGTTCAACTGCTAGTTAGGTAAAATGAAATAGCCAATGAAACCATTCAAGCATTATGTACTTTGATAGATTTTGTTGCATTTTCTTGTTGATTATCAAAATTGTACTTTTGCAACCTATTAGAAACTTGTCAACAAATGAGAGGATAAGGAAACACTTGATTTCCTTTGTTGACTCTAGAAACTGTACAAAAGGATCTTCCATAATATATACACTAATGTTTAACTAATCTAAACAACTGTACATCTGTTCTGGATGGCCTCCATACCATGAATATGAAATGTTATTTTCATCTTTATCTCCCTGCAAACTTTCAGATAAGATTTGTGATGATATTCCTACTGATTGTAATGTTTGACTACTGAAACCTTTATCATCTTGATTCTGAAAATCATAGTTAGTTAATAGAGGAATGTTTTGAATGCCTTCAATATTCAACATATCTGCTATTGGATCCTGAAAAACTTGGGAAAATGGATGCGACCTATAGCATATAGGTTTCCATGAGACTTCATAAACTACAACAAGTTTCTCATCCTTTTCTTTAGATATGTTATACCATATTTCCTTTAAACGCTGAAATGATTCAAAAAATAGTGGTATGGAACTTTCTTGTGTCATTTGATCATTTATTTCAATGGGAACTGGTAACTGCAATTGTGAAACTAAAAAATCTTGATCAATAGTTTCATTATCTTCTTTGTTGTCAATCACAATTCCTAAAGATTGCTGATTATTGATGGCATGATAATTGTCTCTAATGAATTGAAATGAAGAAAAACAAAGAGGTAAAGAACCTTCACTTATTTCCACATTTTCTGCTTTTTCTTCCTCACTCTCATGGCTGATCTGTACTGGCTGATCACTGTCTTCAATCTGCTGAAACTGAGTTTCTTCATCCCACAAACTAGCTTCTGATTGCTCTGTAAAGCTATCTTGAGTTTGGAGAACATAACTATCATCATAATGATCATACTTAGGCAAATCATCAAAAGAAGGAATGTCATCAAACATACACATTAGATCAACAAATTCCTCTTCCTCATATTGATTTGTAAATTCATTTTCTGATCTATGATAATTTGAATTAAGAGGAATTTGTTCATGGCTATCAACCTCTTCTATTTCTTCATGGTGATTTTGAATAAAAAATTCTTCTTTCATAGTGATCTCCTGTGTTATTTCATCTAGTTTTCTTACCAAAAGGCTGAGTTTTACCTCTACAATATTTTTCTTTTCCTCTTCTTCCACTTTCAACTTTTCCTGTTTGATTTGCAGATTAACTTCTACATCGACTGCAATGTTCTGCATCTGTACAAGTGTTTTTGGATCTCTTTCTCTTAATCAAAATTCTATTTCTAGATCAAAAGCACTTGGATAATGCAAGAGAGCTGAATCATGAGGAGGTCTAATATTTTTTGGCAATGAATAATAAACTTGATTAAATCTGTCAGAAAATTGTTGTATTGTTTCATTTGGATGTCTTTTTAATTGATTATATTCTTCCATGATCACAAAATGATTAACTTTGATTATCCATCTATCAAGGAAAAGTTTGATAAACTGTTGAAAATTTGAGATGCTAGCATTAGACAGATTTTTGAACCAACTCTTTATTCTATTTTGCAAAGAAAGAGAAAAAAGTCTGATTTTAACATCATCTTCATCAATCTCAAATAAATCCAAATAATTTTCAAAACCTTGAATATGTTTTTGGGCAATGATACCATTCTCTCCATCAAATCTAGGAAGATACTTGTAGTATTTTTTAGGAAAATCATGGAGTATAGGAGGTAAAATAAGGGGCTTATATCTATCCGGAACTTTATATGGTACAGGGATATGTACAGGGATTGTAAGATCAATCTTGATTATTTGAGGCTTCTTAATTGGAAAATGATCATCATTAGATTCATAAGAAAGCTGCTCAAAGAGATTAGGAGAATTATTACTTACAATCTTCAAAAGAAAATAACTAAAAACTAATCTAAGATCTTCTATAAAATACAATATACATTGAAAAAATTTCTTAATGAGAAAGAACATAATGTCTTGGATTAAGATCCAAGTTGAAAGCCCGATCTTTCCATATTGTTCTTTGAGGTTCATTCCTCCAGTGGAGTCTTGATTGTGAAATTGATTTGGAGTCGCCAGGTGGATGATTTTAACCTTTGTGTGTCTGATCACTGTCCACCATCATAGATCAGATCTGAACCTGTAAAATATTTCTGAAGAAAAAGGTTAGTCTTCAGGAAACCAAATTTTGAGTATTTTATGATTATTTTGTTTTTTTATGAATTTTCAAAACAACTTCTATGATTTCTTTAAGAGGCTTTAGATATGAGATTTAAACTTTCTTAAAGATTTATTTTAACTATAGGAACTGATCAAATGTTTGAAACCAAAGTTCAGTCCATAAAATAGACCGGAGATAGACTGAAGCAACATTTATTTACTTCTGCAATTGCAAAGCAAAAGCAGTTTCAAAGGCTACCTGGCTAATCTTCAGGCTCCGTCTGTAGTTTATAAAATAAACAATAGTAACAATGAAAATATTCAGGTCCCCAGTATGGTCGCCACTATGTTATCACTCAGATTTTCCTTGAAGTTGTTGGAAGAGGAAAGGGGTCCGAGGTAACCACAAACCAACCTTCAGGTACAGAATCTAGCCAATCTGTACCCAGAGAGGGCTCTCTCTATAAAATTTAGCTTTGTTTTTGGGAGATATTAGGCTAGTTATAAAGTTCAGGGGTTTTGATTTTAGGTTGATGGAATTCTTTAGCTGAGATTAAGATCAAGTAGTTTCAGTCCATTGGGCTAATGGAGTCAAAGGATTGGCTGCACTGGCTTAAGTCTTTTAACAAAAGATGGTTTATCAGGGCAAGATAATCAAACTAGAAACAATTATAGATCTAAAGTGAATGGAATGGAATTCAAACGGATGAAAGGAAATAAAGGATCTTTCAACACATTCAAGAGAAGAGAAATAGATTGATTATCAATAAAGAGCAGTTAAGTATTCTTTACTAAATAACCAAAGATGTATGAACTAGACAAACAGGAGCAATTAAGAATTCGTTGTTTAAACCAGTTTAGAAGAAAACATTTAGAATAATAACGACTGAAATCAGATTACACCTAAGTACTTTCTAATTTAATCCTTTTCGTTAAATATTAAGATAATGAAACACAGATGATATTGTAAACAAATATAAAACTTCAAAACATGAGATAGAGATGACTTATTGATCCTTCATTTGACGCATGAATCCTGAGAAAAGTCTTCTGCCTCAATTCCTTGTCCAGTTTTTCCACGAAAAATTTCTCCAAAGCTCTTTATTCCAAAATATTCAATGTTACATCAAAGTATAAGAATCCACCCTTACTACTCCAATTGATGGAGTATTTATACAAATTCTAAACTAAAATATCTTGAAAAAATATCAAGATTAGTTCACAAATCTCTCCAACTATTTTACATAAATAGAACTTAAGTAAAGGAAACTCAAACTAATGCATATATTTGGCACTATTTCTTATGGATAGGTGATGACAAAGAGGAGAATTCAAATTTGATCCAACTCTTAGTTGATGATGAGGCATCCAAGTCACTAACTGCTTCCTTTCTTTGTGCATTCTGCTCCAACAATTCTGCAAACTTGGGGTCCAATGATATATTTTTATTTCTCAATCCGTAATAGATATGTAAAAATTGAAAGAGATTATTGTGGATTAATATGTTGGTGAGATAAAACTCTTTCAGTTTCCTAAAATTCCTCTCCAGCTGTGCACAATAGGCTCTGTAAAAATATGTGTAAAACAGAGTTTTACAGAGTCTGAAAAATAGCCTGTAAAGATGTGCATGTATCTATCATTCTGAAATCACTGTACAAAAAGTGAGATAGGTTTTTTTATATGGATCTCTTGGGAACAAAAACCTCCTTCAATTTTGTATGATGTATTTTGGATTAGCCACAATATTCTCTGCAAAATGATGACTTAACTGAAATGTTCTGCAAAAAGTGCTTTCCAACATTGTTTAATATTTCCAAACCCATAATAGACGTAAGAAAATTGAGAGAATTTTTTGTAGATGGTCCTATTAAGAACATAAACCTCCTTCAGTTTTACAAAATTCATCTTGTATTGATCACAATATTTTTTTCAAAAAAATGACTAAAACATGCAATTTCTGCAAAAATGTTCCTTCTTGTTGTATTTTTCATCTTTTCACTTTTTTGTTCTTTTGACTGTTTTACTTTCACTTTAAACAAACTTCAATGTTGGTGAAAGTATTTTCATTTCTTTTTACCATTTTACTGCCTCTGTAATTACTTTTACTCTTTACCTTTGACCGCTCTGTAACTTCATTTTAACTTTCACTCTGACTTTTACCTGATACACTTTAACCACTGATACTCTTTTACTGTTCTTTACTGTGTCCTTTCACCTTCAATGTGTAGTTTAGGTTGTTACTGTCTGTTTCAACAGTAAATCGTTTAATATCCTGTTTCCTTTGCTTGTCTTTCAAATGTATGTTTTATCTTCCATGTTTGTTTGAATAGATTTGATAACACTCTTGGAGTAAACAAGTCTTATGACTAGTATTAAGACTGTTTATCCAAGGATGTGGTCTTCTGATCACCTGTAAAACAAAACAAATTGTTAAGAAAGCATTGGTTTGCAGGGGAGGTCGAAAAGGTTTCATTTGATGTTGAGAGGTCTGTGGAGTGAATCTAGAATAGTTTTTGGGAAGTAAACCATGCTCGAATTGGTTAACAGAGGCTTCAGGTGGCGTAACTGGGTTACAAATGGTTTTACTACACAATCAGGCGAAAATACGCAACACTAGGGTGTTTGTGTTTAAACGGGTAAACGGTTGATATTGGCGGGTAAGCTTTGAATGAACAGTGGACAGATGGCGCTGACTTGACGATGTGAAGTTTTGTCGTTAGTGGGAGGCGGTAAGCGGTACGCGATCGCACCGCTTTTGGGGAAAGGTGGTTTTGGGCGGAGGGCGAGCGATTCCATACGATGAACGATGCGTGGCGCAGTACTATTCAGAAAACCGCTTGGCCATCGCGCGTTATCGTTCGGACGAGGATGGCTAGCGATATTGATATCAACCGTAGATCTGAGATCTGTTGATCGAACGGTGGTCGGGGTTACGAGATGACGGAAAGATAACGAGCAGGCCTAATGTAATTTATTTTGAATTAATCGCATCGGGGGTGATTTGATTGGCGGATTCAAGTTATTAATTAATCATGAGGATTAATTAACCCTTATTGATATGGCGGAGAAATGCGCTCATGATTAATCAAAGATTTGACTAATTAATCATGATTAATACATTAATATGGTTATTTTTCAACCAAAGGGGCGGGATATTATTATTTGGGAATTTTATTATTAAAATAATACGGGAAAAGGGTAATTTACAAGGATTTTAAATAATAAAATTAGAAGTTAATATAAAAAAATGAAAGAAGCGCTAAGTGTAAACATTAGGTTAATGTTTTTAACTTATGCTTTTATGAGGAGGGTTTTTATGTGAAATATTACATGATTTTTCCTAAGTAAAATGGGATTTTACTTAGGAAAAGATTTTTTAGAGGTGAATGAATGTTATGATAAATGATTTTAAGTACTTAGGCTTTTCCAATTATTGGGCTGAGGGTCCGGTCCCTCCAAAAGTCAAGGAAATGCCTTGAGCCCCTCTAATCTTTAAATGCCTAGTACTTAGGGGAAATTAGTAAAATTTTTAGGGAAAAGATGAGAAGGGAAGTTAATAATCTGACTTTGCATTGCTTGAAATTCTTCAATGTATTGTCTGCCTATGCACTTGTGATGAAAGTAAAATATTTACCACATCTAAAGCCATCATTCATCACATGTAATTCCGCAACATCATCTACCTACCCTATCTACTTTACCCTACCATTTTTTCTTCTTTATTAGGGTGCACTTAGACTGGCAAACCCTTATCACACTTTTTTTCTTTTACATATGAAAATATATCTAATTCTAACCTTATTACATCCAAGGGCTCAGATTAAACTGTTGAGCTCCTTTTATTCACTCTACCTATCTACTTATCTGCCAAGATTAAACAGTTTGGTCAAATTTTATTCTCTATCTCTAAAACATGAAATTGAAAGATGAACTAGCCAAGCTTAAACTGTTTGATTGTTCATAAATTGTGGCATAGAATACAAGTTGCACACAATTTGTTTATTACATCAGAGCAAAAAGTAGTGGCATTTAGACCTGCACACTTTCCTTGGCCTTTCTTTTGGTGGGGTTCATTTTCTTTCACTTTTTTTGGCCAATTTTTATTCTTTTCACCCTTTGATTTTTCTTTTAGGGTATACCTTCTTTACATTTTTTAAATTTTTTTGATTTTTTGATTTTTTAAGAATATGGAAAACCTTTGCAACCAGAAAAGGTATGAACATATTACATAGTTCATCAAGTCAATCATGAAATATGACACCTATTGGTATAGGAGTCTAACACTTACCATTGGGAGCGAGAAAGCCATGTAATTGAAGCTTGAGAGGGAGCAGGATTTGCATGCAGGTAAGAGTGAACCTCGAGCTTTGGAGCAGCCACAAGATGAGGATCATGGAGTGGGAGAAACCACTCATGCAGATAAATTTCATGCCAGATGGGCAAAGGGAGTGCATGTGGCTATACCGCCAGGTGAGAGGTGGGGCGACATGCATGATTAATCCCAAGAAGAGATTTATGGGCAGGATTCATTGAGATGGTGTGGATCTCATGAATTGAACCTAGCTACAAGGTGCCCATAGAGCAGTAGTAGCATGATCAGTTGGATTGATGCAGTTAGATCAAAGTGACAAAGTATGGATACCTGAGCACGATCATAGTTGACAAAGAAGTGGGTAGCGTATAAGTGTAGAGTTCAATAGCACGCTGGTTCTATAAGACATGTGCAGTAGCTAAGTAGAACTCAGAAGACTTTGATGAAAGATGCATTAGAATAATTGAGTTGTTTGGAGGTTATTAAGTTTCAGAAGTGTTGCCTACAAGTATTGCAGGGCGAATGCATGGAGTTGTATGTCGCTTGCAAAGACAATCCTTTCTTGTTGGAGAGGACTATTTGTTGAGCCCCAAGATTGTTCTTTCTTCCATC